>CM036777.1:5943728-6478728 GCA_020796225.1 Arion vulgaris | reverse complement strand
CCATATCGATCACTTGTTAACCACTCTGTGTGATTTATATGTGGTCTGAGCCTAAGAACGAGTGTACGTTGTGCCAGTTATGCACCTAAAAGTAGGCATCCACATCAGATTTCTGCGACGCTGTTATTTACTAGGGTAGGACCGCGTGCCCAGCGTGTTCGTAGCGCGTTGGACTAGTCCTCTGTAAGTGCGGGTTCAACTCCGCGGACTGGCAGAAAAGCTACAGGTTCCCCAGATTTACGGTGTTCGTGGCACCGAGCCGAAGGGTTACGATGTCCATGACACCGAGCCGAAGAGCTTTCAGCTCAAGTGCTTCTGGATCGGAAAAAAATTACTAGGGTAAATTCCTAAACCCCTACGTCAGTCGCCTCTTACGACATGCCTTGTAGGTCTCATTGTTACTATTCTTTTCTTCCCTGAGGACCCTGGCAACGCACGGGGGAATGCTGTCATTAAATTCATCAGACTCACGTCCTACATGTACAACACCGTACTAAAAGCTGTACTACGTGCAGTAAAAGTAACAAGTAAATTAACCTTTTCATACATCGTGGTATATAGATCAATACAGTGTTAGACCTGTATTATTCATTGACCATCGGCACACGATGGGTGATGTGGTCAGCATCACGCCGGCAGCCTATACTTTCCCAGAGCATGTCTGGTACCTAGTTGAGGCTGGGTCGACCTGAAAGCCGTCGCGGTCGGGAAAAATTTCACGCACACTGCGGGAGTTGAACCCAAACCACCAGCCTTGAGAAGCGAGTTCACTAACAACTACGCTACCGCGGCTCTCCACTACGTGCAGTAACGACCGGTTTTTTTTTTTTTTTGGAATAGTTTTTTAATTTGGTCAGAAATATGGAGGGCGATTAAAACAATAACAAATGTAATTTTAAAATTAAATAACTGATGTATGTGCAGAATAGAGCAGAAACAGAGATAGTATGATAGGCAGTGGCGGCTCGTGGTCGTTTTTGTTGGTGGGGCTAGACAAACATTTTCGGAAAAATCATGGTTTTGTGTTAGGTTATATTTTAATCCATTCTTCTTCTTCTTTTGTCGTCACACTGCTACCGGGTTGTTGCCCAGTGTCGTCACACTGCTACCGGGTTGTTGCCCAGTGTCGTCACACTGCTACCGGGTTGTTGCCCAGTGTCGTAACACTGCTACCGGGTTTTTGCCCAGTGTCGTCACACTGCTACCGGGTTGTTACCCAGTGTCGTCACACTGCTACCGGGTTTTTACCCAGTGTCGTGGTTTTCTGTTTTTGTCTTGCGCTGTTCTGGTGGCTTGTGTGATTGTTATCTTTGCTCTTTCACAGGATTCTGCTACGCCATCTAACCATCTTTTCCGTGGTCTTCCTCTTGCCTTCTTTCCCGATGTTCTGTTGTAGAAGACTCTGTATCTGTGGAGTTTGGATGCATTCTTATTAAGTGGCCAAACCACTTCATTCTTGTTTCTCAATGTAATTCAAGCAAGGTTTTGTGCCAACTTTCTTTCTTATGCTGATGTTGGTGATCCATTAAATAATAAATTCACGTTATACATTATTTTTGGTGGGGCCCGGCCCCTCTGGCCCTTAATGACGAACCGCCACTGATGATAGAGTCAAAAATTATGAGTTTTTTAAGTGAACGAGGCAGATTCCAGGAAAAGAAGAGATGAAGAAAGAACTATAGTTCTAAATAGGACACCCTGAGAAAACCTAATGGAAATGCATCAAGAAAGGTCATTTTCTCTAACCAGCATGAATAACGAAAAAGAGCAAGATATCCAATACATGGAGAAGATATTTGGATGCCGGGATTAAGGATTAAAGGATTTTTAAAGGGTTTTAAAGCCGAAGGATTAACTTCATTGCACCGGATTTTACCCCATACGGCTCGGTCCCTCTCAGCAGAAATGGCACGCCACCTGCCGAGGGTATTGCACAAAGCATGAACTCCGTAGCTCCAGCAACAATCCTGGGCGTCTCATGAAAAAAAATGCACTCGTGAATAGAACGGTGAGGTCGGATTCGAACCAATGGTATACGAAAGGAATGGACGGATTTGGAAGAGATGTCATCTTCTTCTTCTTCTTCTTCAAACGCTCCATATCAACCACTTGTTAAATCACTCTTTGTGATGTGTATATGATCTGAGCCTAAGAGAGATTGTATTTTCAACAAGTAGGCCAGAACATCCTATTTTTGCAATTCCTTTTTACTTACTATGGTAGTTTCCCTAGGCCTCTACCTCAGTCGCTTCTTACCACATGCCTTGCAGGTCGCAGTGTTACTATTCTTTGCTCCTTCAAGACCCGGTAAGACACAAGCGAATGATGATTGAAATATATATGTTCATTATGAAATGTACGCGTTAGTAAATGCTTGTATGTTCACAAGACAGCAATGCTTCTTCTTCTTCTTCTATTGTCGTCACGCTGCTACCGGGTTGGTGCCCATTGTCGTCACGCTGCTACCGGGTTGTTGCCCAGTGTCGTCACGTTGCTACCGGTTTGTTGCCCAGAGTCGTCACGCTGCTACCGTTTTGTTGTCCAGTGTCGTCACGCTGCTACCGGGTTGTTGCCCAGTGTCGTCACGCTGCTATCAGGTTGTTGCCCAGTGTCGTCAGGCTACTACCGGGTTGTTGCCCAGTGTCGTCACGCTGCTACCGGATTGTTGCCCAGTGTCGTCACGCTGCTACCGGGTTGTTGCCCAGTGTCGTCACGCTGCTACCGAGTTGTTGCCCAGTGTCGTCACACTGCTACCGGGTTGTTGCCCAGTGTCGTGGTTTTCTGTTTTTGTCTTGCGCTGTTCTGGTGACTTGGGTGATTGTTATTTTTGCTCATTAACAGGATTCTGATATGCCATCTAACCATATTTTTCGTAGTCTTCCCCTCGTCTTCTTTCCTGATGTTCTGTTATAGAAGACTCTGTATTCTGTGGATTTTGGATGCATTCTTATTACGTGGCCAAACCACTTTATTCTTTGTTTCTCAATGTATTTCAAGCAAGGTTCTGTCCCAACTATTTTTCTTTTTCTGGTGTTGGTGACTCTGTCTTTTCTGGTGTTGTTGGTAACTTGTCGGAGGCATAGTATTTCACCCTCATTATCATTATCAAATTGCTTGTCATGAACAGAACTTTGCCACGTTAACAGTCCTTCGTAATTTCTCCCACTCAGAGGCCAGATGTCTTGCCTCTGCAGCGGACAAGCTCAAACCATCAGTTACATCCTGAATCCATCTTCATATGACGACAATGTAATGAACACATACCACTTCAGTTGAACCACTTGACAAACAAACAAAAGCTTCCATTGTAAACGAAATGTGGTGCTATCTCCCAAGCCATCTCACAAGAAAGTAGTGAATGTGTATTTCACAAATATAACATATAATTTCCTTCAACAATGGACAGTGACTATTGACACATTTCGTGTTCTATTCTCCAATCCAATTTTGCCTCACTTGTCCAGCATCAGGTGGCGTCTGTGCCTTAGGGGATAGTGACTCAGTCTATTAACCCCGACGTTCTGAGTTCGAATCACGCTGCGGAAAGTATGCTTTCAAATTGTTTCGCGTGGATTTTTACAAAAGGACTATAGCACCACCCGTTCAGAAAGCAATGGCAAACTACTGAACGTAATAATGATTAGAAAAATCACAAACAGCGTTAACAAGCTGGGGTTAATTTGCAAAGTCCTGTAAAGGATATGCAATTAACTTTAACTTTGTCCAGCGTCACAATAAAAAGAGATTTCTAGAACAAGCGCTCATGTGCGCTTCATAAATAGTGGCTGTCCTTGCCTCTGTTATCTCTGAGGTTCACCTTTTGCGTGGCCGTGTTATGGGTATATTTCATATCTACCTATCAATAATAATAATTACTCTGTACCTTATACGTTACATAGGACCTGTAAGCAATTTATCCATACCACTCTATCCTTGGCAACTCGCTCAATCTCATCCATGTAACTGAGACCAATATTTCTTGCCTCTCTCAGCAACGTTCGCTTCAGTGTCTCCTTAGGTCGTCCTCTCTAACTTGAACCCTTTGCATCCCACTTCAATGCCTGCTTGATATTCGTTGATCATTTCTTCTCAAGGTGTGCCCAACATATTTCCATCTTCTCTTTATTATAACAGTTGTTACAAGTGGTTGACCAGACATTTCTCTGATTTCATCACTTCTCTGAATTCGTTCCATTTTATATTCATTATTTTTCGCAGACATCTATTTTCAAATGCATTCAACTTGTTTCTATATCTTTAGTCATTTTCCAACTCGCTGGCATATGTTAGGATTGATACAACATTTGAATTGAAAATTCGTAATTTAGTTTTAATACTATATAACTTGCAGTTCCATATTTTATTTAGACTTTTAAAAGCTGATGTTGCCAATTCGTATCATAATTTCTTTTTAACATTTCCTGTGCAATCAAAATTGCTACCTAAATAGGTGAACTGCTCTGTTATTTTTATCATTTTAGATTCCAGTGTGATATCTGCATTACTTGCCATAGGTGTCTTCATTATATTTGTTTTTCATAGCTTATCTGCAGTCCAACTTTTGATGCTATAGATGACAAGTTGTCTGTTTTTCTTTGCATATCTTGGTTATTTCTACCACAAGGCAATATCATCTGCAAAATCCAAATCTTCTAGTTGACTAAAGGATGTATGCAATTCTTTTATTGTTTTAACTTTTGTTAGTTTTCCTAACGCACAAATGAACAAAACCACATATTTTTGTAAAACACTCACGACTGAAACCAAGAGAGCAATATTCAACACATATATTTCTTTTAACCAACGCTGTGATATCAGTATCAGACATGGACACTGACAACAAATGAGAAAATAAGAATCCAAACAACAACAGAGATGAAAGTGTTTACAACAAATTCTAAATGTTACAAGAAGATATCAAAATCGTAAACGATGAAATCAGAAAAATAATGAGATCTTTGCCGGTGCTACAATATATAAACAACAGATCAAATGTTTCGGACATGCATCAAGGTTACCATAAGACGGTCTCCCACAAAAAGCACCAGCACTGAGATACAACGGCAACAAACCCAGACGACCACGAAAACGATGGATCGACGGATTATCAGAGGCACTAAATTCCACTTTGTACAAAGCACATAACGAGGCTCGCTCCAGGGGCCTATTTTTTCCGCTCGACACTGAAAGACAAAACAGAGATAGAGAATAGATAGACTGAACAAAAGGGATAGAGAATAGATAGACTGAACAAAATGGATAGAGAATAGATAGACTGGACAAAATGGATAGAGAATAGATAGACTGAACAAAAGGGATAGAGAATAGATAGACTGGACAAAATGGATAGAGAATAGATAGACTGAACAAAATGGATAGAGAATAGATAGACTGGACAAAATGGATAGAGAATAGATAGACTGGACAAAATGGATAGAGAATAGATAGACTGAACAAAAGGGATAGAGAATAGATAGACTGGACAAAATGGATAGAGAATAGATAGACTGGACAAAATGGATAGAGAATAGATAGACTGGACAAAATGGATAGAGAATAGATAGACTGAACAAAAGGGATAGAGAATAGATAGACTGTACAATAGCATTCTATATTTGTTATTATTATTGTTTAGTTCACTCTCTATGAATTCAAAAGTATTCATGGCGCCTAATATAGGACTAATTTTTGCATGAACGCTTGCTTTTCTTATTCCCAGTGTCACTCTCCATTCAGGCGAACCTTACTCTAGCTTCAGAAGTACTTGTAACTTAGGTACACAGGTCAATCAAAATTCTGTCCACGCAAAAGGTGGACTTAGGAAATAAAACAGGCAGTGAAAACACTTTTATGAAGCACATAAAAGACCGTTCTAGAAATCTCTTCTTATCCTAACATTGCGAGACACAAAACAGTATTATACAGGGTGTTCAACTTAAAAGCAGCCCCAGTCATAAATAGAAATTTGCCAGGTACGCATTGCATCTCGTCTATTTACTATTTAAACCGGTTCTGACTAGCGTGTCCTACGTCACATTTGTTCATCGCCCCTTCCCGCACTACAATTACACACCGTCACACAACCTTGACCTATACTACCTAGTAATTGAACCTTCCCATTTCCATACACATATGCCAGATTAGCTCCATTCACATGCTGCTTTTAAGTTGAACACCCTGTAGAAAAGAAAGAAACACAAGTAGAAAAGAAAGAAAAAGATCAGGGTTTAATGTTGTCCTTCTTATTCTTCTTCTTCAAACGCTCCATATCGATCAATTGTTATACCACTGTTTGTGATCTATATGTGATCTGAGCCTAAAAGCTATTGTAAGTTGTGACAGTTATGCGCCAACAAGTAGGAGAGAACATCTGATTCCTGCGAAGATTTTTTATTTACTAGGGTAGCTTACCTAGGCCCCCTTACCTTAATCGCCTCTTAACCCCGTCTGCCCAGCGTGTTAGTAGCGCGTTGGACTACGGGTGACAAGCTCCTGTGAGTAGGAACCCTTTCATACCTCGTGGTATATAGGTCAATACAGTGTTAGTACTGTATTTTTCATTGACCGTCGGCACACGATGGGTGATGTGGTCAGCATCACGCCGGCCGCCTTTACTTTCCCAGAGCATGTCTGGTTCCTAGTTGAGGCTGGGTCGACCTGAGAGCCGTCGTGGTCGGAGAAATTCCACGCGCAATGCGGAGCTGAACCCAGACCACCAGCCTTGCGAAGCGAGTTCACTAACAACTACGCTACAGCGGCTCTCTGTGAGTGCGGGTTTAATTCCGCGGGCTGGTAGAAAAGCCACAGGTTCACCAGATTCACGGTGTTCGTTGCACCGAACCGAAGCGTTACGATGTCCATGGCACCGAACCGAAGAGCTGAAAGCTCAAGTGCTTCTGGATCGGTTTAAAAAAAAAAATTAATTTTTAAATCGCCTCTTACGACTTGCCTTGTAGGTGACTGTGTTACTATTCCTTCTCCCCTTGCTAGCCCGGCAACACACACGGGGGCGAACAACGAGCTAAATATACTTGTTCGTTATGAAATATATTATCGACATAAGAGAAGATTGCCGTAAAACTATGTAGCAATTGCGAAACTCGTAAAAACAAAGAACTGTTTCTTTCTGTTCTCGAATCCTGTTTGCCTCACAGCGTCAGGTCAAGAAGAGATTTCTAAAACGGATTCTTGTATGCGCTTCGTAGATAGTCTTTTTACAAAGTACAGTAGTTGTACAAAATACAATAACAATACACGGCAACGTTTTGACCAAAAGCTCTTTATCAAGTAACGGATGCAACAGAATTGAAGAAATTCATTTCATACACGGCACGTAACATATAGAATTAGACAATACATTCTTAACGGTTCTAGACATATTTAGAGTTCGATCTTGGTTACTGTGGGCGTCCGTAGCTTAAGCGGAAGTGAGCTCGATCACAGTCCAAACGTACATAGTTCAAACTCAGCGGAAGGCAGTTTGAAATCAAACTCGTTTCCGTGGGATTTTTTACTAAAGGTTAAATTAGACCTCACCGCTCAGAAAGCAATGAAAAACTACTGAACGTATAAGTGGTGCCTAGAAAATTAACGACTCGTTTACTTGCGATTGATGGCTATGTTCTGTAAAGGATATACCACGATTTCTGTTTTGTTTAACCTCTTTGCCGTCGTTCTGTTCGGGCTGCACCAATATTGACATCCATCTCTCTACATCTAGTCAACGAGTAAGATTCACAGCCCTGAAACTCCTCTGTCCGGAAAGACTCTCACAATGGGTTAACAATGTCATTTCGGTACATTGCAACTCTCTCTGATATCGTAACCATGTCAGCCTATCTATCTGCTCTTTCATTACCACTGACTCCTGCATGCCCAGGGACAAATGAAGGTGATTTCGCTGAATACTGTCTGTAGCAGTATCTCTATCCAGTTTAGTCTGACTATTCCTGGACCGACTTTACGAATTAAACTCAGGGAGTCACTGAGTATGAAAACACAAGAGTAGTTATGTAATGCCAACCTCTTCACCGATTCTGTAACCGCCCGTACCTCCACTATCATGCTGGGTGTTAGTCCTGTATTTTTCATTGACCGTCGGCACATGATGGGTGATGTGGTCATCATCACGCCGTCAGTCTTTACTTCCCAGTTCTTTTCCTGGAACCTAATTGACGATAGGTCGACCTAAGAGCCGCTGAGGGTCAGAATAATTCCACACACACACTATGGAATTGAGCCGGATCCCGCCTAGAAACGAGTTCTATCAACTTATCTACTTATCTTATCTTAACCACGTTTGCCTTGAAGCGTCGTGGGTAGAGTTAGTTTTCTAGCTTGTGCCAGGTGTGTTGCGCTTGACGTTGTCAGTCCATGCTTTCGCAGGGGCTCTGAGATGTTATCTATCCATCGTGTTCTTGGCCTACCTCGTGCTCTGCGCCCTGAGTGTCGATTATTGTAGGCACGTGATGGTAGTAAATATGGTTCCATTCTAATTAGATGGCCGAACCACTTGATTCTTTGCTTCTCGATGTACGGTATGCATGGTATAGTACCAACGATGCTTCTGATATTCTCGTTTCTCACTCTATCTCGCCTTGTAACTTTGACAGCTTTTCGTAAACATCTCATTTCACATGTTGTAATCTTTCTTTCTTGTGTCTTAGTCAGGGCCATGTTTGGCACTGATAGCAGAGAGTTGGAATAAATATGCAATTTATCAGTTGTCGTTTGACTGCCATGTTAATGCTTGGATGTTTTAATAGTGCGTTTACTTATCTGCTTCGGCTCCCAAATATATGCATACACTTTAACATCTATTGGAGAATACTGCCCATCTAAAGGTTAACCTGGTGTGCTGTGCTGCCACTTCAATAACCAATATGTGACATAATAGATATATACAAAAATCCTATGTATGTGCAGGGGAGATTATATTTAAACATGACGTCACGTCTATTTATATGTTCGGGATAATCCGATATTACTTCAGAATCGATTTCCCGTGAGAATGCCAATCATCGCATTCGTAGACTTTCATTTCAACGGTCTTTTAATTAGTTAATGTTGTCCTTATTTGATATTATTCTTGGTCACAATAATAGAATTCTGGATCGGAAGAGGAGCGGTAAAAAAAAAGAATATTAGAGGAAGTAACGAAGACAAAGATCGTATTGTAATCATAATATTGTTATTAGGTCTAGCACTCCGGGCGGGCATACAAGTGTCTGGTTCATCTCAGTCGATGCCGAAGGGTCTGCATGCTGAAGTATGCATGAGTGAATGTGTACTCTTCGCTCTGCTCCTCAGGTATCCCTGGTCTAATGTGATTACTCTTCTTCTTCTTCAGCGATTTCTGGTCATGCAATTAGTTTATTGTGGACCACAAACTGGGCAGTTGCCCTCATGTCTTGCGTGTTCGTAGCGCGTTGGATGACGGGTGACAAGCCCCTGTGAGTGCGGTTCAATTCCGCGGGTTGGCAGAAAAGGTATAAGTTCTCCAGATTTACGGTGTTCGTAGCACCGAACAGAAGGGTTCGATGTCCATGGCACCGAGCCGAAGAGCTGAATGCTCAAGTACTTCTGGATCGAAAACAAAAACAGAAACAAACTGGGCAGTCAGCTTCAGGTCTGTCAATTTCACAAAGCTTAGTTTTAGGTCGACTGTGTGTGACTGCATGTTGCTTCTCAGCTCACACAGGAGAGACTCTTTCAGACATGTCTGGTGTCTGCTCCGCTTGCTGACACTGGCAGAAGCTCTGTGTGTTGCATTCTCAGTCTCTGTGACACTGGCAGAAGCTGTTTGACTATTCTGTCTGAGTGTTTGTTGAGTTTCAGTGCCCGGTACATAGGCGGAGTATAATGACCTTGTCTAAACGTATCTAACGGTGAAGATTTACTTTAGTGTACTGTTTACTACATATCTCTCCGTGTCGACAAAAATCACACACAATCTACCGAGAGTGTTGCCCAAAACACGAACTCCGTAGCTCCATCAACAATCCTACAATATCATGATTGGTTTCTTTTGGCGGTGTAGTTTAACTCATGACCTACGTTTTAAAAATCCCTCCACAATAGGACTAGGATCTCGATCTCACCTACTTTCTTCTTCTTCTTCACATTTCAACTCCCAACGGTGCACAGGTCTTCAACACACTTCTTACAGCTCTTCCTCTCTCTTGCCATCCCTTCCAATTCTGTCCATGTTTATACCTATCCTTTTAATATCAGCCTCCAGCTCTCTTCTTCAGGTCTGTCTAGGCCTTCCCTTACTCCTCTTTTCCAGTACCTGTCTTGCAATGCTTCCGGTTGGTCTTCTCAATGTATGTCCTATCCATCACCAGCGTCTCTTCCTTAGCTCTTTCCCCACTGGTACCTGCTTAGTTTCACTCTAAGTACAGAAGAGTGCTTAGAATATTATGCACAGAGCAGAGAACAAACGCTTCTGTTCTGCAACAGCTTGATATTAAAGAGAGTTGGCTATTACAAAGCATAAAAACAAGAAAATTAAATCTTTCGGACACACCAAACGACATGAGTGCCTGCAGAAATTAATTTTGGAAGGAATAGTTCCTGGAAGAAGAACGAGAGGAAGATCTAGATGGGGGCAAGATGTCATTGACGATCTGAGAATGACTGCTGCTGACGCTGGCCAACTTGCACAGAGTGTTTTTCAGGAGTGCTGTCATGAGAGCCAAGTTCCGGAAGGTACAAGCTACTTGATAATGATCTGCTTTGTTCTTTCTCTGAGTTCCTCGTTCGTAATCTTATCATACAATCTCAGTCCAGTCTATTTTACGTAAACATCCATTTACGAAGGTCTATCTCACCTGCAGTGCCATAAGTGACCTCTTAAAAAATATCCTTATTACTCAACACGTGATACAAATCAAGGACCTTCGGAGTGTGACTCGGTAACCTTACCTCTACGTCACAGATACCATCTCCTCGTTCCCCTCCTCTTACGTATACATTACTCGATTTTTCGATTAAAAAATATAGGGTATGCCAAAGCAGCGTTCCAGAAAATAAGAAATATTATATGCAACAAGTCATTGTGATTTGACCACTTAATAATAATGCATCTAAACTCCGCAGTATACAGAGTCTTCTACAATATAACATTAGGAAAGAAGGCGAGAGGAAGACCACGAAAAAAATAGTTAGATGGTATAGCAGAATCCTGTGAAAGAGCAAAGATAACAATCACACAAGCCACCAGAACAGCGCAAGACAAAAACAGAAAACCACGACACTGGGCAACAACCCGGTAGCAGTGTGACAACACTGGTTAACAACCCGGTAGCAGTGTGACGACACTGGTCAACAACCCGGTAGCAGTGTGACGACACTGGTCAACAACCCGGTAGCAGTGTGACGACACTGGGCAACAACCTGGTAGCAGTGTGACGACACTAGGCAACAACCCGGTAGCAGTGTGACGACACTGGGCAACAACCTGGTAGCAGTGTGACGACAAAAGAAGAAGAAGAAAGATAGAAAACGAAGTCAGTTGATATCAGAATCGTCCGTTTGTTGCCCGGACCCACAGGGGAGCAAAGAATAGCACTACTGCGTCCAATAAGACACGTCGTAAGAGGCCACTGATGTAGGGGCCTAAGGAAGCTACCCTAAACAAAAAGAAATCTTCACAGAAATCGAATGTGCTGGTCTACTTGTTGGTGCATAACTTTCACAACGCACAATCGGTCTTAGGCTCAGATTACATACAAATCACACAGAGTGGTTAACAAGTGGTCGATATGGACCGTTCGAAGAAGAAGATGATATCAGAATGAGAGTTATACAGTGCTACATAAAACCAATAATGACATACGGATGCGAGTCATGGACAATGAACAAACAGATCGGAAAATCTCTGAGGGCCACAGAGATGTGGTTTTACAGAAGAATGATGAGAATCCCATGGACTGTTAAAATGACTAATGTTGAGGTATTGAATGAGGTCAAGACACAGAAAAGCTTATCATCAAGATAAGAAAGAGGCAGTCATCATTTTTAGGGCATGTGATGAGGAGGGGAGGTTTAGAACACATTGTAACAACTGGTAAAAACGAGGGTAGACGAGACAGAGGAAGACAGAGAGAGAACATTTTGGGTATCCTGACTTCATGGCACGGTAGAGCGTCAACATCTGAGTTGATAGCAAACACTATAGACAGTGGTGATCCATGATCGCCTACGCTAGTCGGCACGGCCCCTGATTATGATGACTCTCGTTTTTGTTTTAATATCAGATAAGACACAGATGGGCTTCCACACTTATTTTCGTACCATGATTCCTTTTTTTTCTTCAAAATAAGTCAAAATATCGACTAAATAACTAGTTTGCAGGTACCACCATCTTGTGGGCGTCATCAGCAATTGGTGGGCGTTATCTCTTATTTAATAGTATGGCTATATCATGTCGCAATCACGTTTGAATCAATACTAAACAGAGAGTAGTGTTACGTTCTACCTGTTTGTTGCAGTATGCCCATGCTATTTGGGCGTGGTCCTTTTAAATGGTGAGTTTTATGTCTTCTTATCTTGGCGCTGTAGCGTCTGGCCGAAAAGATTAGAGCGCAGCTTCCATGTGTAGGCTTCATGTAAGGTCAAGAATATTTTTCATGACCAACGACAAAGATTGTTGTGGACATAAATGAACAATCCTAACCTGAACAGTTTCAAGGCGACTGCTCTAGTGGCAGAATGGTCAAGGAAGCCAGTGGTGCATTTAGTATGACAACAAGCAGCATGACAATGGAGGTACTGGCGGTGACCAATGCACTACTCTGGCTAGAGTCACAAAACTACACTCATGCGTGCATTCTGAGTGACTCATTGAGTATGATCCGAAAGGTGGAGGCCGGTTCGGTGCGCAGGCAATGGACTGAATCACTGCAGGCGTCAACAATTTGCAGAATTACACTTGTCTTTGTTCCGGGACACATGGGTGTCGTTGGTAATGAGAGAGCAGACAGACTGGCTGGCTCTGCCGCTATATCGGAGGGCCAGCCAATGGACAGAGATGACATCGTGAACGCCCTCATAGAGCGTGGCCGCAGAGAAGACCTTCATCTAAACCAATCCACGTCAACTACTAGATTGCGAGAACTGGGTTTGAAGATTGGTGTGGCAAGAAAAGAACGGTACAAGAGGTATACGAGTCGGCTCATCAATCAAAATAGAACTGGTACGATCAGTCGCTGGACGTTGTTGGAGATATTGCGAAGGAGATCGGAGCACCTATGGACATGTCCGGAGTGCAATGAAGATATTCCAAACTGAAACTGAAACTGCTCTAGCTATGCGGCCAATAAATTCCTCAGGTTCCCGTCCCACTTGTCCAAACCGCCCTAACAAGCAATACTGCAGACAATAACAATAGTTTTTTGTGGGTTTTCTTCATCTTGGCGCTGAACAGGTCATTTGTAACGTTGTGTCGCAATGTACAAGTATACGGAGATATCCGTGCGAGTGTATTCGGTATATTCAGTATCAGGGAGGCATTTTTTCGAACTGAGTTTGCCTTTACATTTCAAGCGCTGATCGGTTAGTCAGACTGTGATTTTTTTTTTTTCCGATCCAGAAGCACTTGAGCTTTCAGCTCTTCGGCTCGGTGCTATGGACATCGTAACCCTTCGGTTCGGTGCCACGAACACCTTAAATCTGGGGAATCTGTGGCTTTTTCTGCCATCCTGCAGAATTGAACCCGCACACACAGAGGGATAGTCACCGTAGTCCAACGCGCTACGAACACGCTGGGCAGATGGGCTGTCAGACTGTGATAATGCAGCCTGTTATACTGTCTAAAGTCGAAGGATTGACCTCATTGCACCGAGTTTTGTAAATATGACTCGGTCCCTCTCAGCAGATATGGCGAGCCACCTGTCGAGAGTTAAGCACAAAGCTCGAACTCCGTAGCTTTGGCAACAATCCTAATAATCTCTGGGGAAAAAATGCATTCGGGAACAGAACGGAGCAGTACGGATTTGAACCAGCGACCTTAGAAGGCTAAGCAACGGTTTACCCACTTATCAACAGAAACCACTGAAGCCCACTACTAACGGCGATGGAGAGTCACGGTCGGCTCATATTTGCTGGTCAAGTCTTCGACCAGGAAGTAATGGGGATCAGCGTAATGTTGACCTCATCGCAAATCGTGTGTCCATATTCATTTAAAAACAACGGGTCTAGCGCCATTTATCGATAGTAATGCGCACAGCACGAATTATTCCGTAGCTCCAGAAACAATTCTACGGATCTCATGAAAAAATTGCACATCTACCTCTGTCCAGAATTGAAATCACAACCTTCATAACGACATATAAACGGCTAACTACTTCGCTTCAAAGACACATAAAAGTAATGAATGAAAATCGTGGCATATCCCAAAGGACGTAGCCATCAACCACAGTAAACAAGTCGTTGATTTTCTAGGCACCACTTATACGTTCAGTAGTTTGCCATTGCTTTCTGAACGGGTGGCGCCATGTCCTTTGTTAAAATAAAAGTAAAGGAAGCTTTTTATCCACGGAGAGGGTGGGGCGAGTTAAAGGGCTTAGGGACAGCGCCACGCCAGGATTAGTGAGCTGGTACTAATCAAGATCCTATCCCACCTCCACGTGGTGACACCCTAGTAACAGACATTCGTTCCTGTCTGGCTAAACGGGTAGGGATCGAGGGAGAGCTACTCAGATGTAGGTAGAGATGCTAACGCATTCACTTGGATTAGATCCGCACGCAACATAGACGAGCGGAATCCGAGAGTGACTACTACTGCACGTTTCTCCCGGCCAATGGGAAAACATTAACGGATAAACAAAAAAGGATGAGAGGTGCATTCAGAGAGGATACGTGGGAACGCGTGGGGGCGAAACTCGGAGCCCTGAAGTGGGGACCCGAGTTGAACTTGGTGGCCGGACAGTCTCTAGAGGCATGGTAAATGTGAGCACGGTGAGAACTGATGGAAGATTGTGACGTAAAACTACGTTCTTGGCAAAGACTGTTTATATATGTCAATAAGAATGATACAAATAGCCAAACAGAATGATCGCGAGAGAGAGAGAGAGAGAGAGAGAGAGAGAGAGAGATACCACTAGGTGCATATGGTACTACGGTGTTATGCCCGTAGTCTTCAGTGACCATCATGATGCATTCGATATGTGATGTGTTCAACATGACGTCGGACGCCTTTACTTTCCAATGTTTTTTTCATGGTACCCAATTGAGACTGGATCGACCTGAGAACCAGTTACGGTTAAAAAAAATTCCACGACCACTGAGGAATTTAACCTGGACCACTAGTCAAAGAAGCAAGTTCACTAGCAACTACGCCACTGTGTCTCTCACAAAGAATAGTAGAGGCGGGAACGAAAGTTTTAAGCCTCACGGATTGACTTCATTGCACCAAGTTTTACCCCATATGGCTCTGTCCTTATTCGCAGAAATAACACTCCTCCTGCAGAGAGTATTGCACAAAATACGTTATCACAAAATACTGTAGTTGCCAATTTTATTTTGCTACTATTTTTTGCTACTATTTTTTCTACTATTTTTGCTACTATTTTTGCTACTATTTTTGCTACTATTTTTGCTACTATTTTTGCTACTATTTTTGCTACTATTTTTGCTACTATTTTTGCTACTATTTTTGCTACTATTTTTGCTACTATTTTTTCTACTATTTTTGCTACTATTTTTGCTACTATTTTTTCTACTATTTTTTCTACTATTTTTGCTACTATTAAACTATTTTTGCCAATCAAATAGTTTTACTGCAGTCTCATCTATTTTGAGTATTGCACAAAGCACGAATTCTATAGCTCTGGCAACAATCCTAGGGGCTTCTGGAAAAAAATGCACTCGTGAACATAACGTCCCTGTTTCGAGCCCACAACTTTCATGGCATCATGACAACGTCTTAACTACTTTTACACAGAGATCAGTAGAGTCCAGTTTCAAACTTACGACATTCGGCTCACAAATCTAGAGCCTTTTTTTCGATCCAGAAGCACTTTTCAGCTCTTCGGCTCGGTACCATGGACATCGCAACCCTTCGGTTTGGTGCCACGATCACCGTAAATCTGGGGAATGTGTGGCTTTTTCTACCATCTCGCGGAATTTAACCCGCACACACAAAGGGATAGTCACCCGTAGTCCAACGCGCTACGAATACGCTGGGCAGACGGGCTAAAGCAAGAGCTTAAGGCAGGAGACTCACCCAGACCTAGGGTTGTCATTTTTTTAAATTCACAGAAAAAAACTACCAAACATATTCTCGTACACGTTAGCCACATGTTGCAAAAGACATTGTTTTTGATGATAAACAACGTTAAGTGTATGTATTGTAATTATGTATATAAAAATAATTAATTTTCTTGAAAATATATTGTAAAAAATCCCCACTTCATCGTGTAGTGGATTTCAAAAACATAAGTAATGCAAAGAATGCCAAACTTGCATATGATGTACATTTCATCCATAATTATATCGTGAATCTCCAAAAAATGTCTAACTCATTTGGTTTTGTACATATGGTTTTTGCAATATAACACTTCCAAATAAAAACAAAATTTCAAATTAGAACAGCAATATCTCTGCTTATATACAGTTTAGACAAAAGGTGGAGGTTCATGCTATAATTATGGGTGATATGTATATCATATGCCAGTTTGGCATTCTTTACATTTCTTATATTTGTGAAGTTAATTTCATATCGTTTACAGGACTTTGTGAATCAACACCAGCTTTTTAACGCTGTTTGTGATTTTTCTAGGTAGTATTACGTTCAGTATCTAAAATGATAAAAAATAACAGAGCAGTTCACCTATTTAGGTAGCAATTTTGATTGCACAGGAAATGTTAAAAAGAAATTATGATACGAATTGGCAAATCAACATCAGCTTTTAAAAGTCTAAATAAAATATGGAACTGCAAGTTATATAGTATTAAAACTAAATTACGAATTTGCAATTCAAATGTTGTATCAATCCTAACATATGCCAGCGAGAGTTGGAAAATGACTAAAGATATAGAAAGCAAGTTGAATGCATTTGAAAATAGATGTCTGCGAAAAATAATGAATATAAAATGGAACGAATTCAGAAGTGATGAAATCAGAGACATGTCTGGTCAACCACTAGTGACAACTGTTATAAGAAAGAGAAGATGGAGATATGTTGGACACACCTTGAGGAGAAATGATCAAAGAATATCAAAGCAGGCATTGAAGTGTGATGCAAAGGGTTCAAGAAAGAGAGGTCGACCTAAGGAGACCCTGAAGCGAACTTTGCTGAGAGAGGCAGGAAATATCGGTCTCAGTTCCATGGAGGAGATTGAGCGAGTTGCCCAGGATAGAGCGGTATGGAGAAATTACTTGCAGGCCCTATGTAACGTATAACGGTACGAGAGGAATTATTATTTATTATTATTACGTTCAGTAGTTTGCCATTGCTTTCTGAACGGGTGGTGCATTAATATAGAAAATCAACCACTCTTTTACTGTGGTTGATGGCTACGTCCTCTAGGAGATGCCACGATTTTCATTTCATATTTGTGAACTTCACTGCACGATGAAAGGAGGGAGGTAGTTTACAAAATATTTCCAAGAAAATTAATTATTTTTTAAATAACTAATTAGCCCGTCTGCCCAGCGTGTTCGTAGCGCGTCGGACTACGGGTGACTATCCCTCTGTGTGTGCGGGTTCAATTCTGCGGGATGGCAGAAAAACCACAGATTCCCCAGATTTACGGTGTTCGTGGCACCGAGCCGAAGAGCTGAAAAGCTCAAGTGCCTCTGGATCGGAAAAAAAAGCATAATTACAGTGCATACACTAAACTTTATTTATTATCAAAAGCAATGTCTTTTGCAACATGTGGCCTAAATTATATGACAATATCTTTGTTAGGTTTTTTTCTGTGAATTTTTTTAAAATGCAACCCTTGTTCTGGGTGGGTCTCCCGCCTTAACCATTTAGCTACACGTACAGGCGTAAAAATAGACGTTTATGACCAGACTGCATCATACATCAGACAATGTAAATTAAACAAGACATTAAACGGAAAGAACAAGCAGGTTGATTCAATTATGTCTTTAGAAGCTTGCTGGCAGCATTTAAAAAATGCGTCCAGGTGTTGGTACTTTATCTTTCATAAGCATTATCCTATTAGACATATGCTGTATTAAATTAAAGAACACATGCTGGATCGGTATTTGAAGTGCGGATTCTAAGATGTATATATGGAATATGAGCACTTAATGCAAGATCTGATTATATACAAGGATATAACCAGAGGCGGCTGGTCATTAAGGGCCAGTGGGGCCCGGCCCCACCAAAAATAATTAGTAAGTGTATTTATTATTTGAAATTATATAAAATAAAATATAGGTAAAGGAACCCTTTCATACCTCGTAGTATATAGGGCAATGCAGTGTTTAGGCCTGTATTTTTCATTGACCGTCGGCACACATGGGTGATGTGGTCAGCATCACGCCGGCCGCCTTTACTTTCCCAGAGCATGTCTGGTACCCAGTTGAGGCTGGGTCGACCTGAGAACCGTCGTGGTCGGGAAAATTCCACGCGCATTGCGGGAGCTGAACCCAGACCACCAGCCTTGCGAAGCGAGTTCACTAACAACTACGCTACATCGGCTCTAAAAATAATGAGTAATGTGTATTTATTTTTTTTAAATTATATAAAATAAAATATAAACTATCCCAAATCCAAGATTTTTCCGAAAATGTTTGTCTGGCCCATCCAACAAAAATTATTACGAGCCGCCACTGGATGTAACAGGTACAGATTATTTTTATCCGTCTTGGCAGGAGTACAGTGGGTTGAGGAAGTTTAATGAAACAGCGACAAACTGCATTTTGAAATAATTTCAAAATCAAACTGGGGTATACCTAGACAAGAGCATTATGTGGGATAACATAAACCCAATAAAAGTGTCTAAAGCCTTAGGAGTTACATCATTGCACTGGGTTTACCTCATATGGCTCAGTCCATCTCCACAAAAATCTACACAGCTTTAAGCATAGCTCTATATGCCTAGAGCTATTGGCCCTACCTAAGTAGGAGTCTCTACAGCTTTACGTATGCACTACATGCCAGAGTTGTTGGCCCTTCTGAGTAGGAGTCTCTACAGCTTACGTATAGCACTACATGCCTAGAGTTGTTGGCCCTACTTGAGTAGGAGTCTCTACAGCTTCGTATGAGCACTACCTGCCTAGAGCTGTTTGCCATTCTGGGTAGGAGTCTCTACAGCTTTATGTATAGCACTACATGCCTAGAGTGTTGGCCTCTACCTGGGTAGGAGTATCTACAGCTTTACGTATAGCACTACATGCCTAGAGCTGTTGGCTCTACCTGGGTAGGAGTATCTACAGCTTTACGTATAGCACTACATGCCTAGAGCTGTTGGAAGTTTCTGGGTTTTAATGAAAGCAGGGTACTCCCCCAACTAATAATAATAATAATAATTCCTCTCGTACCGTTATACGTTAATAGAACCTGCAAGCAATTTCTCCATACCTCTCTATCTTGGGCAACTCGCTCAATCTCCTCCATTGAATTGAGACTGATATTTCATGTTTCTCTCAGCAAAGTTATTTCCTCTATTGCAGCAGTGGCGGCTCGTGCTCAGTTTTGTTGGTGGGGCCACATAATTTTTGGAAAAATCATGGTTTTAGTTAGTTAAAATAAATATATCTTAATTTATAAAATAATAAATACGCGGTACACATTATTGTTGGTGGGACCCGGCCCCACTGGCCCTTAATGACGAGCCGCCACTGCATTGCAGTATAGGAAAAAGAGTTAAAACTCATTATTCCTGGGGTTCAAAGAAATGTAGGAGCGAACATAGTACCTTTTAGACAAGAGGCACGTACCTTACCTCTACACCACAGAAACTCCAGGAGCATGTCCATTGATCTATATAGATCAATAGAACATAGATAAATATGTACAAATTGTACATGGTATATTGAAGGCAGACTAATATGCATGTCTTGTACAGGATCGATGAGAACTTAGAAATATGACAGCCAAATGAGAGATCTTGGTATAGCTAATTATATTGTTCTGGGATGCCAAGAAAACAGAAAATTGCCGCTGTCAGCAACATAAATTTGTAAACCTATAAGTAGCAAGGAGAAATAGTCTGGAATATCGATTACATATTTAATACATCCCTTGAATCTCTGAAAGATCAATATGGCATAGGATTCAGGTCACGACAACAAGTACCTGTCAATGATGACCGAATTTATACAATGCACGAACTTTGCCGCCGGCGATGGAAAAAAGACGGATTCAGATTCCAATTTAGTATTTCTTTGAAAGTTCATTCTGTTCTGATGCCTTATCTGCGATTTTATCATTGATTCTCATGTGCTGTACAGCGTGAAATTATGCAACAAAATGATGCATTGAAGCGGAAATCTGTTTGTTTAAAGAGAAAGTGGCCTGTTTAAAGAAGTTAGCTGTGATTAGTTTCTCCGCCTCTCCCTAGGATGTCACTACCTTGTAGAGGTGAGGAGTTTCTGTGTCTTCATGATCCCGAAGAGATCTATACTGAAGGGAACTCTGTGACCTAGCGGTTAGGTGCTCATTTCTGGTGTCAAAGGTTCGATCCTTGTCGAGCCATCTGGAATTTTTATCCCAAGATCCCTGATCTCAGTCTAGATGAAATCTAGTTCCTAGTCCTATCGGGGACGGACGATAAAACGTAGGTCCCATGATCAATTGACCCGTAAAAGAACCCTTGGTAGTCAAAATCGAGAAGAACAGGCTGGAAAGCCGCTGCTCGGTAAATTCATTAAAAAAATTATTTAGACCAAAAAATTTCTATAAAAATGTCTTCACCATCTTCAAAATTGTGTCGTGGACCCTCGCCGGTACTACGAGTTCTTCTCTCTCTCTCTCTCGTGATCGTTCTTTTTCTGCCATTTTGATCATTCTATTGTAACAGCCTTTGTCAAGAACGTTTGTTTTACGTCACATTCAGTACCATTTAGAGCTCTAGTGCTTGTCCTTCGGCGACGTGTCCGATTTCAACCAGCGTTGACTGGGTTCGCTCTCAGTCAGCCTTTGGCTGTCCCCAGCCGACTTGTAATGCAGCAGGTTATACGGAGTGTGTGCACTGCAGCGAGAGATCTTCATGTGTAAGAAAGAGATCCGAGCAAGCATGTTTACTCACCGAAGTGCAATGATGCTTGTCCTATCAATCAATCAATCAATCTATACTGAAAAGAACATTGTTCCTTGTTATGCTATGTTATGATATGTTATGTTATGTTATGTGATCGACGTCATTGCATACTGGACATTCCTATACGTCTACTCTACTCAGCTGCAGTAGCCATCCCAAAGTACACTTTCTCACCGTACCCAGGAGATGTTGATTAGTCATATCTTCTCTCCTTTCTCTACTCTCCCTCGAAGACGACAATGCCTGGATGTCAATCTTAACTCTAAATTCTGCATCGTTTCAGTGCCTGAGACTCGCCCATATTACAAAAATGAGAGCGTACAGATATCGCCCATTGTGTATCGTGGCTTCTTCCATCTTTGTTCCTGATGGGGCGTACAGCATTGATGATATCGGTTCTTCCATCTTTGTTCCTGGTGGGGACGTACAGCATTGATGATATCGGCTTTTTCATGCTTTGTTCCTGGTGGGGGACGTACAGCATTGATGGTATCGGCTTCTTCCATGCTTTGTTCCTGGTGGGGACGTACAGCATTGATGATATCGACTTCCTTTCATGCTTTGAGTATCGGTGTGGGGACGTAAGCATTGATAATATCGGCTTCTTCCATGCTTTGTTCCTGGTGGGGACGTACAGTATTGATAATATCGGCTTCTTCCATGCTTTGTTCCTGGTGGGGACGTACAGTATTGATAATATCGGCTTCTTCCATGCTTTGTTCCTGGTGGGGACGTACGGTTCAGGTCGATGTGAGTATATATCGGCTTCTTCCATGCTTTGTTCCTGGTGGGGACGTACAGTATTGATGGTATCGGCTTCTTCCATTCTTTGTTCCTGGTGGGGACGTATTATGACTTTCATTTTGTCGTGACGTGATATATATCGGCTTCTTCCATTCTTTGTTCCTGGTGGGGACGTACAGCATTGATGATATCGGCTTCTTCCATGCTTTGTTCATGGTGGGGACACCGGTGTCAGACATGGTGAAGGACATAGAGTAGACAGAACTTGACTTCCTGGTCCCTCGTCGCGCAGGTGGGCGTTCGTCGACTACAGAGCTAGAGGAGAGAGCTCAAACCCCAAAGGAAGTCTCTATAAAGAAGTGCAATGGAAATAAAGTTGAACAATTGGGACCTGACATGCGAAACAATGAATTGAAAGCAGACAGAACAGCAACAATGCAAATCTTTTGCAGAAACTTTACGTGTCAAGAGGGAAACAAACAAAATCTCATCATCAGGTGCCGTGACGGCTGGCGTAGGCGATCATGGATTTCCACAAATCTTTGTCGTTGGTGTTTGCTATCAACTCAGATATTGACGCTCTACCGTGCCATGAAGTCAAGCTATCCAAACTTTTTTCGCTCTCTGTCTTTCTCTGTCTCATCTACCCTCGATTTTACCGGTTGTCAAAATATAGATAGATAAATAGTCGTTATTGCTTGTATTACCGTTTTTTAGAGCGGTGAACGACAGGTGGGTCGAGAGACTGGGGAATGTAATGGTCGCATGGTTAGTGCAGTCGTCACGAAGCTGTTCAGGTTAGGATTTTATGTTAATCCCACGCAGAAAATCATAGCTTACCTGATTACAAAGGTCTCCACATGGAAGCTGCGCTCTATCCAATCTACCAGACGCTCCTCAGATAAATAGTTTCCCGTCTCTCTCTTCTATTCGTGATCGTTCTTTTAGCCATTTGATCATTCTTATTGTAATATATAAACAGCCTTCCAAGAACGTAATTTTACGTCACATCATTCAGTGACATTTGAGCTCTAGTGCTTATCCTTTGGCGACGTATCCAGTTTCAGCCAGCGTCTACTGGGTTCGCTCTCCGTCAGCCTTTGGCTGTCCCAGCCGACCTGCAAGGCAGCAGGTTGCTATTTCTTTAGGAGTAGCGATCCTTAGACAACTTTCCTTCCCGGAATGTTGAGCGTCATCTGCCAGGTTACCGTTTTTTGTGGACTACTTGGTTTCCTTCCGTCCAGTTTGTGTACGGTTTGCTCTTAGACAACTTTCCCTTCGGAATGTTGAGCGTCATCTGCCAAGGTTACGGTCTTTTGACTACTTGGTTTCTTCCGTCCAGTTTGTGTACGGATTGCTCTTAGACAACTTTCCTCCCAGGAATGTTGAGCGTCATCTGCCAGGTTACCGGTCTTTTTGTGGACTACTTGGTTTTCCTTCCGTCTAGTTTTGTGTACGGTTGGCTCTTAGACAACTTTCCCTCCCGGAATGTCGAGCGTCATCTGCCCAGGTTAACTGTCATTTTTAGACTACTTGGTTAGTTTCTGGTCTAAATCAAAAGTAAGGATTTGAACTCGAGAAATAGTGGACAACGATTGTTTCCAAGTAGAGTCAATTATCGTAGAATCCTCACCACAGTATATCTAGATGGTCTAACAGATAGCACGCCATCTACCTACCCAGGTTGTTGCACAACAAGAACGCGTAGCTCCAGCAACAACCTCAGGTATCTTAGAAAATTGCACATGGTACGTTCAGTTTCGAACCTGCAGCCTTCAGAACGGTAGGCAAACTCAACCACTTCGCCCTATATACATCTTGAAATCACTTGTTCTTCTTCGAACGCTCCATATCGACCACTTGTTAACCACTCTGTGTGATTGTATGTGATCTGAGCCTAAGAGCGATTGTACGTTGTGCCACTTATGCACCAACAACTAGATCAGCACGTCCGATTTACTAGCGTAGCTATCCAAGACCCCTACCTCAATCGTCTCTTACGACATGCCCTGTAGGTCGCAGTGGTACTATTCCTTGCTTCCTTGAGAGCCCCGCAACACACGTGCGCGTGAGATCACTGACCTTGAATCTGGGAAAAGAACACACAAATTACGAGTAATCTTTTTAATGGCATGAGACATGAGAACAGGTAAAATAACATGAGAGCATACAACAAAGAAAAGATAAACAATCTGGACGGGAACAGATGTCCTAATGATTACAACAAGGCATGAGTTCCTGACCAAAAACGCAAGAACGCTGTACAGTCAATATCTGAACAAGAATTAGTGGATTGATTGATTGATTGATTGATAGGACTATCATCAGTGCACTACTGTGAATAACCATATGTGCTCCGATTTCATTCTTATACAGGAAGATTTCAGCTGCAGTGCACGAACTCCGTAACACCGGCGAGAGTCACCGATGTCATTTTGAAGATGGTGGAAATATTTTTGCATAAATTTTATTTTTTATCTTTCTTAAGGAATATTTTGTCCCTGTACTTTGGTTCAGGAAGTGACCACCTATCTTCTACGCCCCTGATACCCCCTTCTCCTACACTAAGCCACTGTTATCGTTTTATAAATGGTTTTAATAACAGAAGGATTGACTTCATTGCACCGGTTGTTACACCACGGTGCTCGGTCCGTCTCCGCAGAAATGGCACATCGCCTGCCGAGAGTATTGCATACATCACGAACTTCGTAGCTCCGGCAACAATCCTAGGAGTTTCTGGAAAAAATGCACCCGTGAACACAACGGCGCGTTACGGATTCGAATCCATGACCTTCGGCTCGCAATGCAAGGGCTTAACCATTTATCCACAGAGACCACTATTCAAAACAAAGTATGAAGTTCTTCGTCTACTTAATAGGCATGAAATCAAATGTCACAGTATACAGAATCTTCTACAATAGAACATCAGGGAAGAAGGCGAGCATCTGGAGTCGATAAAGGCACGTCTATTATCAGTTATCAGTTATATGAGGACTACCCAAACGAGACTTTTATGGTGAGCTGCATGACGGTAAACGCTTACAGGGTGGTCAGAAAAATGCACGATTCAAAGACACACTCAAGAACTCGATGAAATCCTTTAGGATAGATATCAACAACTGGGAGAATGTTGCTCAAGATAGATCAGCCTGGCGCATACTTCTTCGATACGGTTTTTCGGTCTGCGAGGCAGATAGAACAGCACGGATTGAAAAAAGTGTCAAAATAGAAAGGCAGTTAAACTCCCCACAAGTGCAAGTATACCTTGCCCACACTGTACACGAACATTTCAAGCCCGTATCGGGCTCACTAGTCATCTACGCACACATAGACAAACATAACGCAACTACATTTCCTTGGATGAAAATTTGTGTGGTCATCATCACCTGTGATGGACGGGCATTATCATATGAGCACTATCATCATAGCACTTCGGACACGTTCATAGGTGTTCTGATCTCCGTCTCAATAAATCCAGCAGTGTCCACTGGTCCAACACGTCCTGTGGACACTGATTCTCTATGATTGTATGTGTCACTCCACTAATGTATCAAATCGTAAGATTTTGTATGTGAGCTTCTCAAACGGTTTAAGTTTTTGGTTCAGTTTGTTCCTTTCGTGCCACAGGCGACACATAGGGCAGAGGTTTTAGATCTCTATGTGATCCGGTTCGTTTACTAGCAGTTGGAGATCGTGTATGGTTTTACATCCCAATAGTTTACTTTCTTGTTGGATTGTTCTTCGAAGAGTGGTCTTTGGTCTTCCACGTTTTCTTTTCCCAACTGGTGACCACATAAGGACTTGTCGATTTAGTCTCTTTTCGTCTGATCTAAGAACATGACCTAAATATTTCCACCTTCGTTTCCTTATAACATTTGATACAGGTTGTTGGTGTGTTCTATCTCTCACTGTGTTGTTAGAAACGAAATCACTCCATTTTACTTTTAATAATTTTCGGAGACATTTATTCTCAAAGCTGTACAGTTTCTTATCAATTTTCTTTGTTGATTTCCAACTTTCACAACGTAGGTCAGTACAGGAATCACACATGACCTAAATAATTTAACTTTTGTACATATACTAAGGTCTTGAGATTGCCAGATATTTGTTAACTTAGTGAAGGCACTAGCTGCTATAGCTCAGGCAGTACTAAGATTGATATCAGCGCTTTTTTTTAAAATAAGTTCCTTTCACTTAGGCTTGACCACATTTGCTTTCATTTCTTTATTTTTTGTTAGATAATTTCACAATGTAGATTCTTCTTCTTCTTCTTCTTTTTTCGTCACATTGCTACCGGGTTGTTGCCCAGAGTCGGGGTTTACTGTTGTTGTCTTGCGCTGCTCTAATAGCTAGGGAGATAGTTAATATTAATTGTTTTTAACAGGATTCGACTATGCCATCGAACCATTATTTTCGTGGTCTTCCTCTGACCTTCTTTCCTTCTTCTTCTTCCTGCGCTCACCGCTGTGTATTGTCGCGTAGTAAGGAAACCTGTTATAACGCTTTGACTGATTTTGCGTGAAGGTCTGCTTTCTTTATTATCAGTGTCCCTCGCCATACAGGCGTGTCTTCTCCTACCTCAGAGGTTTGCCTTCTTTCTTATGTACTTCTCCTGCTTCTTCTTTGCGTTCGTTCTTTACGACCAATTTTAATCACTCTTTGTGATATGTTTGATCTTTGCCAAGAACGTGTATACGTTGCACATTGGTTTGGTAGGCCTCTAAACGCATAGACTTCTACACGTTTAGGACACGTACATCCGATCTCAGCCAAACCTTCTTAATCGCCTCTTACGACATGCGTGGCAGGTAACAATGGTTCTATTCTTTACACCCCAAATTTGGGCCCCGGTAACGACTCCGACGTCTTGATGTTCTATTGTAGAAAACTTTGTATACAGTACCGTTTGGTTGCATCCTTTTTAAGTTGCTGAACCACTTCATTCTTTGTTTATCAATCTAATTCAAGCAAGGTTCTGTTCCAACTTTCTTTCTTATGCTGAATGTATGTTTACATTCTCTAATCATGTCTGTCCTTTTTACCACATCTTTAATCTACTATCGCAACATCACCAAACTTCTTAACATTGTTGTATCTGCATGTCTGTGCAAAAAAGAGCATCTTTAGCACCCTCGTCTTTTCTCTCTCGCTTCTTAAATGTGCTTTCCAGCACTTTCTGTAGCTAAAGCGTGATACCCCCGTGTCCAAAATAGAAATCTAGTTCTCTAGGTAATCTTGTATTTATTTCCTTGTGTTTACATTATCCTAGACATGTTGTTTTTTTATCTTCTCTTTTACATCTGTCTTCTTATCTAACAACCATTACCGTGACTTGTTGTGAAAGTTTATGATTTTGATGAAGAACCAGACGAGTTGCAGATGTGTTTACAAGCCTCTTGTTGTCGTTGGATTTATGAGTCTTTCCCTTTTTATTTTTTCGTTCTCTAATCATGTTTTGTCTTATATCGTCAGGATAAGAAGAGACAAGAAGAATGATCTTTTCGCATTGTGTATTTCACAGCCTCTGTTATTTCTGTAGTCCACCTTTTACTTCTTCTTCTTCAAACGCTCTATAACGACCACATTTTAAACCACTCTGTGTGATTTGTATGTGATCTTTGCCTAAGAGTGATTGTTATTGGTTATTGGTTACTAAACTGACGTCATTGCATTCCGGGCAGTCCCATAGGTGCTCAGTCTCCCCCAACAAATATCGAAGAGTATGCATACTGATGATTCCCGTGGCTCGCTTATTAAACACACCTCTCACTCTGTCTCTCAGGCATCCAGTTCGACTTGTACAACTGGTAACTCCAAACTGCTTCAATCGCTTGATCGATTCAACATCTATTTTACTGTCCTCATTCAATAGACAGTCACGAAGAGACCGAAGAACATCCTCCTTATCCATCCTCAACTCCCCAACAATCGATGCCGTTGATGCAAGCCTGTCCGCTCTCTCATTACCGCAAACACCCGCATGCCCAGGACAGTATAAAGAGTGATTGTACATTGTGCCAGTTACGCGTCTACAAGTAGGCCAACACATCCAATTTCCGCAACGCATTTTTTTTTACTAGGGCATCTTTACTATACCTCTACCATAATCGCCTCTTACGACATGCATTGTAAGTCACAATGCTACTATTCTTTGCTCCTCATGAGCGCCCGGAAACACACGGGTGCATCTTTTACTTAAACATATTCTGAGTGTGAGAAAAAACGGCGTACAAGTCAAGCAACAAATGCAGTAGCAATCTCATTAAAAGCGGAAAAATGAGGCATAGTGGACACGCAGGTGACATTTCTGAAACAAAGCTTTCAAATTGCGTAGGACTAGATTTACAGTATAAAGAAAAGCACAAAATCAAATTGAGTTGAATTTTGTTGTTTCTGCCTTAGCGTGATAAGGACTGATTATGATGGTGATGATAATGATGAAGAAGATGATGATGATAATAATAATAATGAGAATGATGATGATGATAATGATGATGACGATGATGATGGTGAAGATGATGGTTACGATAGTAATGATGATGATGATGATGATGCTGATGAGGACGATGATGATGATACTGATGATGATGACGACGAGGATGATGATGATGATGGTGAAGGTGATGTTGAAGATGATGGTTACGATAGTGATAATGTTGATGACACTGATGATGATGATGATGATGATAATGATGATGACGATGATGCTGATGATGATGACGATAGTGATAATGATGATGACGATAGGGATAATGATGATGATGATGATGATGATGACGATGATGATGTCAGAACATACAAAAATATAACAGATACATCGTTAATGGAATATTGATGTTGAATCTGCCGCGTTTCAAGAGAGTTTGGAATTATAAACCGTTGTAGCGAAACTAGACGCATGAGAGGCGAACTGAGGAGACTGTTGAACAACTAAACCATGGAATCCTACCAGCATCTCTATCTTTCTATACCTGTTTATATACCTGTCTTTCTATACCTGTTTCTATACCTGTCTTTCTATACCTGTTTCTATACCTGTCTTTCTATACCTGTTTCTATACCTGTCTTTCTATACCTGTCTCTATACCTGTCTTTCTATACCTGTTTCTATACCTGTCTTTCTATACCTGTTTCAACATCGATTGTAAATGTTATAACTTCTTCTTCTTATGTCGTCACACTGTTACCGGGTTGTTGCCCAGTGTCGTCACACTGTTACCGGGTTGTTGCCTGTATCGTGGTTTTCTGTTTTGTCTTGCGCTGTTCTGGTGGCTTGGGTGATTGTTATTTTTGCTCTTTGACAGGATTCTGCTATGCCATCTAACCATCTTTTTCGTAGTCTTCCTCTCGCTTCTTTCTAATGTTCTGTTATAGAAGACTCTGTATCAGTGGCGGCTCGTCCTCATTTTAGTTGGTGGGGCCAGACACAAATTTTCGGAAATATCATGATTTTAGGTTTGGTTATATTTTAATTTATAAAATAATAAATACACGCTACACATTCTTTTTGGGCCCGGCCTCACTGGTCCTTAATGACGAGCCGCCACTGTTCTGTATACTGTGGAGTTTGAATGCATTCTTATTAAGTGGCCAAACCATGTTCTTTCTGTCGTATAGAAAGTCAGAATTTCTTCACTTCTTGTATATCCTATGATTGATAAAGTTGGTTTTTTATGGTTGAATTGTCGCTGTATATTGTTGTCGCTATCTATCTATCTATCTATCTATCTATCTATCTATCTATCTATCCATCCATCCATCTATCTATCCATCCATCCATCCATCCATCCATCCATCTATCTATCTATCTATCCATCTATCCATCTATCCATCTATCCATCTATCCATCTATCCATCTAGTCTATCTATCTATCCATCCATCCATCCATCCATCTATCTATCCATCTATCTATCTATCTATCTATCTATCTATCTATCTATCTATCTATCTATCTATCTATCTACCCATCTATCTATCTATCTATCTATCTATCAATCTATCTATCCATCTATCTATCTATCTATCTATCTATCTATCTATCTATCTACATATCTATCTATCTATCTATCAATCCATCCATCCATCCATCTATCTATCCAGCCATCTATCTATCTATCCATCTATCTATCTATATATCAGTCTAACTAACTAACTAACCAACTATCTCATTAATTATATATTTATTCGATATAAATTTTCAACGAAAACTGAAATAATTTGGAAAGTTAGAAGTCTGCACGCGATATCCTCAATAACTCCTCCCTCCCTCTCCCCCTATATTCTTCTTCACATTGATTAGGAATCTGACTGTTGTCAAATGAAAAACGATTTCTGATGTCAAATAAAATGAAAATCTTTTCGGCAAACATCGTAACTTTTGATGAGAACAGCAGACACATCCTCGGCAAAAAGGATGCGCATGAAAGCTTTCTGCGCTCCGAGTTTAATCAATACATTACATCGTTGAACAAATATTGAACACGCGTTCTAGAGCGATGTTCGGGGTTCTCTGTGACGTAGACTTTGGGTGTTTTCCTCTCGTGTGAGAGGTACTGGTTCGTTCCTCGTGAAGCCATTAGGATATTTTCCAGATATCCCTGATCTTATTGTAGGTGAGATCGAGTTACTAGTCCTATCGGAGACGGACGATAAGAATAGGTCCCGTGCTCGTTGAGCATAAAACCGTATTAGTTTATAATAAAGAAGAGCAGGCTGGAAAGCCGCTGCTTTGACAAAATTCATTAGCGATTCAAAATAAAATTCCTACAAAATATCTTTTAAATTACATCGGGAACCCTCGACGGTGCTATGGAATTTGTACACTGCCGCTGGGATCTTCCTGTGTAAGAAAGAGATCGGAGCACACATGATTACTCACTGAAGTACAATGATGATGTTCCTATCTTCCTGTGTAAGAAAGAGATCGGAGCACACATGATTACTCACTGAAGTACAATGATGATGTTCCTATCTTCCTGTGTAAGAAAGAGATCGGAGCACACATGATTACTCACTGAAGTACAATGATGATGTTCCTATCTACCTGTGTAAGAAAGAGATCGGAGCACACATGATTACTCACTGAAGTACAATGATGATGTTCCTATCTTCCTGTGTAAGAAAGAGATCGGAGCACACATGATTACTCACTGAAGTACAATGATGATGTTCCTATCTTCCTGTGTAAGAAAGAGATCGGAGCACACATGATTACTCACTGAAGTACAATGATGATGTTCCTATCTACCTGTGTAAGAAAGAGATCGGAGCACACATGATTACTCACTGAAGTACAATGATGATGTTCCTATCTTCCTGTGTAAGAAAGAGATCGGAGCACACATGATTACTCACTGAAGTACAATGATGATGTTCCTATCTTCCTGTGTAAGAAAGAGATCGGAGCACACATGATTACTCACTGAAGTACAATGATGATGTTCCTATCTTCCTGTGTAAGAAAGAGATCGGAGCACACATGATTACTCACTGAAGTACAATGATGATGTTCCTATCTTCCTGTGTAAGAAAGAGATCGGAGCACACATGATTACTCACTGAAGTACAATGATGATGTTCCTATCTTCCTGTGTAAGAAAGAGATCGGAGCACACATGATTACTCACTGAAGTACAATGATGATGTTCCTATCTTCCTGTGTAAGAAAGAGATCGGAGCACACATGATTACTCACTGAAGTACAATGATGATGTTCCTATCTTCCTGTGTAAGAAAGAGATCGGAGCACACATGATTACTCACTGAAGTACAATGATGATGTTCCTATCTTCCTGTGTAAGAAAGAGATCGGAGCACACATGATTACACACATGATTACACACATGATTACTCACTGAAGTACAATGATGATGGTCCTATCAATTAATCAATCAATCATTTAAAGCAAGTTCCAATATGATTGCATGATTGTTATGGGTGCACATTATGCAGAAGATGTAGAAGAAAATTAGATAGCAATGGAAACATTGAAATTTCTTTTCCAACTTTTTCTTCTGAATCTTAACCCTGTGTTTGCCCGCGTGCCCAGCGTGTTCGTAGCGCGTTGGACTACGGGTGACTAGTTCTCTGCAAGTGCTGGTTCAACTCCGCGGACTGGCAGAAAAGCTACAGGTTCCCCAGATTTACGGTGTTCGTGGCACCGAGCCGAAGGGTTACGATGTCCATGACACCGAGCCGAAGAGCTTTCAGCTCAAGTGCTTCTGGATCGGGAAAAAATTTGTAAAAACCTGTGTTTACTTGATCGTGGGTGTAAGCGTGGGCTAAACTACTTCTTCTTCTGTGAACGTTTCAAATCGACCACTTGAAAAAAACACTCTTTGTGATTTGTATGCAATTTGTGTCTAAGAGTTGTACTTTGTGCCAGTTATGCACATACAAGTAGGCCTTCACATTTCTGAGATAAAAACACTCTTTGTGATTTGTATGCAATTTGTGTCTAAGAGTTGTACTTTGTGCCAGTTATGCACCTACATTTAGGCCTTCACATTTCTGAGACGCTTTTTATTTACTATGATAGCTTTCCTTTTTTTTTTTTTTTTTTATCCAGAAACACTTGAGCTTTCAGCTCTTCGGCTCAGTGCCATGGACATCGTAACCCTTCGGTTCGGTGCCACGAACACCGTAAATCTGGAGAACCTGTGCCTTTTCTGCCAACCCATGATAGCGTTCCTAGACCCCTACCTTAGTCGCCTCTTACACCCGCGGAAGTGGCTCTCTGGACAATAATCACATGCCCACAGAGAACAATATGTGATGTTATTAGAGTTTCAACTTATTGCTATAAATTAGAGAATACTGCAGCGATGACCAATGAACCCTACCTGAGTAGGAATCTCCGCAGCACTAAGCATAGTACTACATACCTGGAGCTGTTGGAAGTTTCTGGGTTTTCAAGAAAGCTCAGGGCTTCCCACATTGCACTATAGAGAAAAGAGTGGACAATTCATATTCCTGGTGTAAGGAGAAGAAGAAGCAGTCGTCTCTTACGTCATGCTTTGGAAGTCGCAGTGCTACTATTCTTTGCTCCCCTTGTGAGCCCCTGTAACACACGGACCTGATCGCGAATCGACTTGGACATGCGAGGTATGTGATTTCAATTCAGCATTCGCCGTTCCACGCGGGGTGATTCTTGATGAACGACGCGATTCAGTTCCAGCCAACAACATACAAAACGCAAAGCAAACGTTCTAACGACTTCTCCACAGATGCCCTCTGCCAATCTCTGCTGAACTGGCGTATCCATTCCTTCGTAAATGTTGTTTTTTTTCGATCCAGAAGCCTGGCTTTTCAGCTCTTCGGCTCGGTGCTATGGACATCGTAACCCTTCGGTTCGGTTCCACGAACACCGTAAATCTGGGAATCTGTGCTTTTCTGCAACCCGCGAAATGAACCCGCACACACAGAGGATAGTCACCCGTAGTCCAATGCGCTACGAACACGCTGGGCAGACGGGCAACGTAAATGTTTTAAAACTCATGAGATCACATCTCAAGAAAAGGACTTGGCTGTACACACCTGGACATGCTGGAGTGCAAGGTAACGAGCGTGCTGACTTTCTTTCAAACAATGCCCCGACTCAAGCGGACACAAGTATGGACAGAACCCGATTTCATAATGCTGTCCACTCTCAATTATGTGATATGGGTGAGTCTCAGACATTGGAACGAGTCCGAGAATTAGGAGTTAAGTTTGAGCGTCTGTAGCTCAAGCGGTAGTAAGCTCGATCACGAACCCAAGCGTGCCTGGTTCAAACCCCACGGTGAGCAAGTTTGGCAGCAAATTCGTTGTGGATTTTACAAAGGTAAATAGACTTCACCGTTCGAAAGCAATGGCAAACTACTGAACGTATAAGTGGTGCCTAGAAAATCAACGACTCGTTTACTGTGGTTGATGGCTACGTCCTTTAGGATATGCCAGGATTTTCATTTTCATTTCAGTTTGGACATGCCAGACAGTATCGTCTTCGTGGTAGAGAGAAGATATACTAATCAACTTCTCATGGGTACAGTGAGCAAATGGACTTTAAGATGGCTGCTGCAGCGGAAGACAGAGCATGCATGGGAATGCCCAATGTTCCATGATGTCGATCGCATAACATAACATAGCATAACAAAACATAACATAACATAACATAACATAGCATAACATAGCATAACATAACATAACATAAGAAATCTCTAACATATGTCTGCTCTTAACAAACCCACCCACTTTCTTTCAAAACTGCAGTTGTATATTTTATGGAAAATCTCAAAGTCGTTGCAACCTGTCAAACAGACAGACAGATAGATAGATAACAAGTGCAGCCTGTACCCATGATACTCTAGTTAACGTATTTTTTTCTGTGAAAACAAATTATTCAATTTCATCATTTCACATATTTCATTTCAAACATTTGTTCCAATGTATTATTACACAGACCCAGTTTCGCAAAAAAATGGAATATTTGCTTAATTTATGAGAACACTTTCAACTTGTTTTTGGTTTTAGTTATTCATTTTTGAAAGAGTTTTTAATTGAATTGTTTTACCTGTTTTCTTACAGTTGCTCTACCTCATGGGTTCTCAAAGTGGGCGTACCGCCCTAAGTGTGCGCTGAAGCCTTTCAGGGGGCGTAGGGGTTCAAAAGCATTTGGGGAGTTTTTTCGTGATTCTGCGACTGATTAATCATTAAAAATTTGAATTCTGTATTTTAGTTCATCGTATGCCCATCTTACGGATCCATTTTTCATTAATTTTCTATTTCATGTATATAATCATTTGATAATTGACCAAGTATGACGGAAATATATATGAATGTTCTATGTCAAAGAGAAAATAGAGCATGTATATATGGGGGAGCGTTGGCTAACTGTTATAATGAGGAGGGGGCGTTACAAAGTTTATGTCGTGCAAAATGGGCGGTGGGCCGAAAAAGTTTGGGAATCTATGCTCTGTCTGTATGTAATATGACAATATCTAAACCAGCGTTTCCCAAACTGGGGTCCGCGGAGTTCCGGGGGTCCGTTAGGAACTCTCATGGGGTCCCCAAGCGCTTGAATAAATATTATGATCTTTGACATTTTAAACAGAAAATACATTTTTAAAAACATTGGTAAACTGGTTCTACTTCGAAATCAAAGGATCCGGACTAGACCAGAGTCTAAATATCTGACAGGACAAAATGAAAAATTATTTGAGGTTTATCACAGACTGCGAAATTGGAGCCAGCTTGACTGTTGATGTAGTGTAATAATAACTCCATCGCTAGAAGATTTTCATATATAGAAACTGTTGGGATCCACGACAGCAAAATGTATTTAAAAGGGTCAGCGTGATGCAAAATTTATGAACCGCTGATCTAAACAAAAGTCCTACCTGTGCTACCTGTATTTTATATATTTAAATCAATAGTTCCCAAACTTTTTGAATTCGGGGTACACTTGAAGCCCTACAAAAATCTTAGACGTACTATATACAAAAATACACAAAAACTACATAAATAAAATGCAAAAGCAAAAAGTACAGAAATAATTGAACAATTCTATGAACTTTTATTCATCATTTAATTTCTGCCTATGAGAAGCGTGGGCTTGATGTGTCTTGGCCATTTATTACCCTAGTGCCCACTGGTTCCTCGTTTTCGACCCCTGAACTTGGATTTCCTATTGCACACCTAGGAATGCCACCGGGACTACTGGCGCGCCCGTGCACACCGTTTGAGAACAACTGATTTAAACAGTATTTCTACATGTGCTTTGCTATGCTGTAAAGTCTGTATTTAAACAGACGTTGTATCTGGATAGACTGTCTTGTGTAAGAAAACGATCGTAGCACACATGGTTACCCACCGAACTTCAATGATAATGGTCAAATCGATCAATCAATCAATAAATCAAATCAATCAATCAATCAATAATATCATAAAAGAATTGTGCTCTCTCCTTCTTCTTCTTCTCGTCCACGATTTACTTCTTTATAGAAGTGTTGGTGGAAGGATGGAGACGTAGTGATCTAGTGTGTGCTTGTTCTAATGCACTTTGTAAGTTGTTATTCATTTTTATTAAAGCTATTATTGATGCCTTCACTCCACCTTTTGCGTGGTCTTCCTCCTGCTCTGTACTCATTATACTTTTCTGTGTGGCTCTCTGTGGTAGGCGATACCAGGGCATTCTTCTCAGGTGTCCAAAGCATTTAATTTGTTGTTCTTTTATGATTTACATGACTTGTTTTACGTCCAGTCTTCTTCTGATTTCTTCATTTCTAATTTTGTCTCTTATTGTCACAACTGCAGTTCTTCTAAGACACCTCATCTCTGTCGTTATAATTTTCCATTCATTAGCTGCTGTTATTGACCATGTTTGACACTGGTAACATACTGTTGGCCAGAAAATCGTTCTTATGAGATTTGCTTTAGTTGTTAGCGGTATCTCTTTATGTGACAACAGTGGTGTTAAATGTCCCGGTACCTGGTTAGCGGTATCTCTTTATGTGACAACAGTGGTGTTCAATGTCCTGGTACCTGGTTATCGGTATCTCTTTATGTAACAACAGTGGTGTTAAAATGTCCCGGTACCTGGTTAGCGATATCTCTTTATGTGACAACAGTGGTGTTAAAATGTCCCGGTACCTGCTTAGCGGGATCTCTTTATGTAACAAAAGTGGTGTTAAAATGTCCCGGTACCTGGTTAGCGGTATCTCTTTATGTGACAAGAGTGGTGTTAAAATGTCCCGGTACCTGGTTAGCGGTATCTCTTTATGTAACAACAGTGGTGTTTAAATGTCCCGGTACCTGGTTAGCTGTATCTCTTTATGTAACAACAGTGGTGTTAAATGTCCCGGTACCTGGTTAGCGGTATCTCTTTATGTAACAACAGTGGTGTTAAAATGTCCCGGTACCTGGTTATCGGTATCTCTTTATGTAACAACAGTGGTGTTAAATGTCCCGGTACCTGGTTAGCGGTATCTCTTTATGTGACAACATGGTGTTAAAATGTCCGTACCTGGTTAGCGATATCTCTTTATGTGACAACAGTGGTGTTAAATGTCCCGTACCTGGTTAGCGGTATCTCTTTATGTAACAACAGTGGTGTTAAAATGTCCCGGTACCTGGTTAGCGGTATCTCTTTATGTGACAACAGTGGTGTTAAAATGTCCCGGTACCTGGTTAGCGGTATCTCTTTATGTAACAACAGTGGTGTTAAAATGTCCCGGTACCTGGTTAGCGGTATCTATTTATGTAACAACGGTGGTGTTAAAATGTCCCGGTACCTGGTTAGCGGTATCTATTTATGTAACAACAGTGGTGTTAAAATGTCCCGGTACCTGGTTAGCGGTATCTATTTATGTAACAACAGTGGTGTTCAATGTCCCGGTATCTGGTTAGCGGTATCTCTTTATGTAACAACAGTGGTGTTAAAATGTCCCGGTACCTGGTTAGCGGTATCTCTTTATGTAACAACAGTGGTGTTAAAATGTCCCGGTACCTGGTTAGCGGTATCTCTTTATGTGACAACAGTGGTGTTAAAATGTCCCGGTACCTGGTTAGCGGTATCTCTTTATGTAACAACAGTGGTGTTAAAATGTCCCGGTACCTGGTTAGCGGTATCTATTTATGTAACAACGGTGGTGTTAAAATGTCCCGGTACCTGGTTAGCGGTATCTATTTATGTGACAACAGTGGTGTTAAAATGTCCCGTACCTGTAGCGGGATCTCTTTATGTAACAAAAGTGGTGTTAAAATGTCCCGGTACCTGGTTAGCGGTATCTCTTTATGTGACAAGAGTGGTGTTAAATGTCCCGGTACCTGGTTAGCGGTATCTCTTTATGTAACAACAGTGGTGTTTAAATGTCCCGGTACCTGGTTAGCTGTATCTCTTTATGTAACAACAGTGGTGTTAAATGTCCCGGTACCTGGTTAGCGGTATCTCTTTATGTAACAACAGTGGTGTTAAAATGTCCCGGTACCTGGTTATCGGTATCTCTTTATGTAACAACAGTGGTGTTAAATGTCCGTACCTGGTTACGGTATCTCTTTATGTGACAACAGTGGTGTTAAAATGTCCCGGTACCTGGTTAGCGATATCTCTTTATGTGACAACAGTGGTGTTAAATGTCTCAGTACCTGGTTAGCGGTATCTCTTATGTAACAACAGTGGTGTTAAAATGTCCCGTACCTGGTTAGCGGTATCTCTTTATGTGACAACAGTGGTGTTAAAATGTCCCGGTACCTGGTTAGCGGTATCTCTTTATGTAACAACAGTGGTGTTAAAATGTCCCGGTACCTGGTTAGCGGTATCTATTTATGTAACAACGGTGGTGTTAAAATGTCCCGGTACCTGGTTAGCGGTATCTATTTATGTAACAACAGTGGTGTTAAAATGTCCCGGTACCTGGTTAGCGGTATCTATTTATGTAACAACAGTGGTGTTCAATGTCCCGGTATCTGGTTAGCGGTATCTCTTTATGTAACAACAGTGGTGTTAAAATGTCCCGGTACCTGGTTAGCGGTATCTCTTTATGTAACAACAGTGGTGTTAAAATGCCCTGGTACCTGGTTAACTTTTGTGCATCAGAACTCGATAACAGTCCTGGTCTTCTTCTTCTTCTTCTTCTGCAAACGCAAAATATCGACAACTTGTTAACCACTCTTTGTGATTTGTATATGATCCAAACCTAAGGCGATTTATTTTGTGCCCATTATGGTCTACTAGCTAGCATCCAATTTCTGCGATGCTTTAGTTAATGTAGTTCCTAGGTCCCTACTTTATTCGCCTCTTACGACATGCCTTGTAGGCTGCAGTCTTACTTTTATTTGCGCCTCTTGCGAGCCACGACAACACACGGACAGGTTCTGGTATTGAAAGGGTTAATTTTAACCCTATAAAGAAAATGTATACGTCCCTGTTGCACCTGCACTGCTCTATCGACACGATACATTTTAGCTCTACTATATTCACGATTCGTTTTTGGCTCAGTGCAGGCACATCTAGAGTACAGCTATACTAATCTTTGCAGCAACACTTTCCAATCAGTTAATACCTTCTAAGCGTGACGTGTGCTATTTAACGATAGTTGTTAGTCCCGGATATGTTCTTATTCTCACGAAGTTTGTGTTTTTCAGCTAACAAACTGGTTGTAGCAGTTAATTTTTATTTTGTATTTACAATGCAGTAACAGAAGGGAATGAAAGGGTGATATGGAATGAAGAGTGGGTATATGAAATATTCGACATCATCAAGTAGCTTGTCCTGAGCATAACGTTGCCACCCTAACAGTCCTTCGAATTTCTTCTCTCATGGCCAGATGTCCAGCCTCAGCAGCCGTCATGTTTAAACCATTAGTTGCATTCTTTTTTTTCCCGATCCAGAAGCTTTTTAATTCTTCGGCTCGGTGCCATGGACATCGTAACCCTTCGGTTCAGTGCCACGAACACCGTGAATCTGGAGAACCTGTGGCTTTTCTGCCAGACCGCGGAATTGAATCGCACTCACAGAGGACTAGTCACCTGTAGTCCCAACGCGCTACTAACACGCTGGGCAAGCGCGCTTAGTTGCATAATAAATCCATCTTTTCCGTGTCTTTCTCTTCTCTTCTTTGTCGGGATGTCTCCTGCCGTAATGGTTTTTCCCAAACCCGTCATGTCTTTTTATATATCCCCACCAAAAAAAAAGAATTTTAATTTTTGGTCATTCTTATTTGTAGCATCAACAAGTTTTATTAAACTGTGAGTTCTTTCCGGATATATCTATTTGTTCTCTTCTCTGTGCATGATATACGGAGGATTCCACTGCAACACTTATATTCTCTCTCTCAGATCCCTTTAACACTTATATTCAAAAGCACATATTTGTTCTTCCACACCATCGAACTGGCGTGTTAGGCTGCTCGACGCTGCTGGATTTGTTGAGGTGGATCGGAATACCTATGAACGTGTCCTGAGTGATATGATGATAGTCCTGATATAAGATTAACTGATGTTTTTCCTTTACTTTGTTAAATGTCCATGCTTCACACCTATATCTTGCCACTCTAACTATTTATATATACTCAAACGCAGAGGCGGCTCGTGATCATTTTTGTTGGTGGGGCCAGACATTTTTTCGGATAAATCATGGTTTTGGGTTTACTATATTTTAATTTATAAAATAATAAATACACGTTATATATCATTTTTGGTGGGGTCCGGCCACACTGGCCCTAATGACGACCGCCACTGCTCAAACGCATTGACCAATCCGAGCTTAATTACAACATATGCAGGCTGATTGTCTGGCCATCCACTGTCCATTCTATTGAGAAAATCAAACAAGCAAAGAGAGAGACCACTCACAGATTGACGTCACAAATAACCAAAACATTTCCCATTATTTATTCTCGTCCACCTTTGTTTATATAACCCATTTCCTGTCCAGTTATCTCCTGTATTAATTTATTTTTACCTTCCGGCGATATTAATTATCCAATTATAATTATTCGTGCGAGATTTGTTTTGGTGCATGCTTCATCGTTTGTGGTTTTTTGTGTGTGTACTAATTTGCAGTGCCAGTACGGTTTTTTTTTTTAATAGTGACAGTTTGATTGATTACTATTTTTTTTCCCGACCGACATCGGGTATCCATTATTGTTCTCATTAATCCCTTCTCTCTCTGTCTCGCGATCACCACCCAGACCGATGTACCAGATCTCCCCATTTTTTTCCCACGATCCAGAAGCACTTGAGCTTTCAGCTCTTCGGTTCGGTGCCATGAACACTGTAAATCAGAAGAACCTGTGGCTTTTCTGCCAGTCCGCGGAATTGAACCCGCACTCACAGAGGACTTATCACGTGTTGTCCAACGCGCTACGAACACGCTGAGCAGGCGGGTTAAGATCTCCCCATAAATTATATTCCTGTGGAAATCTGATTCATGCAGCCTTAGCATTGTGGTGTTTTACGTCACATCTTCAGCACCATTTGGAGCTCTGGTGCTTATCCTTCGGCGATGTGTCCGGTTTCAGCCAGCGTTTACTCGGTTCGCTCTCCGTTCTGTAGTTATCTAGTGTTGTTTTACGGTGTGGAGCTAGCTATCCCACTCAACCTCCTTAGTCGCCTCTTATGACATGCGTGGAAGGTAACAGTGGTTCTATTCTTTACACCCCAATTTGGGCTTCGTTAACCACTCGGGCGAATAATCCCTTCTAATATTCTCTAAACCGTAGGTTCCCAAAATGAACGATATCGCCCCCCAGTGGGAGCTGAAGCCTTCTGGTGGCGGGGGGCGTTGTGGGTTCAGAAGCATTTGGGGGCGTTCAGACTATGTAGGGGTCGGTGGCTCCTTAAAGAAGAAATTAATAATATATATTTTTAAATAAATTATTTTCGTGATTTCGAGATTGAATAACTGTATTCAAGATAAAGGACATATTGCCAAACTACTTTTTCCATAATCCAGAATCAATAGACCAGAATCCCCCCTTAACGTCCCAAGTAGTACCATGACGCCGCGATGTTCATTTCGTATGTTATGTCTGTCGTATAGGAAGTCTGAGTCCGCTTGCTCAGCTTGTTCGTAGTGCGTTGGACGACGGGTGACAAGCTCCCTGTGAGTGCAGTTAAATTCCACGTGCTGGCAGAAAATTCCCAGGTTCTCCAGATTTACGGTGTTCGGCGCACCGAACCGAAGGGTTACGATGTCCAAGGCACCGAGCCGAAGAGTTGAAAGCTCAAGTGCTTTTGGATTGGAAAAAAAAACTAGGAAGTCTGAATTTCTTCGTTTCTTTTGTATTCTCTGCTTGATAAAGACCGTTTGGTCGAAACGTCGCTTATAGTATTTTGTACTTTGTAATACTATATTACTTTGGGGTTTTTAAGAGCTGGAAGATAGCAATAGCGACATGACGGAAGATACAACTGTTGTCGCAGAGAACAAATTGAATAATCCTGTACTTATTAAGACTATCAAAACAAGTCAATAGAGAAAGTGGTAATTGGTGATGTTTTGTTTCGTTTCAAACCAACATGGCTCGCTAATGGCAGATCCGGTTATCATTTTCTGTTTACCCAGATTACAAAAGGAGGATTAGTTTGGTTGCGTCGGATGAACTGAAACGAAATATAAAACTGGCCGTGGGTGTGATAATAGGGATATGACTGTGAGGCAGTGGCGGCTCGTGATCATTTTTGTTGGTGGGGCCAGACATTTTTTCCGGATAAATCATGGTTTTAGGTTGCTATATATTAATGTATAAATGAATAAATACACGTTATACATTATTTTTGGTGGGACCTGCCCCACTGGCCCTTAATGACGAGCCGCCACTGCTGTGGGGGGAGAGAGTAGAGGTGTATAAGTGAAAAAGGAGGTGGAGATTAGATTAAGGGGTATGGAACTGTAGGAAGTGAGTGAGGGAATTTGTGAAGGATGTGAGAGAAGTAGAAGGAAGTGAGTGAGGGAATTTGTGAGGAAGGTAGAAAAATGGAAAAGTGAGTGAATTTATGCGGAGGTAATAGAATGAGAAAGTTAGTGAAATTGTGAGGGAGGTAAAAGTGGTAGAAAGTGAGTAAGTGAATTTGTCAGGTAGGTGAGAGAAGGAGAAAGTGAGTAAGTGAATTTGTCAGGTAAGTGAGAGAAGGAAAAAGTGAGTAAGTGAATTTGTCAGGTAAGTGAGAGAAGGAGAAAGTGAGTGAGTGAATTTGTCAGGTAAGTGAGAGAAGGAGAAAATTAGTAAGTGAATTTGTCAGGTAGGTGAGAGAAGGAGAAAATTAGTAAGTGAATTTATCAGGTAAGTGAGAGAAGGAGAAAGTGAGTGAATACAATAAAATAAATTTAACAAAAAACAAACAAAGTTAGAAATAAATTAACATAAATTTAACGAAAAGATATTGTTAAAAGTAAAATAATTATAAGTATAACGAAAAACAAATCTCTTTTTTTTTAAATCATAATCTACCTGACAGGGCCGTATCTAATGATCTCGGTGCATGTGAGAATACGTTATGTTCCTTATACTTTCGGAGAGAGCTACTCGGAGCTTGCTTATTGTCTATACGAGTGTTTCAATTGCGTATATTAAATCTGCCACCTTCTGGCCAAGATCAAGCTTTAGGCATCTAACTTTGATCTTAGCCTCCTTCTTCTTTGAACGCTTCATATCGACAACTTTTAAACCACTTCTGTGATTTGTATGTGATTTGAACCTAAGAGCGATTGTACGTCGTACCAGTTATGTGCATAAAAGTAGGCTAGCACATCTGATATCTGCGACGCAGTTTTTTTTACTATAATATCTTCCCTTGGTCCTACATCAGTCGCCTCTTACGACATGCCTTGTAATTCACAGGGTTACTATTCTTTGCTACCCTTGAGCGAACCGGCAACGTGGATCGTGATCTTAACCAGAAAGATGAGAAGAATTTGTTCTTAGTATTATTATTCTAACAAAGTTGAAGTTAGGGCGAGACACGTAAAAAAACAAAACACTGTAGTATTTCATACAGCGACGTTTCCACCAAAGGCCTTTATCAAGCAAATGATACAACAGACGTGAAGATAGACTTCTTAAACAGTAGATATACCATATACATTCAGACAATAAATCTTTAACGGCTCTCTTATGAAAATATTTAACAAATATTGTTTTTACGTGTTTCGCCATTGTTACGTAGTTTTACTGCAGTCTTATCTTATAGCGATATGTGAAGTTATGAGATGGTATGTGAAGTTGTTATGTGAAGTTGTTATGTGAAGTTGTTATGTGAAGTTGTTATGTGAAGTTTTAGGTGAAGTTGTTATGTGAAGTGTTATGTAAGTGTATGTGAAGTTGTTATGTGAAGTTGTTATGTGAAGTTATGAGACGTTATGTGAAGTTATGTGAAGTTATGGAGTTATGAGAGACATTATGTGAAGTTATGAGACATTATGTGAAGTTATGAGACATTATGTGAAGTTATGAGACGTTATGTGAAGTTATGTGACGTTATGTGAAGTTATGAGACGTTATGTGAAGTTATGAGACGTTATGTGAAGTTATGAGACATTATGTGAAGTTGTTATGTGAAGTTGTTATGTGAAGTTATGAGACGTTATGAGACGTTATGAGACGTTATGCGAAGTTATGAGACGTTATGAGACGTTATGCGAAGTTATGAGACGTTATGTGAAGTTATGAAACAAATCAATCATTTATGAAACAAGTAAAATCCGTAAAATAAATAAAAACATTATGAAGCAACTAACAAAATTTATGAAACAAATAAAGACATTATTAAAAATTAACTCTTAATAAGCAAAAGAAAAAAAAAATTTGAAAAAGAAATCTGAGTGCACAAAAATCAATGAAGTAACTTAAGTTGTAATAACACACATAAATAAGATTGAAAACAGAGACATTATTACAAATGAAATGTATTTTTATGAAACAAAAAATAATGATATATATATATATATATATAGAGAGAGAGAGAGAGAGAGAGAGAGACCCAAAAATGAGTTGGTTTTTCTTTGGTGGTTTTTTTTTTTTTGGTCTTGTAAAAGTGAGATACTGTTGTGTAATGTAAGCTTGTGTTTCTGAACTGCAAGTTTCTAACACGGATTGAATAACGTAGGCAAAGGGAGCCAATTCTGTATTTGGCAGAGTTGCTGTCTGGCGACTATTCTTATCGAGATCTGGCATCAAGTTGGGAGTACTTTCGTGTAGTCCTGGCTCGTCAAGATGAGATAAAGTGTTATATAAATGGTGGTCTTTGTTGATGTCCAGTTTGTAAATAGGGAGAAGGAAAAGGGACGGAGGTGTTCCACGGAGGTGTTCCACGGAGGTGTTCCACGAAGGTGTTCCTTGTCTCAATAATTTACTACGGATAACTCGTCACTACAGATAAAATTGTTGTATCCAGACAGAGTTACAGGTGTAGAGGTTAGGGGTTCACATCTCGCTCCAGAGGTCCTCGGTTTTCTCCCTCGTTGAGCCATTACGGTGTGTTTCCATAGATCCCTGGTCTCAACGTTGGCGAGATCGAATACATAGCCCTATCGGAGACGGACGATTAAACGTAGGTCCCTTGTTCACGTCGAGCACGTAAACTAACCCTTGTCAATTTAAACTCGAGAAGAACAGGCTGGAAAGCCACAGTCCGGGCAACATAATTTTTTTCTACAAAATATGTTTACCAACTTCTAAATTACGTCGGGGATTCGCACCGGTGCTACGGAGTTCGTGCGCTGTCGCTGAGATCTTCCTATGTAATAAAGACATCGCAGCACACATGGTTACTCAGCGAATGCAATGATGATGATTGTCCTATCAGTCAATGAATGAATGAATCAATCAATCATGTATGCAAAAGAAACAATCGAATACAGGCAAAAGGAAAGATTTGTTAATAAAAATGGTTTTAAATTAGTATAGATGACGTATAGAATTAGTATAGATGACGTATAGAATTAGTATAGATGACGTATAGAATTAGTATAGATGACGTATAGAATTAGTATAGATGACGTATAGAATTAGTATAGATGACGTATAGAATTAGTATAGATGACGTATAGAATTAGTATAGATGACGTATAGAATTAGTATAGATGAGCGCCCGAGTGGTTACCGGGACCCAAATTTGGGGTGTAAAGAATAGAACCACTGTTACCTCCACGCATGTCGTAAGAGGCGGCTAAGGAGGTTTGGCTGAAATCGGATGCACATGTCCTAAACGTGCAGAAGTCTATGCGTTTATGGACCTACCAAACCAATGTGCAACGTATACATGCTCTTGGCAAAGATCAAACATATCACAAAGAGTGATTAAAATTGGTCGTAAAGAAAGAACGCAAAGAAGAAGAAGAAGATGTATAGATGACGTATAGAATTAGTATAGAAGGAAAAATCGTGGCATATCCTTTACATGACGTAGACATCAACCATAGTAAACGAGTAGGTTGATTTTCTAGGCACCACTTATACGTTCAGTAGTTTGTCATTGCTTTCTTAACTTGAGGTCTATTTTTACCTTTGTTTACAAAAAAACACGGAAAAGAATTTGATTCCAACACTTGCCCACCGTGGGGTTCTGAACCAGGTACGCTTGGATTTGTGATCGAGCTCACTACCGCTTGAGCTACAGACGCTGACGCAGAATAGAATAAGTAAGTTTTTAAAAAACCCATAAAATCAACTAGTATATGAAGGAGTGAGTTTAAAAATGAAGTGAATTAGTATATGAAGGAGTGAGTGAGAAAGAAAATGAGGTAAACTAGTATATGAAAGAGTGAGTGAGAAAGAAAATGAGATAAACTAGTATATGAAAGAGTGAGTGAGGGAAAAAATAGAGGTAAACTAGTATATGAAAGAGTGAGTGAGAAATAAAATGAGGTAAACTAGTATATGAAAGAGAGGGAAAATGAGGTAAACTAGTATATGAAGAGTGGTGAGAAGAAAATGAGGTAAACTAGTATATGAAAGAGTGAGACTGCAACATAAGCGGAAACGAACACGCCGACAAGTTAGCTAAAGAAGACAGGCGACTACCTCAGACTGATCGCGAGATCAGTTATGAGGAAGTCAGAACAACCATCGGCTGGCACTATAAAGACAAATGGACAAAAGACCATCCTCAATACAGCAACAGCGAAGGGTATTATGGTCTGACTCTGTAGGAACCAGTTGCCATACTTCGCCTCGTACCGGCCACAATAAGCTCCGCGCCCACATGTTTAACAAATTTAAAATTGGCACAACTAGCCTGTGCCCCTACAAAAAGGCGGACATGATGGCAGAGCACGTACTGCAAGATTGTCAGCTGATAGCAGGCATAAGAAAAGAAACCTGGCCTTAAAACACAGAGCTCCGAGAAGCTGTACGGAGGAACGGAGTCCCTAAAAACACGGTAAAATTCATGATAAAAGTTGGTTCGTCAGTTCACGCCGATGCGAGAGAGACAGAGAGAGAAAGAGTGAGAGAGAAAAAAATGAGGTAAACTAGTATATGAAAGAGTGAGTAAGAAACAAAACTAGCAAAAAGACGTGAACACATTACTACTAATATCCTCCTTACTCATTTATCTCACGCGAGTAATCGCTGAAAATAAACAGTGAGATAAATTGAGAACAAATGTAATCTCTGTTTTCTCAGTCAAGCCTGAGGGCTTGCCTCTAAGCCCTGACATGTGTGTGTAAACACGTTCTTGTTTTAGGGTCCAGACAGAAACAGTTTAGAAACCGAGCTCACATCGAGGGATAGCGAGGTCAGAGAAAGAGAGAGAGAGAGAGAGAAAAGTGCATAAGGAAACGCCCTGTGAAAACGTATTGGTTGAGATAGTATTTGAAGAATGATAAAAAATTAGGCGGTGCACAAGAGAACAAAGGAAGGAAGGAGAATCGAAGAAGAAAGTATAAGTTTGTAAGAAGGAAAATTTTTCAAATAGAAAGAAATTAAGAAGTAAATATAAAAACATGCAAGAAATTTGGAGATGTTTTTTGTGAGGACATGAAGAAATATGGGTACGTCTGTCATGACAATGTTGAGTAGTTTTATCTGGCAGGGATTGAGGTATTTTGTTTGAGGGGTAGTTGAACGACAGTCTGAAGTTTTAGGACCAGTATTAGTAGTAGAGTTGCAGTAGTAGAGTAGCAGTAGCAGTAGTAGTGCAGTAGAGTAGTAGCAGCAGTAGCAGTAGAGCTGCAGCAGAGCTGCAGCAGCAGAGTAGCAGCAGTAGCAGCAGAGCTCATTAGCAGAGCTGGCAGTAGCAGTAGCTGCTGCATTAGCAGCAGCTGCAGCAGCAGCAGCAGCAGCAGCTGCAGCAGCTGCAGCAGCAGCAGCAGGCTAGCTTGCGCTGCTGCAGCAGAGCTGAGCAGTAGCTGTTGTGCTGAGCTGTAGCAGCAGTAGCAGCAGCAGCAGCAGAGCTGAGCAGAGCTGCAGCAGCAGAGCAGCAGCTGCAGAGCAGCAGAGCTGCAGAGCAGCAGCAGCAGCAGCAGCGCTGTCAGCAGCAGAGCTGCAGCAGCAGCAGCAGCTGCAGCAGCTGCAGAGCAGTCAGCAGCAGCAGCTGCAGAGCAGCTGCAGCAGCAGTGCAGAGAGCAGAGCTTAGCAGTCAGCTGTAGCAGTCAGTAGTAGAGCAGTAGCAGGTAGCAAGCTGTAGCAGCAGCTGCAGTAGAGCTGCAGCAGCTGCAGCAGAGCGCAGCTGCAGTAGCAGGCTAGCAGTAGCAGCGTAGTAGCAGGCTGCAGTAGCAGCTAGCAGCAGCTGAGCAGCAGCTGCAGCAGAGCTGAGTAGTAGCTGAGTCAGAGCTGCAGAGCTGCAGTAGAGCTGCAGAGCAGCTAGCAGCAGTAGCAGTAGCAGCAGCAGCTTGCAGCAGCTGAGTCAGCAGCAGCTGCAGTAGCTAGTAGCAGAGCTGCAGCAGAGCTGCAGTAGCTGCAGTAGTGCAGAGCTGCAGCAGAGCTGCAGAGCTTGCAGAGCTGTAGCAGAGCTTGCAGCAGCTGCAGTAGCTGCAGCAGCAGAGCAGTAGCTGAGAGCTGAGCAGAGCTGCAGCAGCTGCAGCTGCAGCAGCAGCTGCAGCAGCTGCAGAGCGCAGAGCAGCTGCAGCAGCTGCAGCAGCAGCAGCAGTCGAGCTGAGTGCAGCAGCAGCACAACCAGTAGCTGCAGCAGCAGCAGCGTAGCAGCTGCGTAGCAGAGCGCAGCAGTGCAGTGATGCAGCAGAGCTGCAGAGCAGAGCAGCTGCAGCTGCAGCAGCAGCAGCTGCAGCAGTGCAGCAGCTGCAGTAGCTTGAGCAGCTGCAGCAGCAGCTGCAAGCAGCTGCAGCTGCAGCAGCTGCAGTAGCAGCTGCAGTAGAGCTGCAGAGCAGCTGCAGCAGCAGCTGCAGAGCAGCTGCAGTAGCAGTAGTAGCTGTGAGCTAGCAGCGCAGCAGCTGCAGTAGCTGTAGCAGCAGCTGAGTAGCTGAGCAGCTGCAGCAGCAGCTGCAGCAGCTGCAGCAGTGCAGCAGCAGCTGCAGAGCTGCAGCAGCAGCAGCAGCAGCGCAGCAGCTGCAGCAGCAGTAGCAGCAGCAGCGTGCAGCAGCAGCAGCTGCAGAGCAGCAGCAGCTGCAGTAGCAGCAGCAGCAGCTAGCTGCAGTACAGCAGTAGCTGCAGCAGCTGCAGTAGCAGCAGTAGCTGCAGCAGTGAGCTGCAGTAGCAGCAGTAGCTGAGAGTGCAGCTGCAGCAGCTGCAGCAGCAGAGCAGTAGCTAGCAGCAGTAGCTGCAGTAGCTGCAGCAGCAGCTAGTAGCAGCCTGCAGCTAGCAGCAGAGCAGTAGCAGCAGCAGCAGCTGCAGTAGCAGCTGCAGCAGCTGAGTCAGCAGTCAGCAGCTGCAGAGCAGCTGAGCAGCAGAGCGTAGGCAGCAGCAGCAGAGCTGCAGTAGTCAGCAGCAGCAGAGCAGCAGCAGCAGCAGCTGCAGCAGCAGCGAGCTAGCAGCAGCAGTAGCAGAGCTAGCAGCAGCAGCAGCAGCAGTAGCAGAGCAGTAGCAGGCGCAGCTGTAAGTGCAGCTGCAGCAGCAGCAGCAGAGCTGCAGCAGCAGCAGTAGCTGCAGCAGCAGCAGAGCGCAGCAGGGCAGCTAGCAGCAGCTAGCAGTGCAGCTGCAGCAGTAGCAGGCAGCAGCTGCAGCAGCAGCAGTGCAGCAGCTGAGCAGCAGCAGTTGCAGTTGCAGCAGTAGTAGCTGTAGCAGCAGCTGCAGCAGCAGCAGCAGCTGCAGCAGCAGCAGCAGCAGCTGCAGCAGCTGCAGCTGCAGCAGCAGCTCAGCAGCAGCAGGCAGTAGCAGCAGCAGCAGCTGAGCAGTAGCGCTTTGCAGCAGCAGCAGCTGCAGTGCAGCAGCAGCAGTAGCTGTGCAGCAGCAGTAGTGCAGCAGCAGCAGCAGCAGCTGCAGTAGCTGCAGCAGAGGAGCAGCGCAGCTAGCAGCAGCAGCAGCTAGCAGCAGCAGCTTGCAGTCAGTAGGCAGCTAGCAGCAGCAGCAGCTGCAGTAGCAGCTAGCAGTCAGGCTGCAGAGCGTAGCAGCTAGAGCAGCAGCAGCAGAGCTGAGGCAGTGCTAGCAGCTGCAGCAGTGCAGAGCTGCAGTAGCAGTCAGCAGAGCTGTGGTGCAGCTAGCAGCAGTAGCGTGCTGGTAGTAGTAGTGTGCAGAAGCTGCAGCAGCAGTAGCAGCAGTGCAGCTGCAGTAGCAGTAGCAGCTTGAGCAGCAGCAGTAGCAGCTGCAGCAGCAGCAGCTGTAGCAGCAGTAGCAGCAGCTGGCTGCAGCAGCAGCTGCAGCAGAAGTCGCAGCAGCAGCTAGAGCAGTAGCAGCAGAGCCAGCTGTGCAGCAGCAGCAGCAGCAGTGGCAGAGCAGTATGCGTAGTAGCAAGCTCAGTGCAGCAGCAGGTCAGAGCAGTAGTGTAGCAGTAGTCAGTACTATCTGCTGTTGCAGCTGTAGTAGTAGAGTAGTAGTAGTAGTGTAGTAGTAGTAGTAGTAGTAGAGGAGTAGTAGTAGAGCGACAGACACAAACATATGCTCCACTGGGAGTAAGACACCAGTAAAAGAAGAAGAACTTAACGTCAGATTGAGTTAAATAATCATCGCAAGATTAACACAAATAAACAAAACAAACTTTAACAAAAACCACAGCCGATTCTCCTATAGATGAGAGATACAGAACAAATATGAGAATGATTTACAGAAAGAAAAAATAGGAACAAATCACACAAAATAAAAACAAAAACATTGGAAAGAGAAATGCGAGAGATAATTATTTGTTAGACTAGATTTTTGTTCAGATTTTCGTAACAAAACATGAAAATTGAACGTTTTCCAATGTCATAGACCAGGCCAGGAACAAAGACATAAGTTCTACACCTTGTTACGTGTAGAAGTTGGCACCAAATGGGTGTTAGACACTGGCGGCAAATAACGGATAAATGTTGGAAGGTTCAAAGTGAAGGAACGAGATATTTAACCAACACTGTGGAAGAATAAGATTTAGTGTATTCACTTAAAGTTCATGAGGTACAGAAAGGAAACGCCCTTGTCTCGACTACACTGTGTGGTCTTTGAGGAGACTTTAACTAATAGTACAGGGTGTTCAACTTAAAAGCAGCCCCAGTGAAAAATAGAAATTTGCCAGGTACGCATTGCATCTCGTGTATTTACTATTTAAACCGGTTCTGACTAGCTTGTCCTACATCATATTTGTTCATCGCCCCTCCCTGCACTACAATTACACACCATCACACAACCTTGACCTATACTACGTCATAACTGAACCTTTCCATTTCCATACATATATGCCAGAGTATAATCTACAGGCTGCTTTTAAGTTGAACACCCTGTAGTTTATAATAATTCATCTCGTTTTGTTATACGTTACATAGGGCCTGCAAGTAATTTCTCCATACCGCTCTATCCTGAACAACGCTCAATCTCTTCCATGAAAGTGAGACTGAATTATTGCCTCTCTCAGCAAAGTTCGTTTCTGGGTCTCCGTATGGCGTCCTTCTTCTTGAAACCTTTACATCAATTCCGCGTTCGCTGGCAGAAAAGCCAGTTTCTCCAGATTTACGGTGTTCGTGGCACCGAACCGAACCGAAAGGTTACGATGTCCATGGCACCGAGCCGAAGAGCTAAAAGCCCAAGTGCTTCTGGATAAAAAAAGGGCTCTTGTATAATGTAGAGCTAGGTAACAACCAAATACAGTGTGTTCGATATGTTCTATGTAGATTCAATACCGGGAATAGACTGGAAGATTGCAGTAGCTACTAAACAAGATTCTTACTATATATGATATTAACGAGAAGATGGGACTTTGAGAGTGTAAGTATTGGAGGCGGAAGTTTGAAAACGCAAGCAGATTTAAATATACAATTGACATATTGTCAGACATTTCCTGTGTGTTATAAACAGCTTGAGAACACATCGTGTGTGCTCATGGTGTTTCGTGTGTTGGAGGGTGGGGGTGTGTGGAGGGTGGGGATGTGTTGTGGGGGTCGAGAGAGCAGTGGTAGATATAGATGATCTATGTGGCTGGAGTGAGTGAGTGAGTGGGTGGGTGGGGAGCGAGCGAGTCGAGTGAGCGAGCAGTGAGTGAGTGAGTGAGTGAGTGAGTAAGTGAGTGAGTGAGGGAGTGAGTGAGTGAGTGATTGAGTGATAGGAACATTACCATCGCACTTCGATGAGTAACCATGTGTGCTCCTGATCACTTTCTACACAGGAAGATTTTCTCAAAGTTTGTCCTAATCAGTGACAGCGTATTTTGGCAGGAGACCCTCCAGAACAAGTGGTTGTCTTTTTTAAAATTCACAGAAAAAAAATATATATATTGTCATAAAATTTGGCACATGTTGCAAAATACATCGTTTTTATGATAAACAACATTTAGTGTATGCATTTCAATTTTTTATTTGAAAATTAATTAATTAACTTTCTTGAAAATATATTTCTTTAAATCTCCTTCATCGTGCTGAAATTTCAAAACATAAGACATGCAAAGAATGCCAAACTTACATATGATGTACATATCACCCATAATTATAGCGTGAACCTCCAAAAATGTCTAACTCAATTGGTTTTGTAGATATGGTTTTTGCAATGTAACCCTTTCCCAAAATTTAAAAAAATAATTTCAAATTAGAACAGCAATATTTCTGCTGATATACAGTTTAGACAAAAAGTAGAGGTTCATGCTGTAATTATGGGTTAAGTGTACATCAGATACGCCAGAGAGGAAAACACTATCAATATCTCCATCGATAATCACCTACTAAATCAAGTAAAAGATTTCACATACCTGGGGAGCATTTTTTCAGCAAATGGAAGAATAACTAATGAAATTCAACACAGATGCAACAAAGCAAATCAAATGATAGGGCAAATGGCGCCAATTTTAAGATGCAAACACGTCACCATGAACACAAAAGAGCAATGTTCAACACAATCTTTCTCCCCACATTATGTTACCAATGCCAAACCTGGACGTTGACAACAAACGATAGAAGAAAACTAGTCACAACAGAGATGAAGTGTCTACGCAGAATGCTGGGTGTAACAAGAAGAGACCGGTTGAGAAATGAAGACATCAGGAAAAAAGTGGGTACAACATCAGTACTAGACTTCATCAAGAAACAACAAATTAAATGGTTCGGTCACGTAAGCAGATTACCATCAGACAGTGCACCCCAAAGAGCAATGCTGCTCGGATACAATGGGTACAAAGCAAAAGGTCGGCCACGCAAAAGATGGACCTCAGAGATAACAGAGGCGACGAAAGAGACTATTTACGAAGCGCATACTAGGGCCCGTTTTAGAAATCTCTTCCTGACCTGACGCTGTGAGGCATGCAGGATTCGAGAAAGAAAAAAGAAAGATACTATTTATAGTTGTCATTCTTTGCACTTCTTATATTTGTGAAATCCATTGCCGATGAAGGAGGGAGAGGAGAGTTTACAAAATATTTTCAAGAAAATTAAATATATTTTAAATAAATAATTACAATGCATACACTAAAAGTTATTTATCATCAAAAACAATGTATTTTGCATCATGTTGCCAAATTGTATGACAATATGTTTGTTAGTTTTTTTTTCTGTCAATTGACAAAAATGGAACCTTGTTCTGAGTGGGTCTTGGTCACCCTTAGTAAGTAAGTACATAGTTCATAGTTCATAAGTACGGTTCCAACTTCACTGCAACGGGTCACCCATAATTGCTCCGTTCCTGTGCCAATGAATATCACACGAAATGCTAACAACTGTGAAAAGTTTCCTGTGTGAACTAATTCCAGAATGAAACAGCGCGTACCGCCAAAAAGCAACCTGCTCCGCTAAAATGCATATGGCGTCGCGAATGTAGCAACACAAAACTGTTCATCACTTGAATTGCAGTTCTTGTCGAAGGGAACATCAATCACGACAAAATCCAGCTTTCTGCACTCGCAATATAACTGCATACGGCAGATTGAGCTTGTTCGTCATAACCACTGTCCGACATTTTCTGAATACACACAACAAACGCACGTTTGACACAGCAAAAAGCATTCCATGTAACAGTCACAGCTCACAGCGTTGCTCAAGCACCTAACTCAGTAGCTCGGAAAGAAACCGAAAAATACCGACCAAACATGGCGGGAATGCGCTAGCAAAATCGTGTTCAGAATCAAACCGTTCTGACTCTGAATGGCCTCCCGCATTCCGCCATTGCTGGCCAGATATTTTTCAGTAAGTAAGTAAAGGAACCTTTTCATACCTCGTGGTATATAGGGCAATACAGTGTTAGGCCTGTATTTTCCATTGACCGTCGGCACACGATGGGTGATGTGGTCAGCATCACGTCAGCCGCCTTCACTTTCCCAGAACATGTCTGGTACCCAGTTGAGCTGATCAACCTGAGAGCCGTCGCGGTTGGGAAAATTCCACCCCACTGCGGGAGTTGAACCCGACCACCAGCCTTGAGAAGCGAGTTAACTAACAACTACGCTACCGCAGCTCTCGTCTTACCTCTTGGTTCACTGGAACCTGTCTTGTTCTCTCTATAAGTTCCTCATTTGTGACCCTATCATATCATCTTATTCCCTCTATTCTACACAGACACCAGTTGATGAATGTTTGCAATTTATGCGTTATTATTTTAAAAAATACAACATGAAGACAATTTTCAAGATCCTTACAAATATCCCACCTGGTCACGGCTGCTCGAATCCTCTTTTCTATTTCTCATTTTTGTCTTTTATTATCATTATCATCATCATCAAATAGCTTGTCCCGAGCAGAACGTTGTCACCCCAACAGTCCTTCGGAATTTCTCTCTCATAAGCCAGATGTCCCGCCTCTGCAGCCGTCATTTTCAGACCATCAGTTAGTCCTGAATCCATCTTCCGTGGTCTTCCTCTTCTTCTCTTTGCGGTATGCTCCTTCCATGATGGTCTTCTCAGCCCTTCATGTCTTTTTATATGTCCAAAATATCTCAATTTTCTCTTTTCATCAGCAAGTTTTTTTATTTTGAGATCTTTGTAGATGTTTATATTAACAGCCAATTACTATCAGAGGAAGACAGAGAGAGAAACTTCTGGATAGCATGACTTCATGGCACGGTAGTAAGTAGAGTAAAGGAACCCTTTCATACATTGTGGTATATAGGTCAATTTTTCAATTTTTCATTGACCGTCGTCACACGATGGGTGATGTGGTCAGCATCACGCCGGCCGCTTTTACTTTCCCAGAACATGTCTGGTACCCAGTTGAGGCTGGTTCGACCTGAGAGCCGTCGTGGTCGGGAAAAATTCCACGCACATTGCGGAGCTGAACCCAGACCACCAGCCTTGCGAAGCGAGTTCACTAACAACTACGCTACAGCGGCTCTCATGGCACGGTAGAGCGTCAACATATGAGTTGATAGCAAACACCAACGACAGAGATTTGTGGAGATCCATGATCGCCTTCGCCAGCCGGCACGGCACCTAATGATGATGATATTATCAGCCATTCCTAATCAGATTTATACAGTTAAGCGTTGAGCCAAAAATCTCGTTTTATATTATTTCTAAGCATTTGTTCTATTTCTGTTCCTTTGAGCATGTTCAACTTTAAACCATTATTTTACACCGTCAAGTTAATCTTTAATGCAAACTGTATAGAATGGAATAGATTATAATAAGAAGGGAAAGAAAGAAAGAGGTAGATGTGAGAAGATAATGGAGATGAACATGCTAGGAATAAATGATTAACACACCTGAGGTCTCTGTGTTAAGTGGTCCTTTGCCTTGTGAGTCGAAGGTCATGAGATGGAATCTGGACATCGCCGTTTTGTTCACTAGTGAAGTTTTTTCTCCAGAGACCCTGGATTGTTGCTGGAGCTACGGAGTTCATTCTTTGTGCAATACTCTCGGCAGGTAGCGAGCCATTTCTGTGGAGAGGGACCAAACCATATGAGGTAAAACCCGGTGCAATGAAGTCAATTCTTCGGATTTTTTTCGATCCAGAAGCACTTGAGCTTTCAGCTCTTCGGCTGGTGCCATGGACGTCGTAAACCTTCGGTTCAGTGTCACGAACACCGTAAATCTGGACAACCTGTGGCTTTTCTGCCAGCCCGCGTAATTGAACCGCACTCACATGGGGCTTGTCATCCGTCGTCCAACGCGCTACAAACACGCTGGGCAAACGGGCGTCCATTAGCTTTAAAACCCTTTAATTAACACACCTGTAGTCATTTTAAGGTGGCGTCTGTGGCTTAGGGGATAGTGAATTGGTCTATTAACCCCAACGTTCTGAGTTCGAATCACGCTGCGGACAATTTGGTTGCAAATTGTTTCGTGGGGAATTTTACAAAAGGACGATGGCACCACCCGTTCAGAAAGCAATGGCAAACTATTGAACGTAATAATGCCTATAAAAATCACAAACAGCGTTAAAAAACTGGGGTTGATTCGCAAAGTCCTGTAAAGGATATGCAATTAATTAATTTTTTAAAGTCATTTTAGAATGTGTACAAAATAATAATTTTAACTTTCTTAGAAATGAGAACAGATAAGAAGTTAAGAAACTTGAAAACAAATCTTGATGATGGAGTTTTAATTGCTTTTTTCGTTTAATGTTTGCTGTGAGTGCAGCTAGATATAGATCTGCTTCTGCTTCTTCTTCTTTGAGCTGTCTTTGAATCATAAGCATTAATAAATGTCCTCCATACAAATTGCAAAAAACCAAATTAAATAATAGGATAAATGGCGCTTATTTTAAAATGTCAACATCAGTTATCAGTTATATGAGGACTATCATCATATCATAAAATCCAGGGGCGGCTCGTCATTAAGAGCCCGCCCCACCAAAATCGAAAGGAGATAACTTTCCTGATTAGACAAATAATAGTAAATATTCCAAAAACCATAATTTTTCTGAAAATTGTGTCTGGCCCCACCAAGAAAAATGACCACGAGCCGCCACTGATCAAATTCTGGGGCCACAGAAATGTGGTTTTACAGAAGAATGATGAGAATTCCATGGACTGCTTAAATGACTAATGTTGAGGTGTTGAATGAGGTCAAGACACAGAGAAAGCTTATCATCAGTATAAGAAAGAGGCAGTTATCATTTTCGGGCAATCTAAGATCAAAGTGTAGTATCTGTATCGCTTGATATCTGTCATGGCTCATTATGGGTTTACAAAGATATCAGCTTGTTTTACGGAACTAGTGCCCATTTGATCGAAGCGAAGGTCGGAAGCCTTCATTAAATGCCACATGGCTACCTTTGTACAAAACTGGGAGTGCCATCGATCGAAGGATTGATGGGGCTTGATAGTTTTATAAACGTTTTCACGTTCCGCTGTACGGGGTCCACCTGGTATGGCACATCTGGGACGGGCCCATAAAAAAAAAAAAATTTTAATTTAAAATGAAACAACTGGTAAAATCGAGGTAGGCAAGACAGAGGAAGACACGAGAGAAATGTTGCATAACTTCATGGCACGAAAGAGGGTCAACATCTGAATTGATATCAAACACCAAAGATATAGATTTGTGGTGATCCATGATCACCTACTTCAACCGGCACGGCACCTGATGATGATGATTATCATAGCACTCCTGACATATCCATTGGTGCTCCGATCTCTGTCTCTACAAATCCAGCTGCACCCAGCGGACCAACATACCAGTTCGATGTTGGTTAATTAATCTCTTTGCATATTTGGTATCTCCTTCTTTTCGGGCTGCACCAATATCGACATCCATCTCTCTCAATCTAGTGCTTAAGTTTGGTTCCCAACACTGAAACTCCTCTGTTCGGAAAGACTCTCTCAATGAGTTAAGACTGTAATGCAAACATGTCACCATGAACACAAAAAAGCATTCTTGAACACAATTTTTCTCCCAACATGATGCAATCGTGCCAAACCTGGACGCTGACATCAAATGATAGAAGAAAACTAGTCACACCAGAGATGAAGTGTTTACGCAGAATGCTGGGGTTAACAAGAAAAGACCGGTTGAGAAATGAAGACATCAGGTGGAAACGTAGGTACAACAGTAGTACAGAACTTCATTAAGAAACAACATATATCTCTATCTTCTGTTTGTTCTAATACTTTATCTCTCACTCATTTCATGTATCCTCTCCTCTAATCGTCTCTTCTCCTACTATCTCACTCTTTCTCACTTGATCACTTTCTTTTCCCACTCTCTCTCTCTTCTCACACACTCGTTTTCCTTCCTTCCTGTCCATATATCTTTCTCTTGTCCTGTGTCTCTCCGTTCCCGATCTCTCTCTCTCTCTTTCATCTGCGGTATGCTCACCCTCTTTCCTCCTTTAAATTCTCCTCCTCTGTTTATTTTACATCCTATATCCTCTTCTCGTACCTCTCTATTTTCTCTCCCCACACATCATCTAACACCGCACAGCGTTAATTTTGTTTTCTAATCTTATTTCATCATTTAATAATCTCCCTTAATCTTGACACATTTTTGAGTTGTTTCCTTTTCCTTTCTTTCAAAAAGACACCGACCATGGTGCTGATAATTGTATAATAAAATTATTTAAAAAGCTGCCGTTGTACCTCTAGTACCTCATTTTACGACGGTGTACGAAACTGATAACAAGAGCATGAGGAATTTAATAGCTGCATTGCTAGTACAGTCGCCTTGAAAGTGTTCAGGTTAAAATTTTCTTTTATACACCCCAGCAGAAAAAATCCTTGACCTTACCGTGGGTTAAACACGGGTCTCCCGCGTGGTAACCTCGCGCTCATTCATTCGTCAAGATGCTCCTCAAGATCTCCTCGGAAAAAAAAAACTAATAAAATTTATTATCGGAATATATATGTAGGTCTGCCGTATAGGAAGTCTGAATTTCTTCGCTTATTTTGTATTCTTTGCTTGATGAAGACGTTTAGTCGAAACGTCGTTGTATATTGTTTTTGTACTTTGTAACACTACAGTGCTCTGTTTTACGTGGGTTTTTGGGAAAGAGGGGCGGTTTCTGATCCAGAAGCACTTGAGCTGAAAGCTTTCGGCTCGTGTCATGGACATCGTAACCTGGGCTCGTGTCATGGACATCGTAACCCTTCGGCTCGGTGCCACGAACACCGAAAATCTGGGGAACCTGAAGCTTTTCTGTCAGTCCGCGGAGTTGAACCCGCACTTACAGAGGAATAGTCACCCGTAGTCCAACGCGCAACGAACACGCTGGGCACGCTGGCACGTGTTTTTATTAAGAAATATATTTTAAAATGATGGATTACATCAGAAAGATAAAAAAAAAGATAATAAGCAGACAAGGAACAAACGTATATAGTGGACACATTAATAATTATAATTCTTCTTTTTCCCTTCAAACGCTCTACATCGACCACATTAACCACTCTTTTGATTTGTATGTGATCTGAGCCTAAGAGCGATTGTACGCCGTGCCAGTTATGCGCCCACAAGTAGGCCAGCACATCCGATTTCTGCGAAGCTCTTTATTTACTAGGGTAGTTTCCCTAGGCCGCTGGCATTCATTTGAGGCTGGGTCGACCTGAGCGTCCTTACTTTGTGTGCGGTTTATAAATAGTATAAAAACGTATGAGACGGACAAATTGGCAGCAAGCGGGAAAGAGAATGATAATTCTTAAAGCGAGAAAAGAAACATATCATCATCAAGTGGCTTGTCCCTTCCAGAACTTGGCTCCCATGACAGCAGTCCTGAAAAACTCACTGTTCTTTGCAAGTTGACCAGCGTCAGCAGTAATCATTCTCAGATCGTCAATGACATCTTGCACCCATCATCTTCTAGGTCTTCCTCTCATTCTTCTTCCAGGCACTATTCCTCCAAAATGATCTTTTCTGGTCACTCATGTTGTGTGACGTGTTAAAATATGTAATTTCCCTTGATGTTATGCACTGTAATAACCAACTCTCTTTAATATCAAGCTGTTACAGAACAGAAGCATTTGTTCCTGTCTCTGTCCATGATATTCTAAGTACTTTTCTACAACATTTGCATTCAAAGACATTAGTGATCTTCTCTGCCGCTTTGTCAATGGTTCATGTCTCACAACCATATGTTGCCAAGAGGAAAACACAAGCTCTTAACCCTTTCACTGCTACATACTTTCTGAAGGCTGAGCTAAAAATAGCTACTCTTTGTTTCTAGGTCACAAACTTGAATGTACGCCTATAGCCTTGACAGTAGAAATGTATAAAGTGTTAACACGTCTTTAGCCCACAGAGGAGAGATAATAGCAGACGGGTTAATGCGTCTTTAGAAGTGAATGGGAAAACGTATATATACGTCCTTAGCAGCTAAAGGGTTAAACACTTGATTGTTACATCTAGAGGAGAAGAAATAACAATCCAAGCAGCAGCATGTCTCTTGCAGAATGTCGCTTTCATCGTAACCCTCCTAAAAAAACTCTCTGCCTCTAGAAAGTTCTCCCGCCTCCTCCAGCATCATATTCAATGTTTCTTTGAAATCCTGCCACCATCGTCTTGCTCGTCCCCTACTTCGTACTCGAAGAAACCGATCAACAAATAAACAAGGAACAGGTATTAAGAGCTTCCGAAAAAACAAATAGACAAACACGGGACTCTAACCACTTACCCTAGTCCTTACGACACCAATCGCCTAGCCTAGCAATACGAGCGCTTTTACGAACACAACCAATGAGCCATTCTAAAAAATGACTCACGGGGAGTGTCTTTCTCAAACGCTCGTTATAACTAGACACAAAAACAATCAGGTAGGGTTCTAACAGTGTTTGCACAAACACATGCTATAAGCTTATTGTGCTTGTATATATATTAGAGACGAGACAATATCATACATACACACATGTATACACATATAACAAACATCATACATCATTCAAAGTAAGCTTCAAATTTATTAAGATCGAAGAAACAACAGTTTGTTAAATTGTACCCCAAAGGAAACGAATAGACAAAAATATAGAACAGTTACGTCCCTTCTTTAACAAAAAAAACAGAGTTATTCTTCCTAATCTGGGCTGTTGTTGGCATATAATTGATAGCGTCTCTGGTTTCCGTGTTTTCATGTTTTCCAAATGTGGAACTGTCATTTTTCTGTGGGTTTTTTTTGTATGACGCTGGCTAGTTTGTCTTTGATGATGCCGTCTGTGAGTAGCTGTTTGGGATTTGTATGAGTTTGTGGTTTATTAGTCTGTTATAATGTTGTGTCTGTACTCTAATTTTTCTTCTTCACCCTTCGCCCTAAGGAGGCATAGGTCTAACACCAAGGCCTTCCAAACCCATCTTTTCCAGATCTCTCCACTCTCTCCCTATTCTCTTGCATTCCGTCTCCGACTCTCCTTTCAAATTTCCCCTGGTCATTTCTTGAGAGTCCTTCTTCTTCCTCTGGTGGAGGGGCTATCAATTTTCCTGGTTGTGTTTTCTTAAGCTATCTAGTGTTTTTACGGAGTGAGGTAGCTAGCCCTACGCTCAAACTCATTGGTCGCCTCTTACAACATGCGTGGCAGGTAAAAGTGGTTCTATTCTTTACACCCCAATTTGGTTCCTGTAACCACTAAGGCTCTGTAGTTTGATTAGTTCTGACTTATTTTTGATGTTCATCATCTATCTGCGGTTTGATTTTGTGTGATTTATTTCACTGCAATTGATGTGTATATAGATTTATTGTCTGTGATTGTCCGTGATTGTCCGTAATTACCTGTAATTCTCTTTCGGTCTAAGTTGATGGTTGGGTATAACTTATCTGACAGTCCCATACACCTTTAGTTCTTTATCGCACTGAAACTGGTTATTGGTGACTGAACCCGCCCAAGTGGTTACCAGGCCCAGATTTGGGGTGTAAAGAATAGAACCACTGTTACCTGCCACGCGTGTCGTAAGAGGCGGTTAAGGAGGTTTGGCTGAAATCGGATGCACGTGTCCTAAACGTGTAGAAGTATATGCGTTTAGGGGCCTACCAAACCAATGTGCAACGTATACACGTTCTTGGCAAAGATCAAACATATCACAAAGTGTGATTAAAATTGGTCGTAAAGAACGAACGGTAAGTAGAAGAAGAAGACGAGGTTACTGAACGGACGCCACAGCAGTCCTGCCAGACCCATAGGTGCTCACTCTCCAACAACAGATTTTGAAGGATATACATACCGATGGTTCCTGTGGCTCACTTGTTAAACACACTTCTGTCTCAGCGCCCTCAAGTATCTAACTCTAGTCGTACAACGTGTAATTCCAAATTTCTTAAATCGGCGGATTAATTCAACGTCAATTTTAGTGTCCTCATCCAACAGTAGGTCGCCAAGATACCGAAGAACATCCCTCTTATCCATCTTCAACTCCCTAACAATCGATGCTGTTTTGATTTGTAACGTCGAATCAGGAATGGTGAAACACAACTGGGTGGAGGTACTGGTACAGACAATGATTAGAGAAATCACCTTCAGTTTTTGTCCCTGTGCACGCGGGAGTTAGGGGTAATGAACGAGCTGATAGATTGGCTGGTTTCGCTACAATATCAGTGGGAGCTGCCATGGATCGAAATGACATTCTTCACGAATTGAGAGAGTCTTTCCGAGCAGGGGAGTTTCAGGGCTGTGAATCCCACTCGCTGACCAGGTTAAGAGAGATGGGTGTCAATATTGGTGCAGCCTGAAACGAACGACATACTAAATATTGATTAATCAACATCGAACCGGCGTGTTGGGTTGCTGGACGCTGCTGGATTTGCTGAGGCGGAGATCGAAGCACCTATGGACATATCCGGAGTGCTATGATGATAGTCCTCATATAACTGATAACTGATGTTGATGCAAGTCTGTTCCAGTTAACTAAATAACAAGCTAATAAACAACTTCATCCAGCTAGATATCGTCTTAACTAACTAAATAAGTAACGGGTTTTTTGGGGGTTTTTTTTCCGATCCAGAAGCATTTGAGCTTTTCAGCTCTTCGGCTCGGTGCAATGGACATCGTAACCCTTCGGTTCGATGCCACGAACACCGTAAATCTGGGGAATCGGTGGCTTTTTCTGCCATCCCGCGGAATTGAACCCGCACACACAGAGGGATAGTCACCCGTAGTCCAACGCGCTACGAACACGCTGGGCAGACGGGCAAGTAACGGTTTAAGTAGGTAACTTTCTAAAATACTTAACTAGCAACAAAGTCTAAATCATTAAACTATCTAACTAACTTTACATTTGAATTAATAGATTTCATCTTGACGCCTAATCACTACTACAAATGAATGCGAGTATAATTAGCGGAATAATATTGATTACATATTACCGTTGCTTAGCGACCGTCTGTTGTATGAAGACAGCAACAATTGATGACGTAACAATGCTGGAATTGACGGAATGCGGAATCAAAAGCCGTGGAAGTTGGACTACGCTTCCCTTGAGATTCCGATTAATGAATTTGTGTAAACAATAAGTTGTACGCAGGACAGTGCATCAGCTTGCATATTCTTAATTAACTGCTGCAGAATACTGAGCACCTATGAGTTTCCCGTGATGTTTTGGGACTCAATCGCAACCATCTTCATCATCATCATCAAGGTGCTTATCCTTTATAGGACGTTGGTCTCTTTGCAGCACATCTGAAATTCACTGTCTCTATTCAGTTCACCCACTTCGTCGATGGTCATATTCATGGTTTCTTTAATATCTTGTAGCCATCTTCTTCTTGGTCTGCCTCTGCGTCCTGGGACCCTGCCTTCTAATATTGTTCAGTCCAGGTCACGCTTGATGTGACCAAAGTATGTAATTTGTCTGTATAGTATGTTGTTTATCAGCCAATTGTCTTTAACATTTAGTTCTTTCAGGATATCAGTGTTCTTTCTTTTTCTGTCCATGGTATTCGTAGGATCTTTCTGTAGCATTTAGTTTCGAAGGACTGGATTTTCGTTTTAATTTTTGTGTAACGGTCTAATTTTTAATTTTAATATTTTGCTGGTGCTTTGCCACATGTTCTTCATTGTGTTTAACTTCTTGATTGCTATTGCCAATCTTCTTGAGATCTCTTTGGAGCAGTCACCGTTATTTTTAATTATTGAGCCCGATATTCGTAGCTCTCTACACATTGGAGTTCTTCATTGTTTACTTGGATGTTAGGTGAGCCTTTTCCCAACCCCAATAGTCTGTTATTATTACAGATATGATCCTTTTCTATGATGTTCTTCTCCAACACTTCGCGTCTCTTTGTTTTTGTCCGACATACTTCAATTTTCTCATTCTTATTTGTAGCAACAGCCAGTTTTCTTTGAAGTTCTGTCTAGATCATTTGTTCCCAAAGTGGGCGCTACCGCCCGCCACCAGTGGGCGCTGAAGTCTTCGGGGGAGGAGTAATGGGTACAGAAGCATTTAGAGAGAGTTTTTTCGTGATTTTGCGATTGAATAATAATTTAAAATTTTAATTCTGCATTTTAAATCATTTTATTGCGTAGTACGCGATCCATTTTTTCATCAATTTTCTATCGCATGTATATAATCATTTGAAAATTGATCATGCATGACAGAAATATATGTCAATTTTCTATGTCAAGGTGAAATTAGAGCATGTATATATATAAATATATCCAACTGTGACAACTGTTATAAGAAAGAGAAGATGGAGATATGTTGGGCACACCTTGAGGAGAAATGATCAACGAATATCAAAGCAGGCATTGAAGTGGAATGCAAAGGGTTCAAGAAAGAGAGGTCGACCTAAGGAGACCCGGAAGCGAACTTTGCTGAGAGAGGCAGGAAATATCGGTCTCAGTTCTATGGAGGAGATTGAGCGAGTTGCCCAGGATAGAGTGGTATGGAGAAATTGCTTACAGGCCCTATGTAACGTATAACGGTACGAAAGGAATTATTATTATATTATATATATATATATATATATATGGGGGAGGGGCGTTACAAATTTTATGTCGTGTAATGTGGGACCTGGGCCGAAAAAGTGTGGTAATCTATGGTCTAGATAAATCTATTTGTTTTCTTCTCTGTCCATGATATACAGAAGACAGGTTGTCAGCTTGCCCGATGACAAATCGGCACCTGATGAAGTGGGACCCATTGGTCTAAGACGGTATGTTAAAATAGTGAGAAAAAAACTTCGTCTTCAAACGCTTTATATCGACCACTTATTAACCACTATGTGTGATTTGTATATGATCTCAGCCAAAGAGCGATTGTACGTTGTGCCAATTATGCGCGTACAAATAGGCCAGCACATCCGATTTCTGCGATGCTTTTTATTTACTAGAGTAGCTACCCTAGGTCCTACATCAGTCGCCTCTTACGTCATGCCTTGTAGGTTACAGCTGTACTATTCTTTGTGTCCCAAGTGTGCCCCGGCACAACACAGGCAATGACTGAAATCACAGCTGTCTAAAAAGATTAAATCCGAAGGATTGAATTCATTGCCCCGAATTTTACCGCATATCGCTTGATACCAACACTGTGCTACCAGTGCCAAACATGAGCACTGACAAAAGAATAAGAAAGGAAAATTACCGCATGTGAAATAAGATGCTTGAGGAAAGCAGTAAATAAAACAAGAAAAGACCATATGAGAAATTAGGAAATTAGAAGAACAGTCGGAACAACACCTGCTATTAGATTTATTGAAAAACAGAGACTCAAATGGTTTGGCCACTTGGTCAGAATGAACCCGAATACACCAGAGCGTACAACCTGAAAATGGAATCATCAAGAGGAAAGGGCAGACCAAGAAAAAGATGGGTTGATGGAGTTACAGACATCTTAAAACTCTACAATACCACAACATATCAAACCACCGAGCGTGCATTATCTCGGAAACCGATCATCAGTTAAACCTGCTACGCCTAGCGGCAAAAAAGCAGAGAAGGACAAAAGAACAGAAAAGAAAGATCGCTCGGTCTCTCTCCGTAGAAATATTGCACAAAAAGCGAACTCCGTAACTCCAGCAATAATCCATGGGTTCTGTGGAAAAAAATGCACTCATGAACATAACTGCGTTGTCCTAATTCCAAGCTAGGACCTTAGGAACACTAGGCAAAAGAATAATCACTTAGTCAAAGAGACCTGCTAAACATTCAATACAACCAGAATAGTCGCAGTGGTCAAACCGTCGATGTGGTCAAACCGTCGATGTGGTCAAACCGTCGCAGTGGTCAAACCGTCGACGTGGTCAAACCGTCGATGTGGTTAAACCGTTGATGTGGTTAAACCGTCGATGTAGTCAAACCGTCGATGTGGTTAAACCGTCGATGTGGTCAAACCGTCGATGTGGTTAAAAAGTCGATGTGGTTAAAAAGTCGATGTGGTTAAACCCTCGATGTGGTTAAACCCTCGATGTGGTCAAACCGTCGATGTGGTCAAACCGTCGATGTGGTCAAACCGTCGATGTGGTCAAACCGTCGATGTGGTTAAACCGTTGATGTGGTTAAACCCTCGATGTGGTCAAAAAGTCGATGTGGTTAAACCGTTGATGTGGTCAAACCGTAGTTGGGATCAAACCGTCGTTGAGGTTAACCGTTTCTGCGATCAAACGGTAGCAGTGGTCAAACCGTTGCAGTGGTCAAAGCGTCACCGGAACGAAAATATCGCATAACGTCTTAGACAGAGTATTCTTCCTGTTGTGTACATCATCAGTATCCAAGTTGTTGTCATTGGTTGCCATGGTAAGTGTGTGCGCAGAAAGACTACAACGTCGCTCTCGCGCAGGATCAGGAAGTCTCAAGAGGGCGTTAGACTCAAACAGAATAGTACTGACAGACGCAATGGGGATCTGGTAATTAGAGAGAAACGAAGAAAGCGAGAGAGAGAGAGAAAGAAAAAGAAGGAGAGAGAGAGGGAGGGAGGGAGGGAGGGAGAGAGAGAGAAAAATAAGAAACAGAAAGAGATAAAGAAAGAGTGGGAGAGAGAAAGATTAAGGCGAAAGGAAGATAGAAAGAAAGAAAGAAAGAACGAAAGAAAGTAAGAGAGAGAGACAGAGAGAACGAATGAGAGAAAGAAAGATAGAAAAAAACATCAAATGAGAGAAAGAAGGATAGAAAAAGGAAAGAAAGAAAGAAAGAGAAAAAGAAAGAAAGAGAGAGAGAAAATGAGAGAAAGAAAGATAGAGAGAAAGAAATAGAGAAAGAGACGCCAAAGTGGTTACCGGGCCCAAATTTGGGGTGTAAAGAATAGAACCACTGTTACATACTACGCATGTCGTAAGAGACGACTAAGGAGGTTTGGTTGAAATCGGATGCACAATGTCCTAAACGTGTAGAAGCTTTATGCGTTTAGGGGCCTACCAAACCAATGTGCAACGTATACACGTCCTTGGCAAAGATCAAACATATCACAAAGAGTGATTAAAATTGGTCGTAAAGAACGAACGCAAAGAAGAAGAAGAGAGAAAGAGAGAGAGACCGAAAAAAGAATCAAATGACAAAATAATAAAAATGGAAAGATAGAAAGAAAGAAATAAGAATTCAAAGTGATGACAGGAGAGATGTAGAGATGGAAGAAGTTTGTTGAAGACCTGTGCTCCGTTGGAAGTTGAAAGAGGAAAAAGATAGATGGCAATATAAATAGAAAGTACTATTACCAGCGCCCACATAGACAAACAGACAAAGGAGTATTTCAAAAAGTGATAACGCAATCCATTAAAAATATATCTTGCCGGAAATCAATGAAAACTACCGAAGATAACCGACAATATTATTCAATGGGACAATGTCGATTAAAATGCAACCACATTTCAATGGCATTTCTCTGTTGAGAGCATTTCATTTCGCATTTCGCAAATGAAATTTTGGATTGGAAATGGACTGCTTATTAAAATTTCATGAAGTTGTCCATGGTTCCGGAAGCGTTTGCGTGAGAGGCATCAACTGTGGAGACAAGAGTCATGGAAATTCCGAGAATTCTCATCAAACAAAGGGGCAAGGTCATTTGAGAGATTTTACAGTAGGAAATGTAAATATAACGACAAAATGTTAGATTTATAATCAATTTTTCCAAATTAATTTCTCTTAATTACACAAGAGAAAGATGGATAGATAGGTGGATAAATGGATAGTTAGATCAATGAATGGATAGATAAGTGGATGAATGGATAGATAGATGGATAGATAGATGGATAGATGGATGAATGGATAGATAGATGGATGAATGGATAGATAGATAGATAGATAGATAGATGAATGGATAGATAGATAGATAGATAGATAAATGGATAGATAGATGAATGGATAGATAAATGGATAGATAGATGGATGAATGGATAGATAGATGGATGAATGGATAGATAGATGGATGAATGGATAGATAGATGGATGGATAGATAAATGGATAGATAGATAGATTGATGGATAGATAGATGGATGAACAGATAGATAGGTGGATGAATGGATAAATAGATAGCTGGATAAATGGATAGATAGATAAATGGATAGATAAAAGGATAGATAGATAGATGGATTGATAGATGGATAAATAGATAGATAGGTGGATGAATGGATAGATAGATAGATGAATGAATGTATAGATAGATGGATGAATGGATAGATAGATGGATGAATGGATAGATAGATGGATGAATGGATAGATAGATGGATAGGTGGAGGAATGGATAGATAGGTGGGAGAGTGGATATATAGGTGGATTAATGGATAGGTGGATAGATGGATAGAGAGAAAACGGAAGAAGGAAGAATAAACTAGTTAAGGATCATGAGAAGAGAAAGAGGAAAGAGAGAAGATGGAGGTCTATGTGATGAAGTAGTCAAGCATTACGTTCTGAAAGTTGTAGGTTTGAATCCAGCAGCATCCTTCTATTTGTAGGTGCATTTATTTTTCTCAGAGATTCCTAGTATTTCTATCGGAGCAACGTGGTGTCTGCCTTGTGTAATGCTCTTTGTCGGTGGCGTGTACTTTCTGCAGAAAGGGATCTAGCTATGTGGGGTAAAAACTCGGTGCAGTTATATCAATTCATCATCTCCATACTCTTTAGTGTAGTTAGTATAGTTATATCAGTCAATTAATCAATAAATCAATCAATTAATCAATCTAGCAATCAATCCACATCCAACAGATGGTCGAGAGGTATCAACAACAGCATATCAGTCATATCCATCATACACACTTAAATGGTTAAGCCTGTGCCTTGCTTTACGAAGGTCATGAGTCCAAATCCGACAGCGCGTTTTGTTCACGAGTGCACTTTTACCAGAGACCCTATTCTGTTGCGACAGCTACGGAGTTCGTGCTTTATGCAATACTCTCGGCAGATGGAGCGAAATTTCTGCGGAGAGGGGTCGAACCATGTGTGGTTAAACCCAGTGTAATAAAGTCAATCCGTCGAGCTAGACCATAGATTCCCAATCTTTTTCGGCTCACCATAACATGAATTTTGTAACGCCCCCTTCCACATTATAACAGTTTGTCAACCTCCCCCACCCTTTCCGCCCCCCCGCCCCCGGCCATATACATGCTCTATTTTCACTTTGAAATAGAAAATCGATATATATTTCTGTCATACATGGTCAATTTTCAAATGATTATATACATGAAATAGAAAATTGATGAAAAATGTACAGTGTAAGACGGGCATAAGATGAATTAAAATGCAGAATTCAAATTTTAAATGATTATTAAATCTCTAAATCACGAAAATAAATTATTTTAAAATATTTATGATTAATTTCTTCTTTAAGGCGGGAGACCCACCCAGGTTTCATCGAAAATGGATATTCTCAAATTATAAACAAAAATTGTACTTTTAATGTTTATCAGTCTTTCTAGTTTGATATTCTTTTTGAATTATGTGTTTATCTTTAATAGTTTATAAGTTATTGGTGTTCAAAGAAGGTGGGTGTGTTCCCAAAAATGACATATTTTTGGTCTCAAAATATACTCTTTAGCTACCCATCAAATTATTCACCAAATAATTATTACTCCCGAAAGAAAACTTGTACAATGAGCTGTCCCTTTAATCTCGCTTGAATAATCTCCCTTGAATAAGCATCATGGCAGTGAATTAACCTACCAAGATAATTGTGTTTGAAACTGAAAGTTAATTTGTTGAATTACGTGATTATATTTGAAATATTTGTGATAGTTATGCCTTCCGACAAAAAATTCAATAAACGCTTATTAAAGAAGCGTAAATTTCATGGAAATCAACATACATCTGAACTAAATCAGTGCCTAGCAATTATCGATAATGTTACGACGTCCATTTCGGAGTCAGAAATTGTTCATAGTTCGACAACATTGATGCAGACTGAATGTTTTGATATTGAAATGCAACAAAATGCCACGCCCTTTTCACAATCAGAGCAGAAACTTTTGGACATTAGCAACCTAACACATGATTCTGATGTGGATATGTTAGTGCCATGTTCTGATACAGATGTATTGTAAACAATCACCACACTCCCAGTGATAAGGAAGTTAAGAAGGGTACTAGTTTGCTTGAGGGGCACAGAGTTGTTGACATAGGTCTTCTTAATCAGAACATTGCTCAAAAATTGGTATGTGCATTTTGTCAAAGTGATGTAGAGTTAATTGAAGTAAAGAAGAAAGGACTTGGCAGTGACTTTCTATTTCATTGTAAAAATATAAACTGCAATGAACATAAACCTTTCCCTTCAAGTAGTCAGCTCTCTGTAGGAAATACAAAGATAAATCTTATCAATAGACGAGCAGCTTTTGCAATGCGCTGTATTGGCTGCAGTCACACCGACTTGCAAACTTTCTGTGGCGTAATGGATTTACCACCACCAGTAGGACACAGTAGCAAAGATATTATATTGAAAGGATTGGAGAATGCTGCTACTAGAGCACAAATTATTAGTATGAGAAATGCTTCTGTTCAAGAGTTTGAAAGCGCAGAAGGGGGTGACAACATGTTCCGCAACATCGATGTATCGTGTGATGGTACCTGGATGACTAGAGGCCATACATCTAATGTTGGTACCACAACTGTTATTGGTCTGCAAACTGAAAAGGTACTCGATACTCATACAAAGAGTAAAATGTGCAAATCTTGTCAGTACTGGAAGAAACAAGACCAAAACACAGACGGATATTCAACCTGGACATTTTATGAATAAATTTTGTGCTGAAAAAGACATTCTCCGCATTAAAAAAATCCCAAATACAGATGAAAGTTGCTTCTTTTGAAGCAAGAAGAGCTAGGAGACGAAGGCGCCTTGTCGTGAATGAAGAACAGGCAGAAAAAGAGGATCAGCCATATCTTCCTGGGGGATATTGAGCTCTCATCAGGTAGGGATTTAACATTTTTTTAAACAAAAACTTTCACGAAAATCAGGCATGTGACTCATCGTGTCGGTGATATTTGCTACAATTTTAAAGCTAGAGTTATCAAATTTGAAATACATATAGCCAATACTATCCTTTATAGCGTGAACCTCCACTTTTTTCTAAGTGGTATATAAACAGAGATATTGCTGTTCTAAGTTGAAAATGTTTGCTATTTAGAAGGGTCATATCGCAAGAGTCATATTTACAAAACCGATTATGTTATATATTTTTTGGAGGTTCACGCTATAATTATAGGTGTTATGAACATCATATGCTGGTTTGGTATTCTTAGCACTTCTTATGTTAGTGAAATCCTCCGCACGATGCAAGGGGGATTTTGCTTTAAATTATTTTTCATAACTTCATGATAATATTTTTTAAAAAATCAATAATTTAAATGTGCAAACTAAACTGTGTTTATCACCAAGAACATTATCTTATACAACATGTGGCCAAATCTTATGACAACATGTTTGTTAGTTTTTTATTCTGTGAATTTTTAAAGCGGATACCTCATGTTCTGGGCGGGTCTCCGCCTTAAGAACCTCTGACCCCTAATCGCCTGAATATCCCCCTATTATTCTGAACCCACTACGCTCACCTAGAACGTTTCAGCACCCATTGGGGGCGGTACCGCCCACTTTGGGAAACGCAGAGCTGGACCCTTCAAAAAAATTAACTATTTTTATTTTTAGTTAACATTTGTTTGAGAAATTGTTTCTACATAAATAATGATTTATATAGTTGTACATGCATTTTCTTCTTCTTCTTCTTTTTATGCACTCGTTCTGATCAACCAAGTAAACCCTTGTGTAGTCTGCGCAGAGAACATGAGTATGGTGTGCCTTCGTTACGTCCCTAAAGCATGTAGAACAGATTCGTTATACGCTAAATAGGGACTGCAAGAAATGTGTCCATACCGCTCTAGCCTGGACAACTCGCTCAATCTCTTTCATGGAATCGAGTACGATATTTCTTGCCTCTCTCAGCAAAGTTCGTTTCAGGGTTTCCCTAGTTCGTCCTCTATTACTTGAACCTTTTGCCTCCCACTTCAATGCCTGCTTTGGTATTATTTAACCACCTCTTCTCAATGTATGCCCAACATATCTCCATCTTCTCTTTCTTATAACAGTTGTTACTAGTGGTTGACCAGACATTTCTCTGATTTCATCACTTCTCCTGAATTAGTTCCCATTTTATATTCATTATTTTTCGCAGACATCTATTTTGAAATGCATTCAACTTACTTTCTACATCTTTAGTCATTTTCCAACTCTCGCTAGCATATGTTAGGATTGATACAACATTTAGCTGAGAAGCAACATGTGGCCACACACTGTCGACCTAAAAAACTAAGCTTTGGGGAAACCTTGCAGACCTGAAATTGACTGCCCAGTTTACGTCCGAGTGGTTACCGGCGCCCAAAGTTGGAATGTAAAGAGTGGAATCACTGTTGCCTGCCACGCATGTCGTAAGAGGAGTCTAAGGAGGTTTGGCTTAAATCGGATGCATGTGTCCTAAACGGAATAAAACTAAGATAATGATATTTAATTCAAATCTCAAGTCTGTCCTTCTGTATGGAGCGGAGACATGGAGAACGACTACGGTGAACACCAAAAAGCTGCAGACATTCATCAATAGATGCCTACGCAGGATACTCCATTTGAGATGGTATGACAAGACCACAAACAGAGAACTGTGGGATAGGGCAGGACAACGGCAGGTGGAACAGGAGATAATGAGCAGAAGGTGGCGATGGATAGGACACACACTGAGAAAAACCCCTGACAGCATCGCGAGACAGGCTCTTCGATGGAACCCCCAGGGCAATAGAAGTAAGGGAAGACACAGAAACACATGGAGACGGGAGTTAGAGATGGAAGGCAAAAACGGGAGAGAGTGGCGAGATCTGGAAAAGATGGCCTTGGATAGGCGGGCTTGGAAGGCCTTGGTTGCGGACCTATGCTTCCCTAGGGCGAAGAGTGAAGAATAAGAATGTGTCCTAAACATGTAGAAGTCTATGTGTTTGGGGGTCCTACTAAACCAATGTGCAACGTATACACGTTCTTGGCAAAGATCAAACATATCACAAAGAGTGATTAAAATTGGTCATAAAGAACGAACGTAAAGAAGAAGAAGAAGAAGACTGCCCAGTTTGTGGTCAACAGTAAATTAAGAGCAAGACCAGAGATCGTTGATGAAGTAGAGGATGCAACGGTTGGTTTGAAAAGACTATCTTTGCGTTATTTAAGAAAATAGTGTGAGACAATCTATAAGCTCAGAGGGGGGTGAAAAGGTTAATATGTGAGAATAGCCACATAGAGAATGTGTCTGGGAACAATTTACCCGTTAAATATTCCGAATTATTTCTCTTATCTTGTAAGCAATACATCTCAACAGCTGCAGAATTATTTAACCGTAGGTAAATCTGACCTTAAATTTGCTCCAGTGAGCACAGCCCTGGTGAGTTCACGAGGTTTAACAGTGTTATCTGGGTCTGCATCCGATACTCTTGTGTTTAAGTGACAGATGGTGTTAGCAATAATAAACACCGAGTAACAGGTCTCTGGCATATGTCTGGAGGCGCAAGTTCAATTAAAGAAGGCGTGATTCATCTTCGGATTGAGTCGTTGATGTTAGATGGTCGGATTCATGTTATTGTTTTCATTTCGGGTTGCTGTTGTTGTTGTTAGGGTCTTGAGTTTAAATCCAGACCGCGTCGTTTGGTTAACCAGTACAGTTTATTTTTCAAGAGATCTTTAAGATTGTTGCTGAGTTACGGAGCTCGTACATTATGCAATGATTGATAGATCTTCTTCTTCTTTGTGTTCGTTCTTTACGACCAATTTTAATCACTCTTTGTGATATGTTTGATCTTTGCCAAGAACATGTATACGTTGCACATTGGTTTAGTAGGCCCCTAAACGCACAGACTTCTACACGTTTAGGACACGTGCATCCGATTTCAGCCAAACCTCCTTAGTCACCTCTTACGACATGCGTGGCAGGTAACAGTGGTTCTATACTTTACATCCCAAATTTGGGCCCAGGTAACCTCTCAGGCGATTGGTTGATGATTGCTTGATTGCACTTCGATGAGTAACCATGTGTGCTCCGATCTCTTTCTGACACAGGAAGATGTCAGCAGTAGTGCATGGACTCCGTAGAACCTGCGAGCTCCTCGATGTAATTTAAATTATGGTGAATATATTTTGTAAAAATTTTAATTTGTTAAAAATCTTTCTAACGAATTTTGACCTGGCAGCGGCTTTCCAGCTTGCTCTTCTCAATTTTGAACTTCCAATGATTCTTTTACGTGCTAAACTTGAACACAAGACCTACGTTTTATCGTCCGTCTCCGATAGGACAATTAACTAGATCACACCTACGTTGAGATCAGGGATCTCTGGAAGAATATACTGATGACTCCACGAGGTAGCGAACAGAGTACTTTTGACACGAGAAGTGAGCATATTTTCCTCTACGTCACAGACCACTCCCCCTTTCCACACCCCTCCCACCTATCCACCACCCCCATTATGATAAATATTGTTCAAATTATATTTTATTGCGTCCATATATAGAGTTTTAGTATTCAAGAAATCGATTATTTAAAATAATATATAGTAACATTTCATGTAACTTTTTAAAAAAGCGACTGTCACTTCACACATATGTATAACCTAGTGTGCAGGAGGTGCAAGGGCCAATTCCGTTCCACACATATGTATAACCTAGTGTGCAGGAGGTGCAAGGGCCAATTCCGTTCCACACATATGTATAACCTAGTGTACAGGAGGTGCAAGGACCAATTCCGTTCCACACATATGTATAACCTAGTGTGCAGGAGGTGCAAGGGCCAATTCCGTTCCACACATATGTCTAACCTAGTGTGCAGGAGGTGCAAGGGCCAATTCCATTCCACACATATGGAACATTGTAAAGTAAAAAGTAAGGGAACCCTTTCATACCTTGTGGTATATAGGGCAATACAGTGTTAGGCCTGTATTTTCATTGGCCGTCGGCACACGATGGGTGATGTGGTCAGCCTCACACCATGGAACATTGAGTGGGGGATTGAACCCACGACTTTTTCAAGTCAGAGCCGATAGGGAAACGCTTATGCCTTTCGCTGATCCGTCCCCACACGAGCTCCATTTGAAGTGATATAATTCACACCTGCTAACAGCCGATAAATAAGGTAACGGCTGTATTGGTTATTGGTTATTGGTTACTAAACTGACGTCATTGCACTCCGGGCAGACGCATAGGTGCTCAGTCTCCCCAACAGATATCGAAGAGTATGCATACTGATGGTGCCCGTGGCTCGCTGATTAAACACACCTCTCACTCTACCTCTCAGGCATCCAGTTCGACTTGAACAACGGGTAACTCCAAACTGCTTAAATCGCTTGATCGCTTCAACATCGATTTTAGTGTCCTCATCCAACAGAGAGTCGCGAAGAGATCGAAGAATATCCCCTTATCCATCTTCAACTCCCCAACAATCGATGCTGTTGATGCAAGCTGACCGCTCTCTCATTACCGTAAACACCCGCATGCCCAGGACAGGATATATATATAACGGCTGTAGTGTCAACACTATCGTAGCTGCCAGCTCCTAGCTGTTGTTGCGTGGACAATAGTGTTTGTGGTGGTGTCTCATGTTGGGGATATGGTAATGGAAGAGTTATGTATATCGCAATGCTCAATAAATTGACAGTAAATAAGTAATGGTCAAAGCGGCAGAGAAGAACATCATTACCTTTGAATGCAGATGTTACAGAAGAGTACTTAGAATATCATGGACAGAGAAAAGAACGCATACTTATGTTCTGCAACAGCTTGATATTAATAAAGTTAAAGTTAATTGCATATCCTTTACAGGACTTTGCGAATCAACACCAGCTTTTTTAACGCTGTTTGTGATTTTCTAGGCATTATTACGTTCAGTAGTTTACCATTGCTTTCTGAACGGGTGGTGACATCGTCCATTTGTATAAAATCCACACGAAACAATTTGCAAACAAACTATCCGCAGCGTGATTCGAACTCAGAACGTCGTGGTTAATAGACCGAGTCACTATCCCTAAGCCACAGACGCCATCTGATATTAATAAGAGTTGCTTAATAAAGAGCATAGAAACAAGGAAAAATTGAATATTTCAAAAATATTAAGAAGGGATTCTGTAGTATGGGGATCATGAAGCTATTTTCATTGTTTTCACATTAATGTTAAAATTTGTATAACTATTTTGAAAGATTATGACTTATTATAGTAGAAAAAATTAGTACAAAAAAAATGTCAAAGCGTTGTCATGGAAACAATACAAAATGGCCGCCATAAACAAAATTTCAAATCCCTAAGGCTCTGAATCTAATGAATGTAAATGAATTCTGTTTTCACTTTAAGGTGCGCAATTATAATATCTAAAATATTACACATGATTTTTAGGATATATTAAATATTTAATATTTTATTAATTTTTGGTAAAAATTCCTAAAAATTCAGTCAAAAATAGCTGTTTTTGGGAGTGTGTTTACCCAAAAAATTTATAAAATATAACATTTAATATATCTTAAAAATCATGTGTAATTTTTAGATATTACAATTGCTCACCTTAGAGTGAAAACAGAATTCATTAATATTCATTAACTTCAGAGCCTTAGGGATTTGAAATGTTGTGTTTGGAGGCCATGTTTTATTGTTTCCATGGCAACGTATTGACATTTTTTATTTACTCATTTTTTTCTACTATTCTAAGTCATAATCTTTCAAAATTGTTATACAAATTCTACATTAATATCAAAGCAACGAAAAAAGTTTCAAGACCAGAATCCCTTAAACGACATGAGTGTCTGGAGAAGATAATTCTAGAAGGAACAGTGACTAGAAGAAGAAGAGATGAAAACATACACGACGATGGGTGCATGATGTTATTGTCGAGCTGGAGAATGACTACTGCTGATGATGGACATCTTGCATAGAATAGCGAGTTTATCAGTTCTGCTGTCATAGAAGCCAAGTTCTCTAGAAAGGACAAGCTACTTGATGATAATGATGACACAAGTATTAAGTGTCTCCGGATAAAACCATTCACCAAAGACAGAAGTTGAACCACTAACCTTTCATTTCTTACTGTATGCATTGCTTATCCTTGAAGAAGGACGTTTTTTTAACCCTTTCGCTGCTACATAATTTCTGAAAGCTGAGCTAAAAATATCTACTCTTTGTTTGTAGGTAACAAACGTGAATGTACGCCTATAGCAGTGACAGTAGCAATGTATAACGTGTTAACACGTCTTTAGCCCACAGAGGAGAGATAATAACAGACGTGTTAATGCGTCTTTAGAAGTGAATGGGAAAAACGTATATATACGTCCTTAGCAGTTAAATGGTTAAGTACAACCAGCAAGCTTTCCGAGTAAGAAATAAAGATTTGTGGTTGAGTCAGCGAGTGGGGAAAGTTGAGAATAACTGTTGAAACCCTATGCTCCTTATTATGTAATAAGTAAAGTAAACTGATTCTGACTAATCTGTCAACCTTACAGTTTAAATAAATTATTAGATTTCTTGAATCTGTCTAATCTGTCAACCTTACAGCTCAAATAAATTATTACATTTCTTGAATCTGACTAATCTGTCAACCTTACAGTTCAAATAAATTATTAGATTTCTTGAATCTGACTAATCTGTCAACCTTACAGTTTAAATAAATTATTAGATTTCTTGAATCTGACTAATCCTGCTACCGTACAGTTCAAATTCTTCTTCTTCTATTTTGAGCGTTCCATATCGACCACATGTTAAACCACTTTTTGAGATCCTTATGTGATCTGAGCCTAAGAGTGATTGTACGTTGTGCCAGTTATGTGCTTACTAGTAGGCCACCACATCCTATTTATGAGACACTTTTATTTACTACGATGGCTTCTCTAGGCCCCTACCTCAGTCGCCTCTTACGACATGCTTTGTAGGTCGCAGTGTTACTATTCTTTGCTAACCTTGCAGAGCCCTGAAACACATGGGCGGTACAGCTGAAATATATTGTTCGACTTCTTTATCTCTGAATTCGAAGAATGCACGACTGTATTGCGGGGACACTGAAAATAAGAAAAGCATGCCTTCAAGCTTCAATAAGTCAGAAATGCTATAACTTGGGCCCTGACTACACTTGAATTCATATCGGGCGGAGAAGGAAGACGAAGATTTCGTGATTCTGACTAATTTGTGCACCGTACATATCAAATAAATTGTGCTATTTCTTGATTCTGACTAATCTGTGCACCGTACATATCAAATAAATTGTGTTTTTTCTTGATTCTGACTAATCTGTGCACCGTACATATCAAATAAATTGTGCTATTTCTTGATTCTGACTAATCTGTGCACCGTACATATCAAATAAATTGTGCTGTTTCTTGATTCTGACCAAATCTGTGCACCGTACATATCAAATAAATTGTGCTATTTCTTGATTCTGATTAATTTGTGCACCGTACATATCAAATAAACTGCGTGATTACTTGACTCTGACAAATCTGTCTACCGTACAGATCAAATAAATGGAGAGATGCATAACATATTTACAGTATCAACAACTTTGATGTCTACAGCCAAACATAAATTCAGCGTGCACTTTGGAATGCTTACAGTAAACAAACAGTCTGCAGGGTTCAGACATTGAACATCAGAAGTGTACGGATCTGATCGATCAATTACTCCATGTGGAAGATTGACTCTTGCTGGGGGTCGAACTCAGGAAGATTTACAGAGCTGCTGCACAAGAGTTGCAGCTAGTATATTTTTCAAACGGTTCTGTATGTTCATAGGATGCTCGAAGGTCATGAGGTATATTTTCTTAGTTTAAAGGGTTTAAAAGCAGATGGATTGACTTCATTGCACCGGGTTACCCCATACGGCTCGGTCCCTCTCAGCAGAAATGGCACGCCACCTGCGGAGAGTATTGCACAAAGCACGAACTCCGTAGCTCCAGCAACAATCCTAGGGTCTCTGGAAAAAACTGCACTAGTGATTTTCTCAGCATGAAGAAAGTCTTCGAAATGCCACCCCTCAAATGGTTTTTCCCTTTAAATAACTTTCAATTGTAATTGTGTTTTGGGTTGCTTAAGCCGCCCCCTCTTACGGTACCGCCTTATGCGGCCGCCTCTCTGCATCATAGCGCTGCACGGCCCTGGTCGTGAGTTCGAATCCGCAACGCACCGTTCTGTTCATAAGAACATGGACGTGAAGTTAAGAGCTGCCAACAAAGATAATGACATTTTTAAAAGTCGAAATAATATCTCAACTTCCTAAGGGAAATTACTCTGCGTACTTTAAATCTCATTGATGGAAGGACATGGAGTAGACAGGATTTGATCTAACTACAGGAGCAAAGGATCGGACTATGACCGTATACATGCACACAACGAATTAATCCTTTCACCCCGTAATTTTATTTTACATCCTGCCGCATATTTTTTTCTTTTTAGCTGTATATACTAAATTAGCAAGTAGATTCGTTCGTGTGGTTCCGGGGCCTGCAAGGAAGCAAAGTAGTACCACTGCGACCTACAATGCATGTCGTAAGAGGCGACTAATTTAGGCACTAGTTGTCTTTGTTGTCTTTCGATGTATTCGGTGCATGAAGTTATGCCCACTCTGCTTCTGATGTCCTCATTTCATAGTTTGTCTTTCATGGTGACCCCCACTGCCTTCCTCAAGCATTTCATTTCAAATGTGGTGAGCTTTCTGTGGGGTGGTACTGTCAGAGACCAGCAACACACAAAATCAAAACGCACAGTAAAATTGTGACATCAAAATGCCCAGTAAAATTGTGACATCAAAATGCACAGTAAAATTGTGACATCAAAATGCACTGTAAAATTGTGACATCAAAATGCACAGTAAAATTGTGACATCAAAATGCACAGTAAAATTGTGACATCAAAATGCACAGTAAAATTGTGACATCAAAATGCACAGTAAAATTGTGACATCAAAATACACAGTAAAATTGTGACATCAAAATGCACTGTAAAATTGTGACATCAAAATGCACAGTAAAATTGTGACATCAAAATGCACTGTAAAATTGTGACATCAAAATGCACTGTAAAATTGTGACATCAAAATGCACAGTAAAATTGTGACATCAAAATGCACAGTAAAATTATGACATCAAAATGCACTGTAAAATTGTGACATCAAAATGCACTGTAAAGTTGTGACATCAAAATGCACTGTAAAATTGTGACATCAAAATGCACTGTAAAATTGTGACATCAAAATGCACTGTAAAATTGTGACATCAAAATGCACTGTAAAATTGTGACATCAAAATGCACAGTAAAATTGTGACATCAAAATGCACTGTTAAAGTACGCTATTGATTTAGTTTTTTATCTTATATATTTTGTTTTTCGTTTTTAGTCACATATTTTTAGTTTAGAGTCGTTAAAGATTTATTTAAGAAGACCACGCAAAAGATGGAGCTACGGCATCAAGAACAGCCTTACTTCTTCTTCTTTGCGTTCGTTCTTTACGACCAATTTTAATCACTCTTTGTGATATGTTTGATCTTTGCCAAGAACGTGTATACGTTGCACATTGGTTTGGTAGGCCCTAAACGCATAGACTTCTACATGTTTAGGACACGTGCATCCGATTTCAGCCACACCTCCTTAGTCGCCTCTTACGACATGCGTTGCAGGTAACAGTGGTTCTATTCTTTACACCCCATATTTGGGTCCCGGTAACCACTCGGGCCACCTACACTGAGATCAGGGATCTCTGCTGATATATAATGATCACCTTTTAATGTTTCCTGAGAACGTGAACTTTGAACTTAATCAGATTTCTAGTTTCTTTTTATATTCTGAAGACGTTGCGGATGCACCCAACACCTCAGAGCACATGCTAATGTCAAAGACACAATTAGAAAAAAACTAAACGTTAGAAAAATGTATGGAAATAATACCTTTTATCTTCTTCTGCAATCAATTTCACATATGCTTCTCTCATGGAAGGGGTCATGAAAAGGTCGTTGTGCTGTGGTCTTTGTCTGTTCTCCATAATTTCTTCCACAAAGTTGTTGATCTTTCTTTAGGCGATTGAACAAAGACGGGTATATACAGTATTAGATAAGTAATGAAAAAATAATGATTAAATATGAAAATAAACAGCACTCGACGTTTCGACAATAGGCCTTTATCAAGACACAGAATACTTAATAAACAAAAACCACAGCAGCAGAGATGGATACTATGATTTATCCCGTAGCGAACAAGTTGGTATAGTCTGCCTCCGTACCGGCTATAACAAGCTTCGGGCCTATATGTTCAACAAATTTAAAATTGGCACAGCTAGCCTGTGCCACTGTGAAAAGCGGACATGACGGCAGAGCACATACTGCAAGACTGTCAGCTGTTAGCAGGGCTGAGAAACGAAATCTGGCCCGACAACACAGAGCTTCGTGAGAATCTGTACGGAGAGACGTAATCCATAAAAACAACGGTAGCATGCATGAGAAAATTTGGTTCATCAGTCTAGGTGGTGATCGAAAGTATAAGAAGAACTAAACAGAAACATAATTCTAAGAATGACAAGAAATTGATACTAACATACGGGCCTGTTTCCGGCCGGTTTAGAAATGAAGACATCAGGAAAAAAGTGAGTACAACATCGATACTGGACTTCATCAAGAAACAAAAAATTAAATAGTTGGACCACATAAGAAGATTACCAACAGACAGTGCACCTCAAATAGAAATGTTATTCCGATGCAGTTGATACAAAGTAAAAGGATGTCCAAGCTAAAGGTTTACCTCAGAGATAACAGAGGCGACTAGAATTTTTGTTTATGAAGCGCACACACAAAAGCCCGTTCTATAAATCTCTTCTTATCCTGCCGCTGTGAGACAAAACAAGATTTAAGAAAATTAATTCTTTCTTGTTAAAATTTGAAACGTCACTAACATCCTACGCCCCTGAGGTGCTGGGTGTCTTCAAGAGAAGCAAAGAATAGTACCACTGCAACCTACAATGCATGTCGTAAGAGGCGACTGATATAGACCTTAGGGATGCTACCCTAGTAAATAAAAAGCATCGCAGAAATTGGATGTGCTGGCCTACTTGTAGGCGCATAACTGGGACAACGTACAATCGCTCTTAGTATCAGATCACATATAAATCACAAAAGTGGTGGACAAGTGGTCGATATAGAGCGTTCGAAGAAGAAGAAGAAGAAGAAGAAGAAGAAGACTAACATCGTCTTCACTGATATTACAATCCATAATTTCATCCAACAATTCTAGAACTTGAACGTCAGAAACACGTACTGGTCTTGTTGATAAAGTTTGATTCATGGCCGCAGACATTTTGGTAAAATAATGACTCGACTTTAACTGCAAAGATAAACGTGTTGCCGCTTATAAATCTTGTTGAAAAGGAGGTAGAATCGTTGCTTTACATCACTACTTCCCGCAATATGAGTATTTGTAAACTTTAGAATTGTTATTGTGAAGTAAAAGTCGCTTTTTTCAACAGGCGTCTAAAAATGTTTTGCAACGTCACGAACATTACTGTGAACCGAAATATTGGCTCAGTAGGCTCGTTGGGTTAATACATGGAAAAAGTAGTTTCTAACAGAGGAATTTCAGGGCTGTGAATTCCAGTCGCTGATCAGATTGAGAGAAATGGGTGCCGATATTGGTACAGCCCGAAAATAACGACAAACTAAATATGTAAGTCAAATAAATTAATCAACATTAAACTGGCGTGTTGGGCAGCTAGATGCTGCTGGATTTGTTGATGCGGAGATTTGAGTACTTATTGACGTATCCGAAATGTTGCAATGAGGTCCTCATATAACTGATAACTGAATACGAACATCGTATACAGACATACGGACATCGAGCATGTCCTGCAAGACTGTCCTCTCCTGTGTGAGCTGGGAAGCAACATGTGGCCATACACAATTGACATAACAACTAAGCTTAGCGAAAAACCTGACAGACCTCAAGCTGACTGCCCGTTTGTGAGTCTACAGTAAACTGCGCATGACCAGAGGTAGCTGAAGGAGAAACCTGACAGACCTCAAGCTACTGCCCAGTTTGTGTCTACAGTAAACTGCTCGCATGACCAAAGAGGTAGCTGAAGGAGAAACCTGACAGACTTGAAGCTGACTGCCTAATTTAAGTTCCACCGTAAACTAAGCGATAATATGACAGACCTGAAGCTGACTGTCCAATTTGAACTCCACCTTAAACTAAGCGTATGACCAGAGATCGCTAAAGAAGGAAACCTGACAGACTGAAGCTGACTCTCAGTTTGTATCTACAGTAAACTAAGCGCATGACCAGAGATCGCTAAAGAAGGAAACCTGACAGTCTTGAAGCTGACTATCCAATTTGAGCTCTACCGTAAACTAAGCGCATGACCAGATATCGTTGAAGACGAAGAAAAACACAAACCATCGACAGTTTTCTCAACAAAGTCTGCCTTCCATTCACCCCCTTCCTCCATTTGTATACAAACTATGCACAGATTTCTATTTTATTACGGAGCCTAGCAAGAGCAATGACTTGCTCACATGATATAATATAAAATAACAATTCGTAAGCTAATCCGATCCAGATTTTCCCGTATGTTTCACATTTCGTCTTGGCTGTAACAAAAGAAGTAAAACTTGGATAGGAAATTGTGTTGTGTGGAACAAAATTCAGACAGGAAGGAAGCTGTGTAGGCTATAGCTGGTACTAAAGACTGGTCCAATTTTGTGTTATTTTGACCTCCTTTTGTTTGATAGGTACCAGGTGTGAGAGTTTACACGTGTTTTGATTGTTATTATTACTATTGTGGTGGTGGGGGTATGAGAAAACCTAGTTGTTACGGTAGTTGTGGTAGTAGTAGTGGTGGTAGTAGTAGTAGTAGTAGTAGTAGTAGTAGTAGTAGTGGTGGTGGTAGTAGTAGTGGTGGTAGTAGTAGTAGTAGTAGTAGTAGTGGTAGTAGTAGTAGTAGTAGTGGTGGTAGTAGTAGTAGTAGTAGTAGTAGTAGTAGTAGTAGTAGTAATGGTATTAATAATAGTAGTTGTGGTAGTGGTAGCGGCTGTTGATTGATTGATTTATTTATTTATTCATTGATTGATTGATAGGACCATCATCATTACACTTCGGTGAGTAACCATGTGTGCTCCTATCTCTTTCCTACACAGGAAGATCTCAGCGACAGTGCACGAACTCCGTTGCATCGGCGAGGGGTCCAGATGTAATTGTGAAGATGGTAAAGATATGTTGTAGGAATTTTATTTTTATTCATTTTTCTAAGGAATTGTTACCTGGACAGCGTCTTTCCAGCCTGATCTTCTCGATTTTTAGCTGCCAATGGTTTTTTTACGTTCTCAAATTGAACGTAGGACCTACGTTTTATCGTCCGTCTCCGATAGGACTAGGAACTAGATCTCACCTACACTGAGAACAAGGATCTCTGGAAAAATATCCCGCTGGTTCCACGAGGGAGCAAACCGATTACCTTTGACACAAGAGACGAACACCTAACCGCTACGCCACATAGATCCCCAAGTTGGTAGTCTCCTCGCTAACATAGAGATATTTCGCAAAATAACGGTGTTATTAAAAAAATATTTTTTCAGATGGTGGTACTTGCCCCCCTCTTGCCTTACCTTGTGGACGCCCATGGCCGTCTCCGCATTAAAAGTTGGCTGTGATGTATTTAATGTAATGGCTGTAAGGGCTCAATAATTAACATTAACGGTGACTGCTCCAAAGAGATCTCAAGAAGATTGGCAATAGCAATCAAGAAGTTAAACACAATGAAGAACATGTGGCAAAGCACCAGCAAAATATTAAAATTAAAAATTTTGAGAGCATGCATTTTTCCAGTGGCTACTTATGGGTGTGAATTATAGACCGATACACAAAAATTAAGAACGAAAATCCAGTCCTTCGAAACTAAATGCTACAGAAAGATCCTACGAATACCATGGACAGAAAAAGAAAGAACACTGATATCCTGAAAGAACTAAATGCTAAAGACAATTGGCTGATAAACAACATACTATACAGACAAATTACATACTTTGGTCACATCAAGCGTGACCTGGACTGAACAATATTAGAAGGCAGGGTCCCAGGACGCAGAGGCAGACCAAGAGGAAGATGGCTACAAGATATTAAAGAAACCATGAATATGACCATCGGCGAAGTGGGTGAACTAGCAAGAGACAGAGTGAATTTCAGATGTGCTGTAAAGAGAGCAACGTCCTATAAATGATACGGACCTTGATGATGATGATGTAATGTCTCTTCAATGTGAAATACACTCTGCCGACACACTCTGCCGACACACTCTGTCGACACACTCTGCCAGACTAGTCACTATTGTCTTTCCCCAGGTAGATGATGGAATTGGTTGTCCACTTTTGCAGGGTAAACATAGTGTTTGGAGCTTTAATTTGCGTTCCAGGGCCAGATGAGTCGCCCTTGTTGTGATATATCCGTGTTTATTTATTGTGGTCTTGATATTGTCTTATCTTATCTTATCTTAACCACATTTGCCGTGAAGCGACGGGGGGAGATTTAGTTTTCTAGCTTGTGTCAGGTGTGTTGCGCTTGACGTTGTCAGTCCATGCTTTCGCAGGGACTCTGAGATGTTATCTATCCATTGTGTTCTTGACCTGCCTCGTGCTATGCGCTCTGAGTGTCGATTATTGTAGGCACGTGATGGTAGTAAATGTGGTTCCATTCTCACTAGATGACCAAACCACTTGATTCTTAGCTTCTCGGTGTACTGTGGTCTTGATATTGTCTATTTATCTTTTACTCAGTTTCTATTTCACGATTTTTTTTTTTTTATTGCTTGTCAACTTTCTGACGTTCATCTCCTAATCGTATCTCTGTCTTCTGTTTGCTCTTCTGTCTATCCCCTTTCTTCCAAGAGGGTTTTCTACAGTGTGTCATGTCTCTTCTTCTTCTTCTTCACAGTTTCTTAATAAACATGCAGCCTCAACAGTTATTCTTCCCTTTTCGCTGGTCTATGGCTAGATTTCTTTATGGATAACCAAGATAACACCGAATTCTACAGATTCCCAAGAAGACTACGTCTCCACGTCAGTGTCTTCTTCTTCCTCTTAGAATTCGTTCTTCGCATCCAATTTTATCTTTCTTATTGTTATATATAATTGATCTTTGACAAGAACGACTGACGTTGAAACCCTGTTAAAGTTATGCCCCCACTTTGTGTGTAGTACTATACATGGTGTAGGTCTGGGCTACCATTTTTCTCCTACGGGAAGTGTTTTGAGTCTAACTCGGTGACTGTCAGTCCCTAAACACTTTCCCTTCATTCAAACAGGTTCTCTTTAATGATCCGTTTAGTCGCTAATTTTGGCTTGGATCTACACCAAAGAGCCTTTTGTACAGCAACCTTTCTGACTGAGTCCGGCGTTCCTTCTGCATCGTATGATAGACACTCTTTAATGATCTTTTAAAACGCCCGTCTGCCCAGCGTGTTCGTAGCGCGTTGGACTATCGGTGACTATCCCTCTGTGTGCGGGTTCAATTCCGCGGGATGGCAGAAAAAGCGACATATTCCCCAGATTTACGGTGTTCGTGGCACCGAACCGAAGCGTTACGATGTCCATTGCACCGAGCCGAAGAGCTGAAAAGCTCAAGTGCTTCTGGATCGGAAAAAATGATCTTTTAATGCCGTATATTTTGGTTTGGATCTACGCCAAAGAGCACTTCCTGCTTTGCAGAAGACTGGGTGAGGTAGTTCCGGTATAGGAACATTTACAACCCATCTGCACACGTCAGTTTAATGTGTCCCTTTTCCCGGTTCCCTTGCGGTTTCTACTCAAGTGTCTGTCTAGTGACACTCGTCTATGTCGTGTTATTGGTTACTGAACTGACGTCACAACACTCTGGGCAGACCCATAGGTGCTCAGTCTCCTCCAACAGATGGCGAATGGTATGTATACTGATTGTTTCTGTGGTTAAACACACTTCTCTCTCTGCCCATAAAGCATCCACTTCTACTTGTATAACGTGTAATTCCGAAATCCTTAAATCTCTGGATTGATTCAACGTCAAGTATCCATCCAACGTCAAGTATCCATCCAACGTCAAGAATTCATCCAACGTCAAGTATCCATCCAACGTGAAGTATCCATGCAACGTCAAGTATCCATCCAACAGTAGGTCGTCAAAAGACCAACGAACATCCTCCTTATCCATCCTAAACTCCCCAACAATTGATGCTTTCGATTCAAACATGTCCGCTCTCTCGTTGCCACGAACACCCTCATGACCAGGACAGTAGATGCACGTGAGTCTTCGGTGATTAGAAACCTCTATAGACAACATAAACCCATACCGCAACATACCATTCTGGATCTTTCGAAGCATCGACTGAGAGTCAGAAACAACAACAGCCCCCGTCTCTGTCTTCATCAGGTTATACCAGACCGTAACCTCCGATAACCATACGGCCAGCGAGCTCAGGTAAACATTCTAGGAAATAAGACCACAACTATCACGTGACCTCACATTCTAATATTTTTGTATAAAGACGAATTCATTTTAAAATCAACACAAAATGCTAAATCGAGTTATATTATGCAACAAGTTCAGTTTAACAATAAGGAATATCAATATTATGAATATTTATTTTCATCAATAAATAACCATAGACTCACAGAATTGAGTAAAATTGAAAAAAAGCTTGCAGTGTTCTTTCAAACATATATAGAAACCAGCCCCCACCTCGAAACTAGATCAGGGTTTCACCGATCAGTTATGTGGCCCAATTAAAAGTTGGCTGTGACCAGACACACCGATATTTTCTCTTCCTGACCTGGATCAGCATGGCCTCCTGTCCAGTCTGTATCCACAAGTCTGTGTTTGTTACCTTGTCATACCACCTCAGTCTACGAATCCATGAATCCGCCACAGATATTTGTTGATGAAAGTCTGAATCTTATTTGCTTAAGTCCCGTGACTCGTCGAGTTTCTCAGAAATACAGCAAGATCGATTTCATCCAAGTCATTAAACGTAACAAAAACATCTTTTCGGTCTAATTTCTTTCTTCTATGACCAGTTCTCCTTTCTCTAGAAGTTCTTGGAAGTCTTCTTAATCTCTTCCACCATTTACTTCTTTATAGAAGTGTTGGGAGGCGAGGGCGGGGTGGGGGTAAGGAGTTCGTGTGTGCTTGTTTTAAGGCACTTTGTAAGCTTATATTTATTTTTGTAAGGCTGTTCCTGGTGCAGTCGCTCCATCTTTTGCGTGGTCTACCTCTTGCCTTGTACTCATTACACTTTTTTTTCTGTGTGGCTCTCTGTGGTAGGCGATACCAGTGTATTCTAGTCAGGTGTCTAAGCCATTTAATCTGTTGTTCTTTTATGAATTGCATGACTGGTTTCACATCCAGTCTTCTTCTGATTTCTTCATTTCTAATTTTGTCTCTTATTGTCACACCTGCAGCTCTTCTAAGACACCTCATCTCTGTCGTTATGATTTTGCGCTAATTAGCTGCTGTTATTGGTCATGTTTGACACTGGTAGCATAATGTTGTCCAGAAAATCTTTCTTATAAGATTTGCTTTAATTGTTAGAGGTATCTCTTTATGTGACAACAGTGTTGTTAACTGCCCCAGTACCTGGTTAGCTTTTGTTGATTTCAACGATTGCTGATTTCGCTATCGATACTTCCGTCTGCTGTGAAAATTACTCCTAAGTATTTGCCTCAATTGTTTGTTTTTATTTCTATGTTCTGGAGTTTAAGTACTTGTGTAGTATTTTTCCTCTATTTCCATAACACTCGGTTTATTCTTCTTTAAGCTCAAATTTTGCAAACTTCAGTTCTACTCTCTATATGTTCCAGTGGCGGCTCGTGATCATTTTTGTTGGTTGGGCCGGACAAAATTTTCTGAAAAATCATGATTTTGGGTTAGGTTACATATTAGTATTTACATATTAGTTATACATGATTTTTGGTGGGACCCGGCCCCACTGGCCCTTAATGACAAGCCGCCACTGATCTGTTCATTTTTCTCGATTCCATAAAACAATTATAAATATTTAAAATAAAAATTCCTACAAAAATATCTTCACCATCTTCAAAATTACATCGTGGACACTCGCCGGTGCTACAGAGTTTGTGCACTGCAGCTGAGATCTTCCTGTGCAAGAAAAAGATCGGAGCACATATTGTTACCGAAGTGCAATGATGATGGTCCTAAATTTCATCAAATTAATGATTTTACATCTCAAACGACTACGATGTAGAAATAAATAAAATTTATGGAGATAATAATTATAACAATTTCTCTCGTGCTAGTATACGTTACATAGGACACTCAAGCACTTTCTCCCTACCGTTCTATCCTTGACAACTTGCTCAATCTCCTCCATATAACTGAGACCGATTTTTCTTGGCTCTCTCAGCAAAGTTCGTTTCATGGTCTCCTTAGGCCGTTCTCTGCAGATAAAAACCGAAAATTGAATCAGAAAACGTTCATTTAAACTTAGCACTCATTTTACGGGAAACAATGCTTACCGCAGTGTGCGTTAGTTGGGTTATTTTAATACACAATATTGGCGCACCCTGCGGCAGTTAGTACGAAATGAGTTAAGTAGTTCGACAACATTTTTAATCGAATTTTAAAACTAATTTTGTGACAATTTTAGTGCAATTTTAATTCAATATTAGAGTGTTGTTACGTCTGCTATAGGACCATTTCAGACCTGATCATAACAAATTATTTAGTGCAGTGTTGGTGTGCAACTTTTGAATATTGTTCATGCACTTTGGAGACGCACTTTTAACAAGTTTTTAATGTGCTCGTAATGCACTTTCAATACACTCTTCCAGATTTCTTATCTTCTTCTTTTTTGCGTTCGTTCTTTACGACCAATTTTAATCACTCTTTGTGATATGTCTGATCTTTGCCAAGAATGTGTATACGTTGCACATTGGTTTTGTAGGCCCTTAAACGCATAGACTTCTACACGTTTAGGACATGTGCATCCGATTTCAGCCAAACCTCCTTAGTAGCTTCTTACAACATGCTTGGCAGGTAACAGTGGTTCTATTCTTGACGCCCCAAATTTGGGCCCCGGTAACCACTCGGGCGCAGATGTCTAGTTTCTTCTTCTTCTTCATCATCAAACGCTCTATATCGTTCACTTGTTAACAACTCTTTGTGATTTGTATGTGATCTGAACCTAGGAGCGATTATACGTTGCACCAGTTATGCGCCTATAAGTAGGCCAGCACATCCGATTTATGCGAGGCTTTTTTATCTACTATAGTAGCTTTCCTAGGTCCCTTTTCTCAGTCGCCTCTTACGACATGCTTTGAAGGTTGCAGTGTTACTATTCTTTGCTCCTCTTACGAACCCCGACAACACACGGCATTTGTTTTTCAATTTTGGGTTTGCTTGCTCGCAGTTACGATTTCATAGCGACATTTTATTCTAACAGTAACGGACCTGCATGATAACCATCATCAATTTGGTACCATTACAAAAAACTTGGAAAGTTAAGTAGCTTTAATGAGAGAGGATCTTGAAAAACGACATTGTAAGGCACCATATTAGAGGTGATCTTGAGAAATTACTTTGAACACCATGAGGTCCTTAAGACTAACTGACCCATGAGAGGTTCCCTTAAGACATAACTTTGTGAAACACCACAGGAGAGATAGCCTTGAACAATCACCTTATTAGACAAGACAGAAGAGATGACCATGAGAAATGACCTTCTGAGACACACCAGGTGATATCACCTTGAGAAATGACCTTGTCAAATAGTACAGATGAAATGAATATCAGAAGTGATTATGAGACAACACAAGAGCGATTAGCTTGTGAAACCACTTAGGAAAACACCTTGGATATGATCGTGAGCTCTGACTACAAATGACAGATACCTTTGAGAGCCACCTTGTGAAATACCAGACACTTAAGAAACACCTTGTGAAACACCTTGAAACACGAAACACCTTGAGAACCACCTTGAGAAACATCTTGAGAAACACCTTGAGAAACACCTTGAGAAATGGTCTTGAGAAACACCTTGAGAAACACCTTGAAGAACACCTTTAGAAATGATCTTGTGAAACACCTTGAGAAACACCTTGAAGAACACCTTGAGAAACACATTGTAAAACACCTTGAAGAACACCTTGACAAAGGATCTCCCAAAACAATACACCAGAGAACACTTTGAAAACTGATCTTGAAAAAGAACCTTTCAAAATGGCATTGAAAACCAGACATTTACAAAATGGGATTGAAAACCAGACATTTACAATGGATTGAAACTGACATTTATAATGAATGAAAATCAGACATTTACAAAATGTCCAAACGAAATAAAACCGTGCAAGTAACCTTCAAAAATAACCTTCAAAAATATTTCTTGGAAATAATTGGTAAGAGATAACATTTAAATATCCCTTTCTTCAAAGGAGACAAGTTAGGGAAGCTGTTCCCAAACTTTGCATTACAGCAGACACCCTTTTAAATACATTTTGCTGCCACTGACACCCAAAAGTTTTTATATATGACACTGGAGAGGAATGAATTATCTGTGTTTACAGAGGTAAACAATGTTTGCAATTTAACATTTTAGTATACAACAGAGAAAATACAGAGTGTTCAAGATAAAAGCAGCCCCATCAAGGGAGACAATCTGGTATATGTTTGGTTCAATTATGACGTAGTATAGGTCAAGTGAGTGATGAATTTTTGACGGTGTTAATTATGGTGCAGGAATGAGCGATGAACAAATGTGACCGAAGGATGAGTTAGTCAGAAACGGTTTAAATAGTAAATACACAAAAAGCAATATGTGCCTGACAACCTTTGATTTGTCAATGGGGCTGCTTTTATCTTGAACACCCTATATTAGGCCTATAGAATCAAAATAAAATGCATACTTACCGCCAAATTTGAATGAATCGTTACGCTCGTGAGGTGCCGGGGCACGCAAGGGAAGCAAAGAATAGTACCACTGCAACCTACAATGCATGTTGTAAAAGGCGGCTGATGTCGGACTAAGGGAAGCTACCCTAGTAAATAAAAAAGCATCGCAGAAATCGGATGTGCTAGCCTACTTGTAAGGGGGATAATTGGCACAACGTAGAATCTCTCATAGGCGTGGATTACATACAAATTACACATAGTGGTTAAAAGTAGCCGATATGGAAGCGTTGGAAGAAGAAGAAGAATTAATGCTTCACCTCTGCAGCTGCTCACAAAACTAATTAATTTTCATAAAATATTCACATTTACATATTTGAAGTATCAAAGATTATAATATTTCTTCAAGCTCTTAAGGATCCTGTGAGTTCCTCGCAGACCCCTGGGTGTCCACAGACCACAGCTTGGGAACCCTGAGTTAGGATACATAATATACTTTAAGTGAAGAAAAAGAAAAAAAATATTTAAACCTTTGCACAAAACAAAAATATATTTAAATCCTGGAAAATATTAAGGAAATAATTTGTGAAGAATATCTTCAATTCAAGAAGTGCACTTCAGACAAGGAAGAAATGTTACGAATAATCTACGGAAGAAAAAATGACACTACAAAGCAGGAGGCTTGAAACCAAATTGTTGGGAATCTGGTTTTTATTTCTTTGTATCCTGGTGTCACTTCCACGTGCCTAGGAATTAGTAATCGGATACAAGATATTATCATTACAATGAGTCCAATTACTGAACGCGATTTCTCTGTCAATTTCCGATACTGTTAAAATCTGGCAGAAACATGAGGTAAAAAAAGTTCAGAAGGGAAGTAATAATAATGTGATAATGCAAACAAAGGGAGAGAACAATTTATGAAATTTTTTTACATCTGTAATAATCCTATTTAGATAAATGATTTAGTTCATTTAGGATTCATTGTGTGTGATTCTGTATGTTCCCTGAAGAAGACTTATAGTCGATACGTTGAATTTTTTTTACTTCTATTATTTTATTTTTCATTTTTGCTTGCTTATGTGATACCATACATACGTGTTTTTGTCCTGAAACGTCAATTTATTACCTATCACCGCAGCTTCCCCTCGGTTTTCTCCAGATCTGATCTGATCCGCTCTGACCTTACCAGAATTTGTAGGTTTCCACACATCCTGCTTCCTGCCTCCAATACTGATGATGTCTCGTCCATCACTGCTGATGATGATGCTCGTCCATCACGCTGCTGTCTGGATGATGATGCTCGTCCATCACGGCTGATGATGATGACCACACAAATTTTCATCCAAGGGAATGTAATTGTGTTATGTTTGTCTGTGTGTGCGTAATGACTAGTGACTGAAGGCTTGAAATGTTCTTGTACAGTGTGGCAAGGTATACTTGCACTTGTGGGGAGTTTTACTGATTTCTATTTTGACGTTTTTGTTCCATCCGTGCTGTTCTACCTGCCTCGCAGGCCGAAGGGAACCCTGTCGAAGAAATGTGAGCCAGGCTGATCTGTCTTGAGCAACATTCTCCCAGTTGTGACATCAATGCCAAAGGATTTCATCGAGTTCTTGAGTGTATCTTTGAATCGCTTTTTCTGACCACCCTGTGAACGTTTACCACTAGTACACAGCAATTGTCCAGCTGCAGGCATTCCACTCACTTCCTTAAGGTCAACCACTTTATCGCGGCCAATGGGCGGAAGCCTTCATAGAGCCAATAGGTAACAAAACCAACAAGTTCCGAGCAGCTCTCGTTTGAAAGAAGGACGACGCTCGGGAATTTTACACTTTAAGGACCGGGTACCACCCTGTCCGGCACTAAAGGTTAAGGGCCCAAAATAAACCACAAAAAAACAACCAAGAAATCAGATTAGGTTTCCGAACATTGCAGTTAATTATTTGGTACAAGTGTGACGACATTAAATACTTTAGTAGCATCGGCAACGCATGCAAAATATATAAAGAAGGTAGAAAAACAGTTTAATAACCTTATGAAATTATTCGTTAATTTAATCTATCTCTAAGCCCGCCTGCCCAGCGTGTTCGTGGCGCGTTAGACGGCAAGCTCCCTGCGAGTGCGGTTCAACTCAGCGGGCTGTCCGAAAAGCCACATTTTCTCCAGATTACAGTGTTCGTGACACCGAACCAAGGCTCCATGTGAGTGCGGTTCAACTCAGCGGACTGTCCGAAAAGCCACAGGTTCTCCAGATTACGGTGTTTGTGGCACCGAACCGAAGGGTGACGATGTCTATGGCACCGAGCCGAAGAGCTGAAAGCTCAAGTGCTTCTGGATCGAAAAAACAACGTAAAACTATGCTCTAAATAATTTCTATCGTTTTTCTTATAAGATCAGTTTTCAGAGTAAGATAATATACAAAGAATTGAGATATCTTTGGATTCTCAAATTTCCGCTATCTCATATTGCCGTTATCTAATATTAAAGTGTCTTTATATAAAAACATGAAATGGGTGTGTCCAACTGGGAGCCTTCAAAAAGTGCAACTAAATACATTTTAAAACAAATTCCTAGTAGCTTTTGTTTATTTTTTTCATGAGGGTTCTCTGTGCCCGCCTGCCCAGCGTGTTCGTAGCGCGTTGAACTACGGGTGACAAGCTACCTGTGAGTGTGGGTTCATTTCCGCGGGCTGGCAGAAAAGCTACAGGTTCACCATATTCACGGTGTTCGTGGCAACGAACCGAAGGGTTACGATGTCCATGGCACCGAGCCGAAAAGCTGAAAGCTCAAGTGATTCTGGATTGGAAAAAGGGGCGGGTGGGGGGTCTCTGTGGCGTACATGTTAGGTGCTCTCACCTCTAGTTCCTAAGTTACTCGGTTCGTTGCTTCATGGAGCCATCAGGTGCTCTCACCTCTAGTTCCTAAGGTACTCGATTCGTTGCTTCATGGAGCCATCGGAATATTTTCCCAGAGATTCCTGATCTCAGTGTAGGGGAGATGGAGTGTCTAGTCCTATCGACGACAGACAATACCACGTGGGCGCCTTGTTCAAACTGAGCCCGTAAAAGAAACCTAGGTGGTTCAAAATTGAGAAGAGCCGGATGGAAAGCCGATGCCAGGACACAATTCATTAAATATATTGTTAAATAAATTTTCTACAGACTATTTACACCATCTTATAAATTACATCGTGAACCCTCGCCGGTGATACGCAGTTGGTTCACTGTCGTTGAGATTTCTGGTGTAAGAAAAAGATCGGAGCACACATGGTTAATCAGCGAAATGCAATTAATATTGTTTTATTAATCAAACAATGAAGTCTTTCCCCAGGTTAATGATGGAATTGGTTGTCATCTCTTACCGTTAAGCGTAGACGATGTGAGCTTTAACCCTTTCGCTGCTACATACTTTCTGAAGGCTGAGCTAAAAGTAGCTACTCATTGTTTCTAGGTCACAAACGTGAATGTACGCCTATAGCAGTGACAGCAGCAATGTATAACGTGTTAACACATCTTTAGCCCACAGAGGAGAGATAATAATAGACGTGTTAATGTGTCTTTAGAAGTGAATGGGAAAACGTATATATACGTCCTTAGCAGCTAAAGGGTTAATATGCGTTCTAGGGTCTGATGAGTCGCCCTTGTTGTGTTATATCCGTGTTTATGTAGTGTGGTCTTGATTTTGTCTATCCATCTTTTTTAGTCTTCCTTGGCTCTATAACCTGATTTATTTGTATTATATGCTGTTATTGGTGGGCCAGTGTGATGTTCCGCACTTCACCCATCGTGTGCCGACAATCAATGAAAAAATACGGGCGTATCACCGTATTAAAAGTTAACTGCATATCCTTTACAGGACTTTGCGAATCAACCCCAGCTTTTTAACGCTGTTTGTGATTTTCTTGGCATCATTACGTTCAGTAGTTTGCCATTGGATGCTTTCTGAACGGGTGGTGTCATCGTCCTTTTGTAAAAATCCACGCGAAACAATTTGCAGGAAAACTGTCCGCAGCGTGATTCGAACTCAGAACGTTGAGGTTAATAGACCGAGTCACTATCCCCTAAGCCACAGACGCACAGACGATCACCATATTACCCAATATAACATCTCAAGGTATGGAAAAGGTTAATTTACCTTACCTTACTGTTATTTGTGGTTGGGTTGTATTCTATTCTCATTAAATGTCCGAACCAGTAAATTATGTTGTCTTTTAATGTATTCGGTAAATGAAGTTATGCCCACTCTGCTTCTGATGCCCTCATTTCGTAGTCTATCTTTCCTCGCTATCCCCACCGCCTTCCCATTATCTCTCATTCAAAAGACTGACGACGCTATAAATATTTGGTTCCTTTCTGGCTGGGAGCGTCCATCAACACCAGTAGGCTCATTCTTAAACAAGGTCCGTGTCCTCCTGCCCAGCGTGTTCGTAGCGCGTTGGACTACGGGTGACAAGCTCCTGTGAGTGCGGATTCAAGTCCGTGGACTGGTAGAAAAGCAACAGGTTCCCCAGATTGACGGTGTTTGTGGCACCGAACCGAAGGGTTACGATGTCCATGACACCGAGCCGAAGAGCTGAAAAGCTCAAGTGCTTCTGGATCGGGGAAAAAGAAAAAAACAAGGTCCGAGTAGCTTTTGTCCGAAAGGATGAGAAACGTGGATTATACCTGTCCCTCACAACTCGTTATGAGACATATGGTTAGGCCCCAAAAGCAAAAATATACATTTTTTAATTCCTTATTGACTCAATGAGGGCTCCCAACCTTTGACCACGATCAAGTCAGCACTGCACTTTGATCTGAGCCGAGAGGCTCCAGCTTGCCCCCACATTCCTCCAAGTCTGGTGCATAGAAACCCGTAACATTTCTCCACAAGATTGTTCTCATCAACGCTGACTTTAACGAAGGCAATTTAAGAACAAACAAGACAGACAACACAACTAAACACATTATGTCTGTAAGTTCAGGTACATTTGCCAAAAAACCCTCAACAAGACCACACTGACATTCCATAGAATATTATTCATTTTAAAATTCTCAATTCTTAAACATTTTCTTCTGTCGTTTCACGAAACGTAGTTTTGTCTCCTTTGCTGAATTCATTTTAATATCTCTACACAAATTAGAAATAAACAAACAAAATAACTGAAAAATGTTGTATTACAAAATCATAAGCCGCCCATAAATCCATAACAAATTGCAAGCCTTTTTAAAATGCTAAACATTAATGCATTTTCAATGCAAAATTGAAAAAAATGTCAATTTTATCATATTAAAACATTTCACGTATTATTATCTCCCTTGTAGCAATGCATTTTAATATTAATCCCCCCTTATGACATAATTATTTTCTATGAAACAAGAATTTGAAGAGCAGGAGAGGCCCTATTTTTGGATCTTTTCAGTTGTCTGTTACTTAAAAGCTTCAACATTTGATTTTGTTTGCTGTCTACAGTGATTTGAGAAATCAGTGAGATTTGATTGAATAACTGAGAGGTTTTGAGATAAGAGAAGGGAAGACAGAGAAAGAGAGAAAATGTGTAGAGGAAATATAAGAGATATTGAAAAATGGGGAGACAGTATGGGAAGAAAAATATGTTGAAATTTTAAGTTGTATATATTCAATGAAAAGTTGGCTGGCCATCTCTGAAGCGAATTCGACATATGTGAAGAAAACTCGACATCCGTGAAGTGACTACGACATCCGTGAAGCAAACTCGACATCCGTGAAGTGACTACGACATCCGTGAAAGAGTAGGTGAGATTCGTAAAGAGAAATTGACAATATCTCCTACCACAGAGAGCCACACTGAAAAAGTGTAATGAGTACAGAGCAAGAGGAAGACCACGCAAAGATGGAGCGACAGCATCAAGAACAGCCTTATAAAAATGAATATCAGCTTACAAGGTGCACTAAAACAAGCACACGCCCGTCTGCCCAGCGTGTTCGTAGCGCGTTGGACTACGTGTGACTATCCCTCTGTGTGTGCGGGTTCAATTCCACGGGATGGCAGAAAAAGCCACAGATTCCCCAGATTTACGGTATTCGTGGCACCGAACCGAAGGGTTACGATGTCCATGGCACCGAGCCGAAGAGCTGAAAAGCTCAAGTGCTTCTGGATCGGAGAAAAACAAGCACACACAAGATCACTACGTTCCTCCTCCTTCAACACTTCTATAAAGAAGTAAATGGTGGAAGAGAAAAAGAAGAAGAAGAAGAAATAGAAAAGAAATTGAAGACAATGAAGAAATAAAGAAGAAAAAGGAAGATGGAAATTTTTTTTTTTTTTAAAAGAGAATCCTAACGAGACTAAATACAACAAAAATGAAAATGTACTTTTGTTACTCTGTACCCGTTGTACAAGTCGAACTGGATGCCTGAGGGGGCGAGTGAGAGGTGAGTTTAATCAGCGAGTCACGGGAACCATCTGTATGCACACTCTTCGATATCTGTTGGGGTAGACTGAGCACCTATGGGTCTGCCCGGATTGCAATGACGTCAGTTTAGTAACCAATAACCAATAACAACAAACAATCAAATTAAATGAAGTTGCAGCTACAACTTCATCTTTTTTTTTCTTATTTCTTTAATATAACTTCAAATAAACATAATTAATTAAAAAATACTAGAGACCACAAGATATGGAAGTTATAATCGCCTACGCCAGCCGACCTGGCACACACGTTCATTGTAAATACATTTGCTCAAGTTAATCCAGGCCTAATCTGGCAGTCATTCACCGCACCACTGCATTGTTTGCACATGTTCAATGTTTATGCATGCGTTCGTTCGTCTATCTGTTATCGTCGCCTACGCCCGCTTATATAAACAATACTTTCTCTAGGCTACACATTTCTATTGCAAAAAAAAAACTTTAAAACTTGTTGAGGCAAAATGGTTCTGCAATAATTTATTGGTTCTGCGAAGGGGTTTCTGTAACGTAGAGGTTAGGGGCTCGTCTCTTGTGCCAAAGGTACCAGGTTCGCTCCCTCGTAGAGCCATCTGGATATTTTTCCAGAGATTTCTGATATCAGTGTAGGTGAGATCGAGTTCCTAGTTCTATCGGAGACGGACGATAAAACGTTAGTCTCGTGTTCAATGTGAGCCCATAAAAGAAACGTTGGCTGTTCAAAATCGAGAAGAGCAGGCTGGAAAACCGCTGCCAGGGCAAAAATTATTAGAAAAGATTAAAATTAAAATTTCTACAAAAATATCTTCACCATCTTAAAAATTACATCGTTGATCCTCGCCGGTGCTGCGAAGTTCATGCACTGCAGCTGAAGTCTTGATGTATAAGAAAGAGATCGGAGGACACAATGGTTACTCAGCGAAGTGCAATGATGATTGTCATTTCTATCAATCAATCTATGGGTTGCCTTACTGATACTAAACAAGCAGCGAGAAAAGACAGAGCACACAACACGCACATGTCTAACCTTGATCATGTATGCCCCACCTGTGGTCGGGGATTCTGTTCTAGGATTGGACTCTACAGTCACCTCCGCACACACCAGAGAGGTGCAACAGTACACGTCTGAGATTGTTGTCATCATCGCTTGCGATGGACGGCTATTATTACCTCACATCTTCCTGGGGAGTCGCTGCTTCTAGATTGATAACCACTGCATTGAAGGAAGGAGACTCCCTCAGAGAACTGGAAGCACAATAGTGTGGTGCAGTATTGGAGCATCACAACGGGATCAAGGAATCACAACATTTTCAAATCAAAATATGTAGCTAAGATGTTACGCCCCTGCCTTGCGATCCGAGGTCGTGGGTTCGAATCTAGATCCGCCCTGGTTGCCGGGACTCGCAAGGAGCAAATAATAGCAACACTGCTACCTACAAGCCAGGTCGTAATAGGCGACTGAGGCAGGGGCCTAAGGAAGCTACCCTAGTAACCAGTAGCGGCTCGTCATTAAGGGCCAGTGGGCAGTGCCCCCAAAAATAATGTGTAACGTGTATTTATTATTTAATAAATTAAAATATAACCTAACCCAAAACCATGATTTTTCTAAAATTTATGTCTGCTCCACCAACAAAAAGGATCAGAGCCGCCACTGCTAGTAACTAAAAACGTCACAGAGATCGATGTGCTGGCCTACTTGTAGGCACTTAATCAAACAACGTACAATCGCTCTTAGGCTCGGGTCACATACAAATTTCGTAGAAGAAGAATCTGGATCACGCCGTTCGTTTTTTTCCAGAGACCCCTAGGATTGTTGCAGGAGCTACGGAAGGAGGTGTACAATTTATGCTGAGAGGGACCGAGCCATATAGAAGTAAAAACCAGGTGCAATTAAGACAATCCTCCATCTTTTTTTTCGATCCAGAAGCACTTGATCTTTTCAGCTCTTCGGCTCGGTGCCATGGACATTGTAACCCTTCGGTTTGGTGCCATGAACACCGTAAATCTGGAGAACCTGTGGCTTTTCCTGCCAGCCCACGGAAATGAACCCGTACTCACAGAGGGCTTGTCACCCGCAGTTCAACGCGCTACGAACACTCTGGGCAAGCGGACGCCCTCTACCTTTTAATTCCCTCTCCATCTCCTTTATATCAAAGTGATCTATAAGCGTATTCTTCTGATGTTTATCTAGCCCAGAATAGCCCAGAATATGACATTTATATATCTTTAATATTAAGTCCTGCTGTGTGTGAGAGCTAAACAGATCTACGAATATTACTTTCAATATAGATCAGTGTTTCTCAACGTGGGGCCTATACCCCATAGGGGCAATTAATTTGTTGAGGGGCGAATTTTTGTTAATTGAACAATTCAATTTTTAATATTAAAAATTATGTCTAGCTAGGGGTATAGGAATTTTAGAAAGGCTTAGGTGGGGCATGGCACAAAAAGGTTGGGATACACTGATTTAGATAGAGACTGTAGTAAAACTAAGTAGAATGGCGGAACACGTAATAACAAAGTACTGTAGTTTTACAAAATACAAAAAACAATGACATACGTTTCGACCAAAAGGCCTTTGTCAAGCAAATGAAACAACAGGAGTGATGAATTGTACAGCATACTACAAAAGATGTAGTACACTAGTGTAGTTCCCGATTTAGAAAGAAAAGTTGCAGTACACTAGAAGCAGTTGTAGTATCTTTGTCAAAGTCTTTTTGTAGTGGGTTGTGCAATTCGTCACTCCTGTTGTTTCGTTTGCTTGTTGGTCGAGACGTTGCTGTGTATTGTCATTGTTTTTTGTATTTTGTAAAACTACAGTACTTTGTTATTAAGTGTTTCAGAAATGTTACTTTCAAATTCAAGTTTAGATCAAGGCTTCTCAAACAGCTGCCAATACTCAACATGTCTAAATCAGCAATATCTGCTGTCTGTTTTAGAACAGTACGCCACAGTGACATAAACTAGTCTATCTATCCAGGTATCAGCATGTTACACCTGGCGATGTGTTGATATAGAAGAACAGTGCATGCCAGTTGTATATCCGCACGTATCTTAAATCTCTTTTCGTTCCTTGTCTCTATTTTTGGATCATTTTTCTTTCATTATCAGTTGTATCATTCTTTCACACGCTTTTCGTATGAATTTTTATCCACTTATTCAGTAATAGGACTTATTATCCACCTTTCGTATGGACTTTTTATCCACACCTTTCGTAAGGACTTTTTATCCACGCTTTTAGTATGGACATTTTTGTCCAAGTACATTTTGACCAGGCTTTTCGTATGGACATTTTTTTCCTACGCTTTTCGTATGGACATTTTGTCACGCTTTTCGTATGGACATTTTTGTTCCTTTTTTAAATAACTATCCATCTTTAACTGCTTGAGACGTCCTCGTGTTCTGGGACTTTAAGGGAGCAATACTAATAGTAATACTAGGACCTACAAGACCTACACAAGGCCTAGGTGACTGCAAGTCTGAGGAGAGCTAGGAAATCTACCCTAGTAAATAAAAGCGTCGCAGAAATCGGATATGCTGACCTACTTGTAGGCGCATAACTGGCACAACGTACAATCGCTCTTGACTCAGATCGCCCATCTGCCCAGCGTGTTCGTAGCACGTTGAACGACGGGTTACAAGCTCCCAGTGAGTGCAGGTTAAATTCCGTGTGCTGGCAGAAAAGCCAGAGGTTCTCCAGATTTACGGTACGTAAACGGGAACCTATGTGTCACATATCCATCGGCACCGAGGTCAATGAGGCTGAAACTGTGCTTATGCATGAGGAAAAAGGTTTTTTGCTCAGATCACATAAAATCACAAAGAGTGGTTATGGAGGTCAAAAGAAGAAGAATGAAGAACTGCTTTAGTGTAATTTCTTCAATAAATGGCTCGTCTTAAACATAAGTAATACCGCCTTTGTCTTGTTGGGACTCGCAAGGGGAGCAAAGACTCTGCTACGCAATTGATGATGGGTCAACTTGCGAACCGTTACGGACGATAAAATCACTTCGTGTAAATCCCATGCGACGTAGTAATAATATTCTTCTTCTTTGAATGTTCCATTACAATCACTTGTTAACCACTCTGTGTGTTGTCGAGTGTTCCATTACAATCACTTGTTAACCACTCTGTGTTGTCGAGTGTTCCATTACAATCACTTGTTAACCACTCTGTGTTGTCGAGTGTTCCATTACAATCACTTGTTAACCACTCTGTGTTGTCGAGTGTTCCATTACAATCACTTGTTAACCACTCTGTGTTGTCGAGTGTTCCATTACAACCCGAACCTTTGTTTCAGGGGTGAGATAATTATGAGATAAAGTTATACGATCTCAATTTCATAGAAGAAATTGAACAGTTGCTAGGATAAACGGTATGGAAAAATTGCAATGTAACTTATAAACTGTTCATAGTTCATAATTCATAAGTATGGTTCCAACTTCACTGCAACGGGTCACCCCCATAATTGCTCCGTTCCTGTGACAATAAAAAACACACGAAATGCTAACAACTGTGAAATGTTTCCTGTATGAACTAATTCCAGAATGAAACAGCCGCGTACCGCCACAAAAACAACCTGCACCGCATAAAATGCATATGGCCGTCGCTAATGTAGCAACACAAAACTGTTCATCACTTGAATTGCAATTCTTGTCGAAGGAACATCAATCATGACAAAATCCAGCTTTCTATACCCGCAAAAACTGCATACGCAGATTCTTGTTCATCATAACCGCTGTCCGCCATTTTCTAATACACACTAAACACAACAAACGCAAGGTTGCACAGCAAAAGCATTCCATGTAACATTCATAGCTCACAGCGTTGCTCAAGCACTAACTCAGTACTCGGCAAACGAAACCGGAAAATACCGACCAAACATGTCGGAAATGCGCTAGCAAAGTCGTGTTCAGAATCAACAGTTCTGACTCTGAATGGCCCTCCCGCATTCCGTCATTGCTGGCCAGGTTTTCCTAAACTGTATGAATATATAGCTTTAATCTATGACATATTTTTTTAATTGATTCAATAATCCTTTCTGTGTTCTGTTTTCAGTTGATGCATGCTGGAGGCGGCTCCGTACTGGAGGTGAGTTGATTACTTATTTGTTTGGTGGTTAGTGCATACCTTTCTTGTTGATATTAAGTCACACGCTTCTTCTTTCTTCTTTGTTCTTCTTCTACAAACTCCGTAGCTCCGGCAAAATCCTAGGATCTCGTGAAAACATTGCACATTGTCTCGGTCACGACTTAACCACTACGCTATTGAGACCACTATGTTTGTCCAGGCATAGCCAACTCTAGATAACTAGGCCAGACAATTGACGAGATCCTGACCAGATCAGAAAGGGCTGGAAATTGCAGATGTTTGATAGAACACTGCACGCTTTTTTGCAATTTTACTCAATTCTGTGAGTCTATAGTTATTTATTGGTGAGAAATTGTATTGATATTATTATTCCATGAAATATCGACGTCAGAACTGATTACATGCACCAAGCAAAGAGAGTTGTGGAGAGACATGATCGCCTACGCCGGCAGGCATGGCATTTGATTGATTGATTATTATTCCTTATTGTTAACTTAACTTGTTGCATAATATAACTTCGATTTAACATTTTGTGTTGATTTTAAAATGAATTCGTCTATATACACCAATACTTGAATGCGAGGTCACGTGGTGTAGTTGTGGTCCGGTTTCCCATAATTCCTACCTGAGTCCGAAGGCCCAAAAGTTTATAGTTGGCTCTGGTCCAGCTCAACGTCTGCATTTCACACACATCATGTAATATCTCTCTATCCTCTTCCGTATTATCACAAACCCCTTCTTTTTGTTGCTGTTATTTGTTCTGTAGAGGATTAAATCCTCTTTAAGCCGAGGCACGTCCCTTTCAACCCAAGGAGAACCCTTGTTTTGGTAATATCAGAGCGTGAAGGTGAACGAACAAACATGAAACAAAAAATAACTCCTTTCGGATTAACTCCTTTAGTATTAGAAATGAAGAAATCAGAAGAAGACTGGATGTGAAACCAGTCATGCAATTCATAAAAGAACAACAGATTAAATGGTTTGGACACCTGACAAGAATGACCTAGCATCGCCTACCACAGAGAACCACACAGAAAAAGTATAACGAGTACAAAGCAAGAATAAGACCACGCAAAAGATGGAGTTGGTGTCTGCACAGAATAGAGGGACTAAGATGGTATGATAGGGCTATACTTTAACCCTTTAGCTGCTAAGGACGTATATATACGTTTTTCCCATTCACTTTCTAAAGACGCATTAACACGTCTGTTATTATCTCTCCTCTGTGGGCTAAAGACGTGTTAACATGTTATACATTGCTACTGTCACTGCTATAGGCGTACATTCACGTTTGGACCAGAACAATACTAGCATTTTTAGTAGCCTCAGAAAGTATGTATAGAAAGGGTTAGTGAAGAAAGTTATGGAAGAGAACAAGACAGATTCCGTGGACCAAAAGGTTGAAAAAGACGCGGGCGCTGGATAGGACACACTTTGCGAAAACCTGAGAGGAATATAACAAGAAGGGTTCTTTCCTGGAACTCACAGGGACAGCGAGAGAAGGGGAGGCCGAGAAATACATCTAGACGAGATTTGGAGGCGGAGATCAATAATATAAAGAAGAGCTGGAGGAGCTGCAGGAGATAGCTAGAGATAGGAAGACTTGGCATAAGTTAGTTGAGGGCCTATGAGCCAATCCGGTTTAAAAAGGCAGAGAGAGAGAGAGAGAGAGAGAGAAGATGGACCGACAGCATCAAGAACAGCCTTACGAAAATGAATATCAACTTACAAAATGCCTTAAAACAAGTATACACAAGACCACTACGTTCCCCCTCTATAAAGAAGTAAATGGTAGAAGAGAAGAAGAAGAAGAGATTCCTTTCGGATAATCCAATAGTTTAGTAACCCTTACTTTTATCCAGAGACGGCTCGTCATTAAGGGCCATTGGCGCCTGGACCCACCAAAAATAATGTATAACGTGTATTTATTATTTTATAAATTAAAATATAGCAACCAAAACCATGATTTATCCGGAAAAAATGTCTGGCCCCACCAACAAAAATGATCACGAGCCGCCCCTGCTTTTATTCATTCCTTCCTTCTTTTATTTCTTTTGTCTATATTTCCTCTTCTTCTTCAAACTCTCCATATCCACCACTTGTTAAACCACTCTTTGTGATCTCTATGTGATCCGAGCCTAAGAGCGATTGTATGTTGTGCAGTTATCGCCTATAGTAGGCCAGAATATATCCGATTTCTGCGACGCTTTTTATTGACTAGGGTAGCTTTCTTAGGCTCCTACCTCTGTCGACATGCCTTGTAGGTCGTAGTGTTAATATTCTTTGTTCCCCTATGAGCCACCCCAACACATGTTTATATATCAATATGTCCAGCTGTATGCACCTTCCAATTACCTCTTTATGACGCCTGCTCCCTTGTTTATCGCATACATTTGTAGAGTCTGGAAGTTAGAGATATTGCTCTCGACCGAACATGCCCATTAATCTCGTGTTTGTCTATAGCTGGTACATATTTTATAGAAGGCAAATTACCAACCTTAAGCTGACATCTATGGGTTGTTACAATGTGTTGTGCAGGGATGTGGGTGTTGGTGTGGATGTGGCATTTTTTATGTGGGGAGAGCGGTTATATATTTCAATACGGTTTGGGGATTTGCGATTATCCTCGCTGATCTGTCTGTGAGTCAAAGGAGATATGTGTTGGTTAGTGTGTGTGTGGGGGCACGAGGTGGAATATAGGTGTTGGTGTGTGTGCGTGTGTGTAAGTGAGTGTGTACTATATGTGTTGGTCAGTGGAATGAAGTGGTTAAATATATGAATTGGTTTTTTTTTTGTGTTTTTTTCCGATCCAGAAGCACTTGAGCTTTCAGCTCTTCGGCTCAGTGCCATGGACATCGTAACCCTTCGGTTCGGTCCACGAACACCGTGAATCTGGGGAACCTGTGGCTTTTCTGCCAGTCCGCGGAATTTAACCCGCACACACAGAGGACTAGTCACACGCAGTCCAATGCGCTACGAACACGCTGGGCAGGCGGGCATATGTATTGGTATGTGTTTTATGTTTGTGTGTGTGTGTTGGCCTGGATGTAATTATTAAAGTTGCGGGTCTATATGTGGCTGAGCTAGTGTGTGTGTGTTGGAATGTATGTGGGTGAGCTAGTAGGGCTGTTGAAAAGTATGAGGTGAATTGGTATGTCTATTGAAATGTGTGTGGGTAAACACTAATATGTGTTGGAATGCATATGTGTGAGATAGTATGTTGGCGTATGTGGCTTAGCTGAAGACATCTCGATCAAAAACCAAGAAAGCATTCTTGTTGCCAGTACATGGTATCAAAGCCTCTTTGTTTCTTTTTGTAGGAAACCAAAGCCCCTTTGTAGGAAATCAAAACCTCTTTGTTTATTTTGTAGGAGAACGAAGCCCCTTTGTTTCTTTTGTAGCAAAACAAAGCCTCTTTGCTTTTCTTGGAGGAGATCAAAGCCCTATTGCTTCTTTTACCGGAAATTGAAGCCTCTTTGTTTCCTCTGTAAGGTGTCATAACCTCTTTGTTTATTGTGTAAAGTGTCAAAACCTCTTTGTTTCTTGTGTAAAGTGTCAAAACCTCTTTGTTTCTTGTGTTGTCTAAACCTCTTTGTTTATTGTGTAAAGTGTCAAAAAACGTCTTCGCTTCTTTTGCATAGGATTAAAATATCTTTCTACGCTGGTTCAAGCCCGTTCAACCAAAGATTTGAGTTTTTGTGTTGGTTACATCATCATGCTTGTGCAATATACATAAGCCAACTAACAGCTAACTCGTTGAAGACAACCCAGGTGATAACTTAACTAATAATCAATATTCTCTCCCCTTGCATATCTAACATTACCGTTCCTAATTGTCTATCTCTTCTGCTCTACTTTAACGTGATAGGCAGCCGATTATGTCCCTTGCGTACAATCCTAACGATTATCCATCGTCTGTTTTTCATATTCACTGGGGTTTTTTTTGGTTCTTCCATCTTATTCACATTCTCTTTTTCTTTTTAATCGTTTCTTTTCTCCCTACCTACATCTATTCCTTCATTTTGCAATTATTTCCAGTTTCGGCGCGAAATGATTTTAATGTCCAAGGGGGATGATTCGTTAAGTATATTATTTTCATTCTATTCAACTAATTTACGTCCCCTGGATTTGACAGTCATAAGGGGAGACAAATGTTGACTAGTTTGTCAATAATCTGGTGTAGGGAAATGAAGAATATGAAGTGAATTTCGCTGTAATTTCGTATTAATGGAACTCTGATAAATGCAAATTGACGCTCATTATCCGGCTGGTGCTATTCTGCTCAGGAGCAATTATATGTAGATAATTTAAATTGAATCTTCTGTAAGTTGATATTTAATATTATTATCTGCCCTTGTCATAGATTAGTCTGACTTTAGTCTTAATATATTCTTAAGACGGTTCTTACTTAATGGTCACTGGACGTACGTCACGGTGTGCGTCATTGAAGAAGGTAACATCATTAAAAGACGAAAATTGATGAGGTTGATTGGGCATGTATTTCTTATGCCAGTAGAGACATTGATTATGGCATCACTCCTATGGGCAGCGGATCCCATGTTTGTTGCCGGGGATTGCAAGGGAAGCAAAGAATAGTACCACTACGACCTACTATGCGTGTCGTAAGAGGTGACTGAGGTAGGGGCTTGGACACCTTGGATGTATGTTACCCAGATGGCGGCGGGAAGATGTGAATTGCTATTGCTGCTACAAAACGACCTTATTCTTGTGGTGTTTTTCCTCGATTAGCGATCAAAAGTGTACTCTTGTACACCACAGAAAGCTCATCACGTGTGAAATGAAATGCTTGAGGAAGGCAGTGGGGATCACCAGGAAAGATAGACTACGAAATGAGGACATCAGAGTGGGCATAACTTCATGCACCGAATATATCGAAAGACAACACATGCAGTGGTTTGAGCATTTAATGAGAATGAAATATAACGACGAGCCACCAATAACAGCATACAATAAAAAGAGATCGGGTACTAGAGCTAAGGGGAAAACCAAGAAAAAGATGGATAGACAATATCTTAACTAAATATGGATAGACACTACATAAACACGGATATAACACAACAAGGGTGACTCATCTGGCCCTAGAACGCAAATTAAAGCTCCCATCCCTACGCTTAACGGCACGAGTGGACAGCCAATTCCATCTTCCACCTGGGAATAGACAAAATACCAGTGGCGGTTCGTCATTAGGGGCCAGTGGGGCCGACGCCACCAAAAATAAGATGTAACGTGTATTTATTATTTTATTCATTAAAATATATCTAACCGAAACCATGATTTTTCCGAAAATTTCTGTCTGGCCCCACCAATAAAAATGATCACGAGCCGCCACTGCAAAAGACTCATGTAGCATGGACAGTTTCGTCCAACTATATAAGTGTGTATTTCTATTTGGAATATATTCTGTGATGTACACTAGCGGTTTTACAAGGGGTAACGACTAGGACTTGACGGATTACGGTACTGAAAGCGCTGCCGACCGCCAACCTGTAAACATTGCGTCCGATGCTGTGACTGATCTAGCAAGTCGACAACGCGAAAGAAAGCATGCTCAAATAATAGAAAAAGCGAGCACTAGAAGCAAACATAAACAAAAGGTGGACCTCAGAGAAAACATAGGCGACGAAAGACACTTTTTATGAAGTGCATACAAAATCTCGTTCTATAAATTTCTTCTTTACACTGAAGCTGAGACACATCAAGACGAGAAGAGAAAGAAAGACATGGCACATAGAAAAGGCTTGCTCCAGATGTCTTCTTTGTTCGACCTGACGCTGAACGACATAACACGATAAAGAATAGATAGAACACCAAATGCTATCTTAGAATACCTTCATCCTAAACTTAAACGAATCACAGAAATGAAACAACATTACATGCATTCTATCGTTACACAGTTGCCCAGTAATGTCTATTTTTTCAGTTCATTTTCTCCTTGTTCATATTGCCTCTCAAAAATGTATATTTTTCTAATGTGTATACATTCCCCAGAGGCGTATATTCTTACATGATGTATAGATTTCCACGAACTTCATCCCTTTGCGCTCCTAAATATACGATATCTTCTATCCACGGTGCACCGGGGCACATAAGTAATGAACGCCGCTGCGGTTTTCGTAATACGTATATCATTTATGTGTACTAATCCAATATTAAAGGGCCGGTTTGTCTGAGTATATCATTGAGACAGGGAAAGGTCAGCATTAAGTTAGGTCATGTTGGCTGGGGTAGGCGATCATGTGTCGTTGATTTCAGGAACTCTGGACGATATGCCGCTAACATTGTCAGTCTTAGTTTGAGTGTTTGTTTTAGTGAACCTGGCACGGCTCGGATCAGTATTGTTATATAATATCAGAAGCAGTACGGACATAACTTTATGTTCCGGAATACATTGAAAGACAACAAATGAAATGGTTCGCACATTTAATGAGAATGGAATACAACCAACCACCAATAACAGCACACAATTCAGGTCAGAAATAGGGGCCAAGGGAAGACCGAGACAAAGATGAATAGGCAATATCTTCTTCTTCTTTAAAGGTTCCCCAACGACAACTTGTTAAATTACTCTATGTGATCTGATCCTAAGAGCGATTGCACGTTGCGCTAATTATGCACCTAAATGTAAACCAGTATATCTGATTTCTGTTGTGCTTTTTATTTACTAGAGTAGCTTTCCTATACCCCTACCTCAATCGCTTCTTACGACATGCTTTGTAGTTAGCAGTGTTACTATTCTTTGCTCCTCTTTAGACAATATCAAGAACACACTAAATAAACACGGATATAACACAACATGGACGTCACATCTGGCTCTAGAACGCAAATTAAAGCTCCCACCCCTACGCTTAACAGTATTGGTTATTGGTTATTGGTTACTAAACTGACGTCATTGCACTCCGGGCAAACCCATAGGTGCTCAGTCTCCCCAACAGATATCGAAGAGTATGCATACTGATGGTTCCTGTGGCTCGCTGATTAAACACACCTCTCACTCTGCCTCTCAGGCATCCAGTTCGACTTGAACAAAGGGTAATTCCAAACTGCTTAAATCGCTTGATCGATTCAACATCGATTTTAGTGTCCTCATCCAACAGAGAGTCTCGAAGAGACCGAAGAATATCCCCTTATCCATCTTCAACTCCCCAACAATCGATGCTGTTGATGCAAGCCTGTCCGCTCTCTCATTACCGTAAACACCCGCATGCCCAGGACAGTATATCCACGTAAGCCGCTGGAGGTTAGAAACTTCTATAGACGACATCCACTCATACCGAAACCTGCCCTTCTGGATCTTGTGAAGCATCGACTGAGAGTCAGATACAACAACTGCCCCAGTAAATGAAGTCCCAGAAATCCAATGGAGGGCAGCAGTAACGCCTCAACCTCCATCCTCATACTAGAAGTAGTTGTCCTGTATGCCCCACTTCGCTCTGCAACAACCCTACCATGCGCATTAGCCAAGAAACCCCAGCCGGATTTCTCACCACGTTGAACCGACCCATCGGTATATACAACAACATCATCATCCCTTGCATTATCTTCTATCAGCTGCTTAACTGCGAGATCAGCCTTCATGTTGCCCCAATCTCTACACAGTAATAGTGGACAAGCAATTCCATCATCCCCCCTAGGGAAAGACAATAGATAATATCAAGACCTCACTAAATAAAAACGGATATAACACAACGCGGACGTCACATCTGGCTCTAGAACGTAAATTAAAGCTCCCACCCAGTGGCGGCTCGTGATCCTTTTTGTTTGTGGGGGGCCAGGCTCAGATTTTCGTGGAAAATCATGTTTTTGGGTTAGGTTATATTTTAAATATTAACTAATAAATACACGCTACACATTATTTATGGTGGGGCCCGGCCCCACTGGCCCTTAATGACGAGCCGCCACTGCAACCGCTCATACATTTAACAGCAAGAGCGGACAACCAATTCCATCATCTACCTGGGGAAAGACAACAGATAATAAAATGTTCATTTATATTGATTGAATTCTCATTGGGAAACAATGTGTACACGTCACCACATAATTGTCACGTGAGATATGTGACATCCTTCTATTCCAAAATGACACTTCTGTGATGACAACTGACAACAACGCTCTCAAAAATAGCCCCATGTGTTTCTTATTGTTGCCTCGTACACAAACATTTGGCCTCAATTACAAAGACACATTTGCAATAGCTTATCATGTCTTTAATCAGTGGCGGCTCGTCATTAAGGGCAAGTGGAGCAGGGCCCCACCAAAAATAATATGTAACGTATATTTATTTTATCAATTAAAATATAACCTAATCCAAAATCACGATTTTTCCTCAAATGTGTGTCTAGCCCCATCAATAAAAATAATTACGAGCCGCCACGGTCTTTAAAAATTAACTGTCAAAAGTGTGTAATATATATTTTTAGAATGTTCGCTACAATATTCAATTCCTTGATTATATCAGTATTTGTGAAACTGAATAATCAGTTTAAAGAACCCAGGGAAGTGCCGAAGCCAATGAATGTCATCAATAAATAGACAGAGAAATAGTAAAAGGCTTCCAAAACAAATTACAAGACACCGGAATCGTTTCATAAAAACTTATTTCTTACAGCACCCATTGCCTAGCCCTATAATTGATTTATTGATTGATTGATTGATTGATTGATTGATGGATTGATTGATTGATTGGTTGATTGATTGATTGATTGATTGATTGATTGATTGATTGATTGATTGATTGATTGATTGATTGATTGATTGATTGATTGATTGATTGAACCATCATCATTGCACTTCGGTGAGTTACCATATATGGTCCGATTTCTTCTTACACATGAAGATCTCAGCGGTAGTGCACGAACTCCGTAGCACCTGCGACATTGTAATTTTGAGGATGGTGAAGATATTTTTGTGAGAATTTTATATTTAATCTTTTTCAATGAATTTTGCCCGGGCATCGGTTTTAGAACCTGCTGTTTTCAATTTTGAACTGCCAAGGGTTCTTTTGCGTGCTCAAATTTAACAAGCTACCTACGTTTTATCGTTAGTCTCCGGGGGACTGCCTAGAGTAGTTGATAGTAGCTCGGCCTGCTAGCTGTGAGACGCCTCATAGCTCGGGTTCGAACCTACTGTCCGGCATTTGTTCGAGTCCCCTGGTCTTACTCAGGACGATAACGTGAGTACCTCTGAAGTCGGAGAAAATCTGCCTGTATGGCGAGGAATACTAATTACGAGTACATTGAGCACACGGCTGCCAGTGTAAAGTAATTTACAATGTGCACGCTGCTGCCATTGTAAGAAATTGGAAAAACGGATTTTCACGTAAAAATCAGTTTCAGAGATGAAACTTCGTCTGAGTTGAAAGCGGACGAAAGAGAAGAAAAAAAAAAAAAACGTTAGTCTCCGATAGGACTAGAACACGATCTCACCTACCTTGAGATCGAGGATGTCTAAAACAAATATATCGATGGCTCAGTGTGGGAGCGAACTGAGAACGTTTGAAACAAGAGGCGAGTTCCTCTAGCCCTACAGTACAAGCGCTGTAAGGGGACACAACCAGCAAGCTCTCCTGTTTGCAGAACTCAATAATGTTTTCTTCTCTTCCAGCAATTACTTCTTTATAGAAATGTTCAGGGGAGGGGCTGATGTTGTGATCTTGTGTGTGCTTGTTTAAGGCACTTTGTAAGAAGTTATTAATTTTCTTAAGGCTGTTCTTGAAGGCTCCATCTTTTGCGTGGTCTTCCTCTTTCTCTGTACTTGTTATATATTTTTCTGTGTGGCTCTCTGTGGTAGGCGATACCAGGGAATTCTTGTCAGATGTCCAAACTATTTAATCTGTTGTTCTTTTATGAATTGCATGACTGGTTTTACATTCAGTCTCCTTCTGATTTCTTCATTTCTAATTTTGTCTCTTATTGTCACACCTGCAGCTCTTCTAAGACACCTCATCTCTGTCGTTATGATTTTCCACTCATTAGCTGCTGTTATTGTCCATGTTTGACACTGGTAACATAGTGTTGGCCAGAAAATCGTTCTGATGAGATTTGGTTTAGTTGTTAGCGGTATCTCTTTATGTGACAACAGTGGTGTTAACTGTCCCAGTACCTGGTTAGCTTTTGTGCATCGATTGATGATTTCACTATCGATACTTCCATCTGCTGAGAAAATTACTCCTAAGTGTTTGGCCTCAATTATTTGTTTTATGTCTACGTTCTAGAGTTTTATTGTAAGGTTTTCTGGTTGTCTACTTATTGCCATTGTCTCTATCAGAAGTGTAAGGTTTGTTAAAAATGAGTTTAGGACGACAATTACTAACTTGTCAATATTTTCCTGAATGCATGTCTCATTTCCGGTTATCAATTGTTACAAAATGGCACATTGGTTGCTTAGCAACAATACATATTGTGTATGTAACAATACAATTCTTCTAGCGTAGAAACCGCCATATTGTCTCTGACTGGCATGCGCAGAACACGATTTGATGACACGCTGACATGCTCAGAACACACTGTATTGACGCGTGATGTGCGCGCTTTATGATGTCATCATTATTGATGGGAGTGAAGCGTCTGACCAAACAGATTATAGAGCCAGGGCTTCCATTCCAGAGACCCGAATTCAATCCCCGGTGAGACTGTTCACAAGTACAGTATTTTCCATAGACCCCTAGCATTGTTGCTGGAGCTACGGAGTTCGTGCTTTGTGCAATACTCTCGGCAGGTGGCGTGCCATTTCTGCTGAGAGAGACCGAGCTATATGGGGTAAAACCCGGTGCAATGAATTCAATCCTTCGGCTTTAAACCCATTTAAACTTTAAAATAATCTTGGAGAGTGAGTCATGTACTAACATGTGTCATTCATTTTCACAGGCTCAAACTTTTTACCTTTACAATTCCGAGCGTTAACAATCTTTCAAATGAGAACACTCGGAGTTTGCTTAAGAGATGTTATTTTGCCTGTTGACTCTATGAAGGTTCCTTCCCTTTAGCCGTGATCAAGTCGGAACTGCACTTTGATCTTAGCCAGAAGGTTAAGAAGACAGTACAAGGTACATGATAGGGTCAACATCACGCTGACCAGCGTCACTTCCCAGTATTTCCCCGATACTCACCTGCTGCTGGGCTGACCTGAGAGCTGCTACGTTCGGAACAAAATTCCCCACACAATCCTGTACCGGATATTCTTCTTCTTCTACGAACGCTCCATATCGACCACTTGTTAAACCACTCTTTGTGATATGTATGTGATCTGAGCCTTATAGCGATTGTAAGTTGTATCACTTATGCGTCTACAAGTAGGTCATTTACTAGGGTAGCTTCTCCAAACGATAGAAGAAAACTAGTCACAACAGAGATGAAGTGTCTACGCAGAATGCTGGAGGTAACAAGAAGAGACCGGTTGAGAAATGAAGACATCAGGAAAAAGTGGGTACAACATCAGTACTAGACTTCATCAAGAAACAACAAATTAAATGGTTCGGCCACGTAAGCAGATTACCATCAGACAGTGCACCTCAAAGAGGAATGATGCTCCGATACGATGGGTACAAAACAAAAGGCCAGCCACGTAAAAGAGGGACCTCAGAGATAACAGAGGCGACGATAGACACTATCTACGAAGCGTATGCAAGGGCCCGTTTTAGAAATCTCTTCTTGACCTGACGCTGTGAGGCAAACAGGATTCGAGAAAAGAAAGAAGGCCTCTCCAAGACACCTATCTCAGTCGTCTCTTACGACATGCCTTGTAGTTCGCAGTTCTACTATTCTTTGCTCCCCTTGCTAGCCCCGGCAGCACTCGGGCGATATCGGATAATAAAACTAGCTGTAAATAATGTGCTACGACGCAGACATCCTATTACAGCTGGACAACTGTAGATATACGCAGACATATACGCAGACATCCTATTACAGCTGGGCAACTGTAGATATACGCGGACAAAGTGAAACGTGAATTGAATTTAATCAAATTTCCATGCTCATGTTTTTCTTCTTAACCTCAACACGAAATTATTCCACCTTATTTTGGCATGCTATCTTGCAACCCTCCTTTGTTAGCTATCTTGCAACCCTCCTTTGTTAGCTATCTTGCAACCCTCCTTTGTTAGCTATCTTGCAACCCTCCTTTGTTAGCTATCTTGCAACCCTCCTTTGTTAGCTATCTTGCAACCCTCCTTTGTTAGCTATCTTGCAACCCTCCTTTGTTAGCTATCTTGCAACCCTCCTTTGTTAGCTATCTTGCAACCCTCCTTTGTTAGCTATCTTGCAACCCTCCTTTGTTAGCTATCTTGCAACCCTCCTTTGTTAGCTATCTTGCAACCCTCCTTTGTTAGCTATCTTGCAACCCTCCTTTGTTAGCAATCTTGCAACCCTCCTTTGTTAGCTATCTTGCAACCCTCCATTGTTAGTGCTCTTACTCTCTTACTCTTCTTGTGTCTCCTCCTTTGTTAGCCATCTTACACTCTTTCTTTTCTTTGCGTGAAGATTTACACTTAGCCTCCTCCTAGTAGCACAATCAATAAGTAAATTTAAACCCAGCATAGCTTCAGAATCGATCATATTATCCCCCCATTTGGCCGCTTCTTTATGCTCTGGCCAACGTCAGGCAAAAAACAGTGCCAATAATTGCTCTAATTCCAACAAAATGACCCCAGTCTTATAGTAATGAGCTGAAAATCGAATATCTCGACTTTCTGTCTTAAAGTTGAAACTGGGAGACAAAAGTAAACATACCTGGGAGTATTTTGTGTACCTGTTCAGGTAGATGGAAGAACCAATTTTTGAGGTCGGTGTTATGTATTGAGTTCATAGATTAGATAATAGTTCGCATAGTAGTTGCGCACTGTGTTGTACTGTACTGCACTGTAGTGCACTGTAGTGCACTGTAGCGTACTGTAGTGCACTGTCATCATCGTCATCATCATTAAATAGCTTGTCCTGAGCAGAACTTTGCCACCCCAACAGTCTTCCGAAATGTCTCTCTCTCTCTCTCTCCCATAGGCTGGATGTCCCGCCTCTACACCCGTCATGTTCAAACCATCAATTACATCCTGAATCCATCTTCTCCGTGGTCTTCCTCTTCTCCTCTTTGCCGGTATGCCTCCTTCGATGATGGTATCCTCCAGCCCTTCGTGTCATTTTATATGTCCAAAATACTTCAATTTTCTCTTTCTTATTTGTAGCATCAGGCAGTTTTCTTTGATTTTGAGTTCTTTCTGCATAGATCTATTTGTTCTCGCACTCATAAAGTAACGCACTGTAGAGCCAGGTAATGCACGGTACTGCACTCTACTGTAATGTAGTGTACTGTACTACACAGTGCTGCTCTATAACGCACTATAACGCACTGTACTGCACTGTGCTGCCAGGCAATGCAGGCTTAGGGAAGAGAAGAAGAAGAAAAGGAAGAATCTCAGTAGATGTGAAACCTGCTCAAGACCTTGCACTGCCGTAAGGAAATGAACCTTTTAAACCTATGCTTGAGTTCTAGACTGTAGAAGAGGAACTGTAACGTCGTGTCCGTATCATACAACAATTGTCCAGCTACAGGCATTCCACTCACTTCCTTAAGGTCAAGCAGCCATCTGGGATTGGATAGCAATCTCTGAAAAGGTCTGATTGATTGATTGATTTAACAATCATCTTTGCAGTTCGGTGAGTAACCATGTGTACTCCGATCTCTTTCTTACACAGGAAGATCTCTGCTGCAGTGCACGATCGCCGTAGCACCGGCGAGAGCCCCCATGTAATTTTGAAGATGGTGAAGATATTAATATAGGAATTTAATTTTTAATCTTTACAATAAAATTTTCCCTAGCAGCGTCTTTCCAGCCTGCTCTTCTCGATTGTGAGCTGCCAAATGTTATTTTACGTGTTCAAATTGAACACGGTATCTACGTTTTATCGTCAGTCTCCGATAGGACTAGGAACTCGATCTCACCTACACTTAGATCAGGGATGCCTGGAAAAATATCCACATGGCTCTACGATGGAGCGAACCTGGTACCATTTTCACGAGAGATGAGCACTTAACGTGTACATACACAATTCCAACTAGTTGCCAGGAAACGGATTTACAAACACCGAAATGTACAAACAGTAATGACTGACAAGGAAAAACTGGAACTAACTTGTGATCCCACGGGTATCGGAACAAACAATTTAGTAGTAGCGACAACAGACAGTAACCAGAAGGGAAGATTAGTTTGCTGAACTAACATTTGAAGACTTTGTTGACTATTGTAAAAATCTTTGCTGTATTCAATTCTCAAGTTTCTGTGATTTCCTAGAATTTGTTTTACTCCTTCCTCCTTTAAAGCCGATATTATTGGCTTGAGGTACTTTTTAATATGTCTAAATGCCGATATTCTTCTTCTTCTTCTTTGCGTTCATTCTTTACGACCAATTTTAATGACTCTTTGTGATATGTTGATCTTTGCCAAGAACGTGTATACGTTGCACATTGGTTTGGTAGGCCCCTAAACACATAGACTTCTACATGTTTAGGACATGTGCATTAGATTTCAGCCAAACTTCCTTAGTCGCCCCTTACGTCATGCGTGGCAGATAACAGTGGTTCTATTCTTTATACCCCAACCTTGGGCCCCAGTAACCACACGGGCGGCCAATATTCTGAATCGAGGTACATTTAAACATGTTTAAATGCCGATATAATGACACGAGGTACATTTAAACATGTCTAAATGCCGATATAATGACACGAGGTACATTTAAACATGTCTAAATGCCGATATAATGACACGAGGTACATTTAAACATCTCTAACTGCTGATATAATGACACGAGGTACAATTAAATATGTCTAAATGCCGATATAATAACACGAGGTACATTTAAACATGTCTAACTGCCGATATAATGACACGATGTACATTTAAACATGTCTAACTGCCGATATAATGACACGAGGTACATTTAAACATGTCTAAATGCCGATATAATGACACGAGGTACATTTAAACATGTCTAAATGCCGATATAATGACACGAGGTACATTCAAACATGTCTAAATGCCGATATAATGACACGATGTACATTTAAATATGTCTAAATGCCGATATAATGACACGAGGTACATTTAAACATGTCTAAATGCCGATATAATGATACGAGGTACATTTAAACATGTCTAAATGCCGATATAATGACACGAGGTACATTTAAACATGTCTAAATGCCGATATAATGACGCGAGGTACATTTAAACATGTCTAACTGCCGATATAATGACACGAGGTACATTTAAACATGTCTAACTGCCGATATAATGACACGATGTACATTTAAACATGTCTAACTGCCGATATAATGACACGAGGTACATTTAAACATGTCTAAATGCCGATATAATGACACGAGGTACATTTAAACATGTCTAAATGTTGATATAATGACACGAGGTACATTTAAACATGTCTAACTGCCGATATACTAGCTTATTCGGTATTCATTGAATTATGCGTGTGTCTGAAGTAATACAAAGTACAGAGCGAAAGGGTTAAATCTTCATTGATTAACTGATTGTTTTATTGATTGATTGATTGATTGTGACCATCATAATTGCACGTCGGTAAATAGCCATGTAAACTATACAGAAAAATTAGATACTTTGGTCACATCAAGCGTCACGATGGCCTGGAAAGAACAATACTAGAAGGCAGGGTCCCAGGACGCAGAGGCACACCAAGAAGAAGATGGCTACAAGATATTAAAGAAACTATGAATATGACCATCGACGAAGTGGGTGAACTTGCTTGAGACAGAGTGGATTTCAGATGTGCTGTAAAGTGATCAACGTCCTATAAAGAATACACACCTTGATGTTGAAATAATCATGTGTGTATCTCTTAATCTCTTTCTTGCATAGGCAAGTTTCAGCGGCAGTGCACGAACTTCGAAGCACCTGCGAGGAATACCGATGTCATTTTGAATATGGGGGACATTTTTAAGAAATTTCATATTATTTTATGAATTCTGCAGCGGTTTTGCAGCATAAACTTATCCATTTTCAGCAGCCAATTGTTGTGTTACGTTCACAATTTGAACACGAGACTTCCGTTTTATCGTCCGTTTCTGATAGAACAAGAAACTCAATCTCACATACATTGAGATCGGGGATCTCACGATAGTTATCCTGATAGCTTCACGCAGGGAATAAACCGAGTACCTTTGAAGCGAGAGGCGAGCACCATACCTCTCCACCATAAAGGTATAAATCTTTCATGCCCTTACTACGGTCTTTACCATCTGGTGTAGGCGATGAAGATTCTCCATAACTGCATATCACATAAGCATTTCCTATGTTCATGAATCACTTAGACAAATAACATATTTAATATCAGTCAAGTGACAACTGATAAACTGTATATTTCTACCAACTCGCTGTCTAACATGATCCCTAACTAAGTCACAACAGAGAAAAATCACAACATGTGAAAGGAATATATAAATAGTGTAATTAGCTCTTTACTATATTGCTCAGAAACATGGACATCCTATTCAAGGCTCGAGACAAGAACTAATATCTTTCACCTTCGATGTCTCCGCAAGATTATGAACATCAGGTGGTTTAGTTTTAGTTTAGTCGTCGGATCACCATCACTGCACGTCGAACAAATTAGTCCATAAGTGCTCCGATCTCTCCTCAGTATGTCCATCAGCGTGTGGCAACTAACGACACCGGTTCTTTGTTGGTTTACAATTCTTCTTTGTCTGCCAGCATAGCGTTCTTGTCGAGCTACACCACACTTAACTTTGAGTTCTTGCAGTCTGGTTAGTGTGTGGATTCACCGCTATTACGTGAATCATGTACACGCCCTCTCTCCCTTAAGGAATTTATAATATCAGCCTGGTCCATTGCTCGTCCGCTTTGGACAGCAGCCATACATGCAAGCCTATCCGCACGTTCATTCCCCATTACACCTGCATGCCCTGGCAAGATAACCAACTCTGAAGTACTGTAACGTAAAAACTTCTCTTCCACCATGGGCATGCTCAGCAGTAGACGACTAAGATGGCTAGGGTATATGCGAAGAATGGACAATGGCTGCATTCCAAAACAAATGTTGTTCTGTGAACTTTCGAGGGAAGAGCACCAAGGCAGACCACAGCTCAGATATAAAGATGTCTGCAAGGCTTCAATGAATAACTTTTCTATCGGTCCGAACAATATGGGAAAAACTGGCTAATGATCGAGATATATGGAAAACAACATTACGTAAAGGTGCAGAATCTTTTGAAGAAAGACTTAGGGATGAGCTGAAAGACAAGAGAGACAAGCGAAAACTCAGAAGTTGTCACAGTGAAACACTTGCCAAATGACTGTCTGTAAAGACGAAAAAGGCCATATATATATATCATCATCATCATTATCAAGTAGCTTGTCCCTTCCGGAACTTGGCTCCCATGATAGCAGTCCTAAAAAACTCTCTGTTCTGTGCAAGTTGACCAGCGTCAGCAGCAGTCATTCTCAGATCATCAATAACATCCTGCACCCATCGTCTTCTAGCTCTTCCTCTCATTCTTCTTCCAGTCACCATTCCTTCCAAAATTATCTTCTCTATGCACTCATGTTTTGATTGTCCTAAATATTTAATTGTCCTTGTTTATCCCGCTTTAATAGCCTTATCTTATCTTATCTTAACCACATTTGCCGTGAAGCGCCGTAGGGAGAGTTAGTTTCTATCTTGTGCCAGGTGTGTTGCGCTTGACGTTGTTAGTCCATGCTTTCAGAGACTCTGAGTTGTTATCTCTCCATCGTGTTCTTGGCCTGTTTCGTGCTATGCGCCCTGAGTGTCGATTATTGTAGGCACGTGATGGTAGTAAATGTGGTTCCATTCTCATTAGATGGCCGAACCACTTGATTCTTTGCTTTCTCGATGTACTGTATGCATGGTATAGTACCAACGATGCTTCGATATTCTCGTTTCTCACTCTATCTCTTCTTGTAACGTTGACAGTTTTTCGTAGACATCTCATTTCACATTTTGTAATCTTTCTTTCTTGTGTCTTAGTCAGGGGCCATGTTTGGCACTGATAGTAGATAGTTGGAATAAATATGCAGTTTATCAGTTGTCGTTTGACTGTCATATTAATGCTTGGATGTTTTAATAGTGGTGACAGTTGGTATGTCACTGTGTTTGCCTTCTGGCATCTAGTCTCGAATAATAACCAACTCTAATATCCAACTCGAGAGCCGCGGTAGCGTAGTTGTTAGTGAACTCGCTTCTCAAGACTGGTGGTGTGGTTCAACTCCCGCAGTATGGAATTTTTCCCGACCGCGACGGCTCTCAGGTCGACCCAGCCTCAACTGGGTACCAGACATGCTCTGGGAAAATAAAGGCGACCGGCGTGATGCTGACCACATCACCCATCGTGTGCCGACGGTCAATGAAAAATACAGGCCTAACACTGTGTTGACCTATATACCACGAGGTATGAAAGGGTTCAAAAACCACACAAAAATATATCCAACTTTAATATCAAGCTGTTGCAGATATATATATATATATATATATATATATATATATATATATATATATATATATATTTATATATAAGAAGCTTTAAGAACCCCAGAAGAAGAAGCGGAAGCAACGGATATGTTAAAAAACAAATTACAAACACAGAATTCGAACCACAAACTTATACTTCTTACAGCACTCATTGCATAGTTCTACAATACGAGGGTTTCTACAAACACAACTAACGATCTATTAAAAGAAATAGCCTAACTACGTTTCCTACGTAATGACACCTGAGATTTACCTGTGGAATTATATTCGACCCAAGCGGGTGTTAGGTAGAACCAGCATTATGTGGCTACAAGCGAAACGCTTGAAAGTAAATACTGCCAACGTGAGGTTAACTACATCTGGCCCCCACCCTCCGCGGCCTCCACCTTCCAGGACCCCCACCTCGTTCATGCACCGTAAGTCAAAGAAATATAGAAACCTACCACTCCATTTCTCAATGCCTCAAAGAATTAAAACTATTATAACTATAACTCGTTATAACTATTTATTTTATTTCTTCTATTCTGCTCCTACCCGGAAGCAGGACAACGAGTGGGCCCAGTACGGTTGAACGTGTTAACTCCGAGCGTCGTCATTCTTTCGAATTAGAGCTGCTTGGAGTTTGTTTAAGTAGGTTTGATTGTGCCATTTGTTGTTTTTAAGGTTCCACACCTTCGGTCGCGATCAAGTGATCTTAGCTAAAATGTACTTATATAATTATTTATGTATATATAAGTTCTTACACTGCTCTGTAACACACAAACATACAAGGCGACAATCTCTTTATAATATATATAAAAACACCTCCTTTGTATATATGTATATATATATAATATATATATATATATATATATATATATATATATATATATATATATAGCCAGTGGCGGCTCGTGGTCATTTTTCTCGTGGGGCCAGAAAAGAATTCCTTTAAAAAATCATGGTTTTTGGAGTAGTTACTATTATTTGTCTATTACGGGAAGTTATTAACCCTATAGAAAAAGAACATATACTTCTGTTAAGAAGTTTCAGTTTCTGTTTCAGTTTGGAATATCTTCATTGCACTCCGGACATGTTCATAGGTGCTCCGATCTCCTTCGCAATATCTCCAACAGCGTCCAGCGACTGACCGTACCAGTTCTATTTGTTAATAAGTACAAATAAGTACACGTTACTCAATATTTCTGGTGGGGTCAGGCCCCACTGGCCCTTAATGACACGCCGCCCCTGTATATAGCTTTCAGAACACGCCACACCCAATCTTCCTCCTTCTATCTATCTGTATCCCGTTTTCTGTTATTCCTTCTTCAATAAAATCAACATAGTCACTAGTACTCCATTTCAAATGTAACCTTCAGAACCATTCTAGTCTAAGGGAGATAATCATGAAATCACAAACTGAAATCACTATTGCCTGATCCTGTCTGTTTGTTCTCGTGTTGACATAATCCCCGCCTTGTGTTTATACACAATTGATGTGCGAGAGACAGGGCACATGGGGCATGGCTTTTACATATTTTTCTCTGCTTTTTTATAGTACTTTTTAAAGTATTTTTTAAACTAGCATTTTAACAGAAATATGTTAGAAAACTGGTGAGAATTAACGTTTCTGCATTCAAGGGCCCACCCTGTAAAAATAGACGGTTATAAAAACTACAAGGAGTATAAAGGCTTGTAAAGCCTTGGATCAGGACCTATGCCTCCTTGGAGGAGAATGATTTGAGAGAGAGAGGGATAGAGAGAGAGAGAGCATGTGGGGTACTTTATAGCTTTTCATTTTCTTTCTATTTGTCCAAAGTGGTAGCATTCTTATATCACAACCCAAGGTTTCCCTGGTTCGAATTCCGCGTCGAGAAAATTTGGAAGCAAATTAGTTCACTTGGATTGTTACGAACGATAAAAATATACCTCACCGTTCAGAAAGCAATGACAAACTACTGAATGTATAAGTTGTGCTTAGAGAATCGACGACTCATTTAGTATTGTTGATGGGTAAGTCCTGTAAAGGTTATGCCACACCAAAATAATCTTCCTAGGCCCCTTCATCAGTCGCCTCTTCCGACACGCCTGTGCAGGTCGCAATATTACTATTCTTTGCTCCCCTTGTGAGCCCCAGCAACACTCGGGCGGGGTTATATTTCAGAAATATTCATTGCAACGTAGTTATTAAAATCACAACGAGAGAGTAGACGTCAATGTCAATAATGTGAGAACATCACCAACTGTAGCCATTTTTCCTTTCTTTTTTAAACTTGTAGAAAATCAAACAGGTCGTGTTCATGTACACACGGTGACACGTTTACACATACTACACGCTGTGTACATATAATCTGCTTCCAACACACCGTTGATACAGGAAGGTGCCGGCTGAAACGTTGGGTTGAAGGGGTATATGATTTCCGTTTCTCTTCCACCAACAAGCATCAGGACATACAGGGTGTTCAAAATAATTGCAGCCCGTGAATGGAGCTAATCTGGCATATATGTATGGAAATGAAAGTTTCAGTTATGACGTAGTATAGGTCAAGGTTGTGTGACGGTGTGTAATTGTAGTGCGGGAAGGGCGATGAACAAATGTGACGTAGGACGAGCTAGTCAGAACCGGTTTAAATAGTAAATAAACACAACTCAATTTGTACCTGGCAAGTTTCGAATTGTCAATGGGGCTGCAATTATCTTGAACACCCTGTAGAAGAGCAAGGGGTTTCATCTTGTGGTTGCTATTTCTTAAGGAAAATAGTCCTTTTTCATACTATAAGACATCGTTTTCCGGGTCTACGGACCCCAGATGGTGCGAGAGGTACTCACAGTGGTAGGACGGGTATCCGAGAGATACTCACATGAGGTCCTCAAGCGCTTGAAGAAATATTATGATCTTTGACATTTGAAACAGAAAAATAATTTTTTTAAATATGTATAAAAACAGTGAGCGTCTGTAGCTCAAGCGGTAGTGAGCTCGATCACGAACCCTAGCGTACCTGGTTCAAACCCACGGTGGGCAAGTTTGGAAGTAAATTCGTTTCCATGGGATTTTTACAAAGGTAAAAATAGACCTCACCGTTCAGAAAGCAATGGCAAACTACTGAACGTATAAGTGGTGCATAGAAAATCAACGACTCGTTTACTGTGGTTGATGGCTACATCCTGTAAAGAATATGCCAGGATTTTCATTCATAAAAACAGTGGTAAACTAGTTCCACTGCGAAATCAAAGAAACCGGATCAGACCGGAGTCTGAATGTCTGACAGGAGAAAATGAAAAGTCATTTGAAGTTTCCCGCAGTCTGAGAAATAGTAGCCAGCTTGACTGTTGGTGTGGTGTAATAATAACTCCATCACTAGAAGATTTCAATATATATAAACTTTTGGGGGTCTGCGGCAGCAAAATGTATTAAAGGGGGTATGTGCTAATGCAAAGTTTGAGAACCGCTGATATAAAACAAAGTCAGAGAAGACGTACTAAGTCCTTCATTTAATAATGGGCACTTGCACGGGATGGGTTTAAAGTGGATATGAACGCGAAGGATTGACTTCACTGCACATGGTGTTCCCTATATAGCCTGGGACACTCCGCAGAAATGACAGGTCACCTGCAGCGAGTATTTTCACAAAGCTCGAATTCCGTGGCTTCATTCTTCTTCACCCTTCGCCCCTAGGGAAGCATAGGTCCACAACCAAGACCTTCCAAGCCCGCCTATCCAATGCCATCTTTTCCAGATCTCTCAACTCTTTCCCCATTTTCTTGCATTTCGTCTCCAACTCCCGTCTCCAGTTGTCACTGCGTCTCCTCTTACTTCTATTACCCTGGGGCTTCCATTGGAAAGCCTGTCTGTTGGTGCTCTTAGGGGGTTTCCTCAGTATGTGTCCTATCCATCCCCACCTTAAGTTCTTTAGTTCTTGTTCCACCTGCCATTGTCCCGCTCTATCTTACAATTTGTGGTCCTGTCACACCATCGAAGATGGTTCTTTAGTTCTTGTTCCACCTACCATTGTCCCGCTCTATCTTACAATTTGTGGTCCTGTCACACCATCGAAGATGGTTCTTTAGTTCTTGTTCCACCTGCCATTGTCCCGCTCTATCTTACAATTTGTGGTCCTGTCACACCATCGAAGATGGTTCTTTAGTTCTTGTTCCACCTACCATTGTCCCGCTCTATCTTACAATTTGTGGTCCTGTCACACCATCGAAGATGGTTCTTTAGTTCTTGTTCCACCTGCCATTGTCCCGCTCTATCTTACAATTTGTGGTCCTGTCACACCATCGAAGATGGTTCTTTAGTTCTTGTTCCACCTGCCATTGTCCCGCTCTATCTTACAATTTGTGGTCATGTCACACCATCGAAGATGGTTCTTTAGTTCTTGTTCCACCTGCCATTGTCCCGCTCTATCTTACAATGTGTGGTCCTGTCACACCATCGAAGATGGTTCTTTAGTTCTTGTTCCACCTACCATTGTCCCGCTCTATCTTACAATTTGTGGTCCTGTCACACCATCGAAGATGGTTCTTTAGTTCTTGTTCCACCTGCCATTGTCCCGCTCTATCTTACAATTTGTGGTCCTGTCACACCATCGAAGATGAAATATCCTGAGCAGCCATCTGTTGATGAATGTCTGCAATTTTTGTTATATTTTCCTTAGTTGTTCTCCATGTCTCTGCTCCATATAGAAGGACAGCTCTGATATTTGAGTTAAATATCATTATCTTAGTTTTATTCCTGATTATTCTTGAGATTCATTTTTTTTTCCGATCCAGAAGCACTTGAGCTTTTCAGCTCTTCGGCTCGGTGCCATGGACATCGTAACCTTCGGTTCGGTTCCACGAACACCGTAATTCTGGGGAATCTGTGGCTTTTTCTGCCATCCCACGGAATTGAACCCGCACACATAGAGGGATAGTCACCCGTAATCCAACGCGCTACGAACACGCTGGGCAGACGGGCTTTGAGCATCATTAACAACCTTAACGGATTTCCAACAATGAAAATGCACTTATGAATCTAACAACACAGTCTAGATTCGAACTCACGATCTTCAAAACGCAAAGAAACAGAGTTAACCACTTCGTTACAGATACATGCTGTACATCCTGTCAATCACATTTACTTACCAGTGTTTCTCTTGTACCAAGATTGAGACTAGGTCGATGTGAGAGCAGCTACGGTCGGAACTAATCTCACACACACACTGTAAGATTTGAACCCGAGAAGAATTGATTACGTAGCAAAAGTACTAACAAATGTTGCCGTTGATCTACTTCTTCTTCAAACGCTTCATATTGACCACTTGTTAACCACTTGTTGTGATTTGTATGTGATCTAAGCCTAAGAGCGGTTGTACTTTGTGCCAGTTATGCGCCCACAAGAAGGCTAGTCCATCCGATTTCTGGGACGCTTTTTATTTACTAGAGTAGCTTCCTTAGACCCCTACCTCAGTCGCCTCTAACGACATGCCTTGTAGGTCGCAGTGTTACTATTCTTTGATCCCCATGAGGGCACCGGCGACGCAGGGCGAAGCTGATCTACTGAATACACTTTTTCTAATATATTTTCTTAACTTTAGCCGTGAACTGAGAGATTAATTGATTGATTGATTGATTGATTGATTGATTGATTGACCCGCCTGCCCAGCGTGTTCCTAGCGCGTTGGACTACGGGTGACTAGTCCTCTGTAAGTGCGGGATCAACTCCGCGGACTGGCAGAAAAGCTACAGGTTCCCCAGATTTACGGTGTTCGTGGCACCGAACCGAAGGGTTACGATGTCCATGGCACCGAGCCGAAGAGCTTTCAGCTCAAGTGCTTCTGGATCGGAGGCAAAAAAAAAAAAAATTTATTGATTGATTGAAAGATTAATTGAATTAATGATTTATTTTATTTATTTGTTATTTGATTTATTGAATGAATGATCGATTTATATGAAAATAATCACTGCACATCGTTGATTGCTCCATGTGTGCTCTTATCTCTTTCTTACACATGAAGAATATTCCAATAGTTCCCACGAGTCGAGGAACCCAGTACCTTTGGAGAAAGCGTCAAGTACCTTACCTCTGCGCCACAGACAACCACCTCTCTCCCCTGACTTATCTAAAACGGAGATAATTAAACACTGAGATAGAAAAACAATCAATTTAACGAAGTAATTTCTTCTTCTTCTTTGCGTTCGTTCTTTACGACCAATTTTAATCCTCTTTGTGATATGTTTGATCTTTGCCAAGAACGTGTATACGTTGCACATTAGTTTGGTAGGCCCTAAACGCATAGATTTCTACACGCTTAGAACATGTGCATCCGATTTCATCCAAACCTCCTTAGTCGCCTCTTACGACATGCGTGGCAGGTAACAGTGGTTCTATTCTTTACACCCCAAATTTGGGCCCCGGTAACCACTCGGGCGGAACGAAGTAATTTAACAATTTAATCTTGAGCAGGGACGACATTTTAATTTGTGACGTATTGAGCACCTATGAATATATGAATAAATTAATATAAAAATACATGGAGAATTACTACATCAAGTAAAAGTTTCTTATATCTTGGTCAGATGATAACAGATGTATAACAGAAATTAAAAAGAGAATAGGAATGGCCAAGGATAATTTCAATAGTATGAGAAAGTTACTGACATCCAAACAAATTATAAACAGGCTAAAAATGAGAATGATCAAATGCTATATATAGTTAGTTTAGTTAGTTTTTTCCTTTCGTGCCAAAGGAGGCACATAGGGCGAACTTTGATCTCCATGAGGTCGTGTAGCAGTTGAGATCTTGCGGTCGTTGTAGCAGTTGAGATCTTGCGGTTCGTTGCTGCAGTTGGAGATCTTGCGGTTCGTTGTGCAGCTTGGAGATCTTGATGGTTTTACATCCCATTCTTTCTTTTGGATGGTTCTTCGAAAGTGCTCTTTGGTCTTCCATGTTTTCTTTATATATATCCTATATTAATGTATGGCTCGGAAACATGGACAATGAACAAGCAGTTAGAAGACAGAATTGATACATTTGAGATGTGGATATATAGAAGAATAGGCAGAGTTTCATGGACAGAAAAACAGACAAAAATAAACAAGTTTTAGGAAAACTAAGCATGAAGAAACAATTATTAAGAGAAATAAAATTCAGACAAGTAAACTATTTTGGGCACATAAAAAGACATGACACCATGATAAAATCTTTACTGGAGGGGAAAGTTGAGGGGGGAAGAGCAAGAGGAAGACCGAGAGATAAGGGGAGGAAACTTTAAGAAATGGACAGGTTACAGACTGACAGTGCAACACCAAGGCGAAAGACAGAGGATGCTGGAGATTCATTGCAGTCAACCTTCGATGTGGAAACGACACCTGATGATCATGAGCACGTATGGGTCTGTCTTGAGTGCTATGACGCCGATTCAGTAACGAATAATCAATTTAACAATCAAAAATTTTAAAAATAATTACAACTACTTAGTTAATTCAACATACGATTTTATGGTAATTTTTCCCTCAACTTATCGGTTAATCTTCGAGGGGTTTTTTCTTCCCCCGTACAGATATGAATTGTTGACTTTTCTGTTAATCAAATAACAAGTGCAGACCAAGAAAACGAAAGACAACAAACCCATATTCACCTGACAATGTTTGCTTTTGGTATGTGCTGTTGCGACACGGCTAGATATACCCGTGTATTCGTTTTTTAGTGTGACCTAACTTTGGTCTGAATTTCTCTGAGTTGTCTATACATTTCTATTTATCGATGGTTCTAAGCCTGGTATAGTGTAGCACCCAAAAGAGTTGGATGATTGGTGTACATGTGTATTGTGGCCATGTTTAGAAAGGGATGAAGTGTCTACGCAGAATGTTGGGGGTAACAAGAAGGGTCCGGTTGAGAAATAAAGACATCGGGGGAATGGGTACAACGTCAGTACTGAACTTCATCAAGAAACAACAAATTAAAAGGTTCGGCCACATGAGCAGATTACCAACAGACAGTGCACCTTAAAGAGCAGTGTTACTCCGATACAGTGGATACAAAGCAAAAGGCCGGCAACGCAAAAGATGGACCTCAGAGATAGCAGAGGAGATGAAAAACACTATTTATGAAGCGCACACAAAGGCTCATTCTAAAAATCTCTTCTTATCCTGACGCTATGAGACAAAACGCCCACGTGCCCAGCGTGTTCGTAGCGCGTTGGACTACTGGTGACTAGTCCTCTGTAAGTGCGGGTTCAACTCCGCGGACTGGCAGAAAAGCTACAGGTTCCCCAGATTTACGATGTCCATGACACCGAGCCGAAGAGCTTTCAGCTCAAGTGCTTCTGGATTGAAATAAAAATGAGACAAAACACGATTAAATAAAAGAAAGAAAGTTGTGGTTGCGTGTCTATGGCTCTGATGTTATGGCTTCCTACATTTCTCGGTCAGTTTCTAAGATATTTGAATGTTGCCTGTAGAAATCTTTTGCCAGATGGTTGGGACTTTTGGGACATTGAAAGTCTTTCCAAACAAAGGCGTTTCAGGGTTGTAATTCCCAGTCACTGATCAGATTGAAAGAGATGGGTGTCTTCTTCTTCTTCTAACGCTCCATATCGACCACTCTGTGGGATTTGTATGTGATCTGAGCCTAAGAGCGATTGTACGTTATGCCAGTTATGCGCTTACAAGTAGGCCAGCACATCCGATTTCTGAGCTCCTTTTTATTTACTAGGGTAGCATCCCTAGGGCCTACATCAGTCGCCTCTTACGACATGCATTGAAGGTTGCAGTTGTACTATTCTTTGCTTACCTTGCAGGCCCTGACACTACACGGAGCCAAGATATCCCAATGTTGCTTGTAGAATTCTCTTGCCAGATGGTTGGGACTTTTCCTTACAAGTCTGTTTATTGTGTTCATTCAATCATGCAATAATACAATCATACAATCAAAAATTAGTTATATCTTTTCTCAAATCTCAAATGTGCAACATCAAGAAACAAACAAACAAGTGAATGTTGACATATTACTTGCAATTCATCATCATCATCAGGTGCTGTACCGGCTGGCGTAGACGATCATGAATCTCCACAAATCTCTGTCGTTGGTGTTTGCTATCAACTCAGATGTTGACGCTCTACCGTGCCATGAAGTCAAGCTATCCAAAATTTTCTGTCTCTGTCTTCCCCTGTCTCGTCTACCCTCAATTTTACAAGTTTTCACAATGTGTTCTAAACCTCCCTCCTCATCACATGTCCGAAAAATGTTGACTGCCTCTTTCTTATATTGATGATAAGCTTTCTCTGTCTCTTGATCTCATTCAACACCTCAACAAGCTGTCTCTGTGTCTTGATTTCATTCAGCACCTCAACAAGCTGTCTCTGTGTCTTGATCTCATTCAGCACCTCCACAAGCTGTCTCTGTGTCTTGATCTCATTCAGCACCTCACTACTTGCAATTACAACAATAATGATTCATTTTTCATGTCTTGTTTTACTGTTTTCCTCCGGGTCGTTTTGTGTCCTTCACGTTTTTGTTTACCTTCTGGTGTCCATCTCAGTGCAGTTACCGGGACAGAGTTAGTATTTATACGTATCACCAGGGGCGTCTCGTCATTAGGGGCCAGTAGGGGGCCAGACCCCACCAACAATCATGTCTTACTAAAATATAACCTAACCCAAAACAATGATTTTTCTCAAACTTTTAGTCCGGCCCCACCAACAAAAATGATCACATGCCGCCACTGCGTATCACATATCCGATCTATCTGTAGCGTCTCTTTTGGATGATGGTGCTCATATACTCTTGTCGACACTGTACAAGCATTTCAGAATGACAGAACAAGATATTTCAAATTCTCCACTTTCCATACAACTTTTCTCTGAAAATTGTACGCGTGTTCTGGTAAAATAATATTTCTAGCCAAGAGCTGCTTGCACAATATCGTTATCCACAATAAACGTTGGAGATTGATCGGAAATGGGATACGCATGGAGACTAGTTATGTCGTAGAAACTGCACTGAGATAGATACCAGAGGATAAACTAAAATGTAGAAAACCTAAAACGACCTGGGGAGAAAACAGTAGAAGAAGAACTGAAATAAATGAATCATAGCTGGAACACTAGACAGACATCAGCTCATCAGACCGGGAGGTCTGTTATAGTAGGTTATGTTGTGTTATGGTATGTTATGTTATGTTATGCGATCGACGTCATGGCACATTGGGCATTCCCATGCATGCTCTATCCTCCGCTGCAGCAGCCATCCTAAAGTCCATTTGCTCACAGTACCCATGAGAAGTTGATTAGTATATCTTCTCTCTCTACCACTAAGGGTCGCTACTTTAAATGAAAATAGCAACCTGCTGTCTTGTAGGTTGGCTGGGGACAGAAAAGGCTAACGGAGAGCGAACCTAGTAAACGCTGGTTGAAATCTGACACTTCACCGAAGGATAAGCACTAGAGCTCCAAATGGTACTGAACTTTGTGACGTAAAATTGCGTTCTTTGCAAAGGCTGTGTATATATCACAATTAGAATGATAAACATGGCCGAAAAAGAACGATTGCGAGAGAGAGAGAGAGAGAGAGAGAGAGAGAGAGAGACGTCATGAAAAATGTGTATACAACATCAGTGCTAAACTTCATCAAGAAACAACAGATTAAATGGTTCGGCCACATAAGCAGATTACCAACAGACAGTGCTCCTCAAAGAACGATGCTGCTCCGATACAGTGGATGCGAAGCAAAAGACCGTTAACGCAAAGAGTGAACCTTACAGATAACAGATGTGACAAAAGGCACTGTTTATGAAGCGCACACTAAAGACCGTTCTAGAAATCTATTTTTACCCTGTCGCTGTCAGGCAAAACAGGACTAGAGGAGAAAAAAGAAAGAAAGCTAGAATACAACACAGAAGAAGGCTAAGATCAGAGAAGAATTTTGTGCATTTTTTCTTGTCTTAACTCTTTGTGTACCAGATACAATACTACGTGTCTTTCCGCTGAATGCCTTTTTAACCAGGAGCCACACTAAATGGCGTTTGTTATTCTAAAAACAAGCCCGCCTGCCCAGCGAGTTCGTGGCGCGTTGGACTGCGGGTGACTAGCCATCTATGAGTGCGGGTTCAATTCCGCGGGCTGGCAGAAAAGCCGCAGGTTCCCCAGATTCACGGTGTTCGTGGCACTGAACCGAAGGGTTATGATGTGCATGGCACCGAGCCGAAGAACTGAAAAGCTCAAGTGCTTCTGGATGGAGGAAAAAAATAATTATAAAAACAATTGGCTTCTAAAAGCATGGCTTTTGCTCTGGTCCACTAAGAACTAAGCGCCATGGGAGTCACATACTATAAAGAGGGAGAGAGAGTCTGTTCACGTCTAGTTTGAGAACCCCCGGGCAAGCTGTAACCGCACTAAGAGAAAAGTTACCTACAACGAGCTAATGTAGTCATCAGTTCAAACAAGACAAAATAAATATTGAACTATTTCTGCAATGGATTTTAGTTTTCATTTTCATGTCACCCTGAGTACGTACAAATATCTATAAATTATCATTTACTAGTTGTGTTCTATGGTAACTTGGTTTCCTCTCGGTTAATAAATCTAAATTGTGCATCTTCGTTCGTGTTGATCAAGAATTCTGTGCGTGTTTTAGTCACTTTTAAATCTATTTTTACGTGTTTTGGGAAATTTATTTCATCTATTTTTGAGGTGTTTTTGGAAGGTATTTTATCTAAGTATTAAGTGTTTTGGTGAATTTATTTAACCTATTTTTTGCGTGCTTTAGTGAGTTATTTTATCTATTTGTTGCATTGTTTAGTGAGTTATTTTATCTATTTGTTGCGTGCTTTAGTGAGTTATTTTATCTATTTTTTGCGTTGTTTAGTGAGTTATTTTATTTATTTGTTGCATTGTTTAGTGAGTTATTTTATCTATTTGTTGCATTGTTTAGTGAGTTATTTTATCTATTTGTTGCATTGTTTAGTGAGTTATTTTATCTATTTGTTGCATTGTTTAGTGAGTTATTTTATCTATTTTTTGCGTTGTTTAGTGAGTTATTTTATCTATTGTTTGCGTGCTTTAGTTATTAATAATGAAAGCTGTTCTCTTTTCCCTTTCAATGTCCAGTGAAATACGTGGCTAGCTATAGATGTATGGTTAAGCTATAGGATTGCGTTCCACGGTTCGTGGGTTTGAATCCAGGACACGTTGTTCTGTTCAAGAGTGCATTTTCCGGAGGTTCCTAGGATTGTTGCCAAAGTTAGGGAGTTTGTGCTTTGTACAATAATTTCGACAGGTGGTGTGCTGTTTATGTCGGGGAGGGGTTCAGCTGTATAGAGACGCCGATGCAATGAAGTCAATCCTTCGTCTTCGGATCCGCCCATGTGGTGCTGGGATTAGCAAGGGGAGCAAAGAATAGTAACACTGCGACCTACAAGGCATGTCGTAAGAGGCGAGTGATTTAGGACCTAGGGAAGCTATCCTAAAAAATAATAAAGCATTGCAGAAATTGGATGTGGTAGTCTACTTGTAGGCGCACAACTGGCACAACGTAGAATAGCTTTTTATTTACTAGGATAGCTTCCCTATGTCCTATCTCAGATGCCTCTTACGACATGCCTTGTAGATCGCAGTGTTACTATTCAGTGATATCCATACCAGCACCGGCACCAGACGGGCACGTTAGGAGCCGAAAGTTGAAGAAGAAGAAAGTCAAGGATTTACTTCATTGCAATGGGTTATCCCATGTGACTCGGTCCCTCTCCGCAGGGCTGGCATACCATCTCTTCCAACATAAACGGAGCCATATGTGGACACCCGGTGAAACTCCTCCGCAGGGCTGGCATACCATCTCTTCCGACAGAGGCGTAGCCATATGTGGACACCCGGTGAAACTAAATCAACTCTTCTTCGCCTGTCTGTCCTTTTTTCTTTAAAAAAACACACCAAAAAATACTTTCAGATCATGCAGACTCTAAAAATAACATCTCTAGGGAGCTCTGATTTGTTTATATCGGTGCCATATTTGCGTAGCAATCGATGGCAACACAGATTTCTTTACGACAAATTAGCCCAATTATTACACAGGACTTCCTTTGTACGATTTTCTCAAAGTGTTGGTCTTATTTCATGTTTACTGTCATTTCTTTATTATTTTCAGACGTCGTTAACTCTGAGTTTCTGTATCTATTTATTTCTATATCATCTTCATGTTCTGTTTAACACATAATACTTTACATTGTTGTCGTTCTGCTGCCTCTTCTTCTTCTTCTTCTTCTTCTACTTCTTCGAATCGCTCCGTATTGAACACTTGTTAAACCAGTATTTGTGGTTTGTATGTGATCGATCTCTCTCATTCTCTCTCTCTCGATCTCTCTCGATTTCTCTCTCTCTCTCTCTCTCTCTCTCTCTCTCTCTCTCTCTCTCTTTTCACTCTCTCTCTCCTCTCTCTCTCCCTCTCTCTCTCTCTCTCTCTCTCTCCTCTCTCTCTCTCTCTCTCCTCTCTCTCTCTCTCTCTCTCTCTCTCCCTCTCTCTCTCTCTCTCTCTCTCATCTCTCTCCTCTCTCTCCCTCTCTTCTCTCTCTCTCCTCTCTCTCTCTCTCTCCCTCTCTCTCCCTCTCTCTCTCCTCTCTCTCTCCCTCTCTCTCCCTCTCTCTCTCTCCTCTCTCTCTCCCTCTCTCTCTCCCTCTCTCCCTCTCTCTCTCTCCTCTCTCTCTCTCTCTCTCTCTCTCTCTCTCTCCCTCTCTCTCTCTCTCTCTCTCTCTCTCTCTCTCTCTCTCTCTCTCTCTCTCTCTCCTCTCCCCTCTCTCTCTCTCTCTCTCTCTCTCTCCTCTCTCTCTCTCTCTCTCTCTCTCTCCTCTCTCTCCTCTCTCTCTCTCCTCTCTCTCTCCTCTCTCTCTCCCTCTCTCTCTCTCCTCTCTCTCTCTCCTCTCTCTCCTCTCTCCTCTCTCTCTCTCTCTCTCTCCTCTCTCTCTCTCTCTCTCTCTCTCTCTCCCCTCTCTCCTCTCTCTCTCCTCTCTCTCCTCTCTTTCCTCGATCCCCGCTTAGACTGAGGAACCAGACTTTTTCATGAATTCTGCTGTTGTCGTTAGGGACTTCGTCCCTCCGACAGCTTCTCGGAAACTCTATATTATCTGGCCAGGTTTCATTTCTCAGGCCTGCTAACAACTGCCAGTCTTGCAGTATGTGCTCTGCCGTATGTCCGCCTTCTCACAGTGGCACAGGCTAGTTGTATCAATTTTAAATTTGTTGAACATGTAGGCCCGGAGTCTGTTATAGCCGGTACGGATGCGGAATATAACAATTTGTTCGCTACGGGATAGACAATAGTACCCATCTCTGATGCTGTGCAGAGAGTGGTCTTTCGACTACATTTCTCTATATTGCTATCCGATAGTTGTTTTGGCCTCCTCGTAGCTGATTGCATGATCGGTCTGCGGCAGTCGCTTCTCTGCCTTTGCTAGCCTGTCTGCCTCTTCGTTTTCGCGTATATTGCAGCGTGATGGGATCCACTGTATGATTGTGCGTTTGAGTGAGCTTGTGTTCTGATCCTAAGAGCGATTGTACATTCTGCTAGTTATGCGCCTACAAGTAGACCAGAACATTCGATATCTGCAACCCTTTTTATTTACTAGGGTAGTTTTCCTTGGCCCCTACTTCATTCGCCTCTAACGACATAATTTGTAGGTAGCAGTATTAGTATTCTTTGCTCCCCTTTCAAGCCCCGACAACACACAGCCGGCTCTGCCACCATATACTAACAGTTTCCCATGTCAGGTAAAAATATTCCAACTCTATTTCCACAAAGATCTCTGTAGTCTAGAGGCTTGGCGCTTCCCTCTTGTTCCAACGATACTAGGTTCGCTCGATCGTAGATCCATCTGAACATTTTTCCAAGAGATCCCAGATCTCAGTGTAGGAGAGATCGAGTTCCTAGTCCTATCTGAAAAGGACGATAAAACTTCGGTCCCGTGTTCAAATTGAGAACGTAAATGAACTGGTCAAAATCTTTCTACTCCCCTTCCACAGGGTCTCTGTGGCTGAGTGGTTAAGCCCTTTGCCTTGCGAGTCGAAGGTCGTAGGTTCGAATCCGGACCGCGGCCTTCTGTTCACGAGTGCAGTTTTTCCAGAGACCCTAGGATTATTGCTGGAGCTACGGAGTTCGTGCTTTGTGCAATACTCTCGGCAGATGGCGTAGCATTTCTGCGGAGAGGGACCGAGCCATATGGGGTAAAACCCGGTGCAATGAAGTCAATCCTTCGGCTTTAAAACCCTTTAAAACTCTGTGACATAGAGAAGCTTGCCTCTGGTTCAAACGGTACTAGCTTTACTCACTCGTGAAGCCATATATTTTCCAAATATCTCTGATCTCAGTGTAGGTGAGATCGAGTTCCTAGTCCTATCGGAGATGGAGGATATAAAAACGTAGGTCCAAATGTTAAAATTTAACGATTAAAAGTACCCTTAACAGTTCAAAATCGATAAGAACAAGCTGGAAAGCAGCTGCTCTGACAAAATCCATAAGAAAAAAATTGAATAGAATTACTGAAAAATATCTTAACATTCTTCTAAAATGCATCGAAGACTGATAAATAATGCCTCCTTTAATAAACACATTTGTAGAGGAGTAGGATTTATATAATGTACTGAGTACACAAACTGGATTTATTAGCCCCCACCTGTAGCAGGTGTGCAAAGGCCTACCTGGACCAGGTGAGTAAAGGCCTATTAAGTTTGGTAAACAAAGACTAGGTTATACAAATATTAAATAAATACGTGTTCCATCTTTAACTATAGTTTTTTCAATCTCCGACATTTCTTCATTGAAAACCGCGTTAGTATAGTAGTTAGTGAGTTCGCTTCTTAGGCTCGTGGTGTAGGTTCAAGTCCAAAGTGGGTGTGGAATTTATTTCCGACCGTAACGATTCTTAGGTCGATCTAGATTTAACTCTCTCTCTCTCTCTCGATCACCGCCCAGACTGATGTACCAGATCTCCCCATAAATTCTATCCATGTGGAAATCTGATTCATGCAGCCTTAGCATTGGTGTGTTTTACGTCAATTTTTCAGCACCATTTGGAGCTCTGGTGCTTATCCTTCGGCGATGTATCCGGTTTTAGCCAGCGTTTACTCGGTTCGCTCTCCGTTCTGCAGCCATCTAGTATTTTTTACGATGTGGGGTAGCTAGCCCCACTCCAACCTCGTCAATCGCCTCTTACGACATGCGTAACCACTCGGACGATTCCTCTTTCTAACTCTATCCCTCCCTCTCAATCTCTCTCCTCTCTCACTCTCTCTCTCCTCCTCTCTCTCCCCTCTCTCACTCTCTATCTCTCTCTCTCTCTCTCTGCATCTCGTTATTTGACTCGAGCGATAATTTTTATTCTTTACCTATCCTTCTTCCTCTCTCTCTCACTCGCTCACTCGTTCTCTCTCTTTCTCTCACTGTCTCTCTGTCTCACTCTCTTTATCTATCGTTAATTCTCTCATGAGATTGAGACACATATTTCATCTTTTAACTTGTCTCTTTTACTCTCACTCTTTCTCTCAGTCTCTCTCTCATCACTCTCTCTCACTCTCACTCTTTCTCGATGTTTCTCTTCTCACTCTCTTTTAGTCTCTCTCTCACCCTCTCTCTCATTCTTCCTCACTCCCACTCTCTTGTTCTCTCCCTTTCACACTCTCACTCTCTATCTCATCCTCTCACTTTCTCTCACTTTCTCTCACTTTTTCTCTTTAGGCATGTCTTTATTTAACTCGAGCGATAATTAGCATCCTCTCCCTATCTCTCCGCCTCTCTCTCTCCTCTCTCTCTCTCTCTCTCTCTCTCTCTCACTCACATTAATTGCCTCTCATCCCACCTCCAATCTTCTTATAATTGACAAATATGTATACAATTTCAAATAGTTTTTTCCTGCAACTATTATTCTCAGGTGGGCATTGAAATCTCTGTAAAAGGACACAAATTCCTTACCTGTAAATCTTGTTTATTTATGCACGGATTTGAAGCAACTCAAATATATCTTTCATCTCAATCGAGTCTTCAGTCCAAATGATTTAATATTTCGAAATTGTTGAGGAGTCGAGAAGGGAGTTATATCGTGCAGTATTATTTTGTAGCATTATGTTATGTTATGTTATGTTATGTTATGTTATGTTATGTTATGTTATGTTTGAGATCGACGTAATGGCATATTGAGCATTTTTCATGCGTGCTCTGTCCTCTACTGCAGCAGCCATCCTACAGTCCATTTGCTCGACGTACCAATTAGAGGTTGATTTGTATCAATCAAGTGACATGTCTGCCGGCGTAGGCAATCACGTATTTCCATAACTCTCTCTCTCTCTCTCTCTTCTTGATGGAGGTAAGCAGTTCTGTCGATCTTTTGTCAAACCTTCCAGTATCTTCATGATTAGTATACCTTCTCTCTCTCTCTACCATGAAGACGATACTGTCTCGCATGTCCAAACTTAACTCCTAATTCTCGAACTCGTTCCAGTGTCTGAGACTCGCCCACATCACATAAATGAAAACGTCACGCATTGATGACATCGACTCTATCCATACTTCTGCCCGATTGAGTCGGAGCATTGTTTGCAAGACAGTCAGCACGCTCGTTACCCCGCACTCCAGCATGTCCAGGTGTGCACAGCCAAGTCATTTTCTTGAGATGTGATCTCTGAATGATGTCTATCCATTTCACGTAGTGATTTCCACCTTCTTTGAATATTTATATATTGAAGCTTTTAAAACAAGGTGTTACAGAAATGGCCTTAGAGCATCTTGGACAGAGAAGAGAAGAAACAAAGACATCCTACAAGACCTGCATATCGAGGAGCATTGGCTCATAAATAAAATCACGTCCCGGAAGATGAAATATTTCGACCATGTTAAATCTCACAGTGGTTTGGAGAGAACGGTAGTGAAAGGCATGGTTTCTGGAGTACAAGGCAGGGAAAGACCAAGACGAAGGTAGTAGCATGACATCAAAGAAACATTGAACATGGCGTTGGAAGAGGCGGGAGAATGTGCTAGAGACAGAGAGTTTTTTTGCCGGGCTTTGATGACAGCGACATTCCTCAAGGGACATGCTGCTCCTTGATTTTTTTTATGGATATTGATATATGGATATATGGATATATGGATATATGGATATATGGATATATGGATATATGGATATATGGATATATGGATATATTGGATATATGGATATATTGGATATATTGGATATATGGATATATTGGATATATTGGATAGTGTATGGATCAATACGCTATATACGATAGTGATGGAATCAGAGACATGTCTGATCAACCACTAGTGACAACTGTTATAAGAAAGAGAAGATGGAGATATGTTGGGCACACCTTGAGGAGAAATGTCTGGTCAACCACTAGTGACAACTGTTATAAGAAAGAGAAGATGGAGATATGTTGGGCACACCTTGAGGAGAAATGATCAACGAATATCAAAGCAGGCATTGAAGTGGGATGCAAAGGGTTGAAGAAAGAGAGGACGACCTAAGGAGACCCTGAAACGAACTTTGCTGAGAGAGGCAGGAAATATCGGTCTCAGTTCCATGGAGGAGATTGAGCGAATTGCTCAGGATAGAGCGGTATGGAGAAATTACTTGCAGGCCCTATGTAACGTATAACGGTACGAGAGGAATTATTATTATTATTATGGATCAATAGATGGATGCAGAATGCGCTGAAAATGAATATGTTAAAAAAGGATATATCATACATACATCTAGTAGCTTGTCCATTCCGAAACTTGGCTCCCATGACAGCAGTCCTGAAAAACTCACTGTTCCGTGCTCAAAGTTGACCGGCGTCAGCAGCAGTCATTCCAGATCGTCAATAACATCTTGCCCCCATCGTCTTCTAGGTCCTCCTCTCATTCTTCTTCCAGGCACCATTCCTCCAAAATTATCTTCTCTAGGCACTCATGTTGTTTGATGTGACCGAAATATTTAATTTTCCTTGTTGTTGTGCTCTTTAATAGCCAACTCTCTTTAATATCAAGCTGTTGCAGAATAGAAGCATTTGTTCTTTTCAATTGTTAAAAGGATAAATGTGAAACAGTGCTCGTCCGCAACCGTCTCTGGTTGTAAAAAATGCGTTCGGATGCTGTTTTAGTGTCGTGCTAAGATGTTAAGCTATCTAGAATCGTTTTCTCTCTGTCGACCTCTGTCTCTCTTCCCCTGCTGTATTTATCGAAATAGGGGGAAGACTGCAATAAAACTTGGTAAATAGTGAAACACGTACAAACAAAGCACTATAGTTTTACAAAGTACAGAAACAGTGACGATAAACAGCAACGTTTCGACCAACAAGGCCTTTATCAAGATTCCAGATTTTCCTTAGATACGTTTGTATTTGGTCGTCCATTTGTGTTTCATTTTAATTTGTCACTCCTGTTTGTTCGTTTGCTTGATAAAGGCCTTGTTGGTCGAAACGTTGCTGTTTATCGTCACTGTTCCTGCTGTATTTGCCTCCTGTCACAAAGTATTAAATGTGTTTTCTTTTTATAACAAGTTCAAAGACTTTGTTTCTTTCTGATGCATGTTATAAATGATCTGTTCTCACCTGCTGTCTTGCTTCTTCTTCTTCAAACGCTCCATATCAACCACTTGTTAATCACTCTTTGTGATTTGTATGTTATCTGAGCCTAAGAGAGAATGTACGTTGTGCCAGTTATGCGCCTACAAGTAGGCTAGCACATCCGATTTCTCGATGCTTTTTATTTACTATGTTTTGTTTTTGGGGGTTTTCCGATCCAGAAGCACTTGAGCTTTTCAGCTCTTCGGTTCGGTGCCATGGACATCATAACCCTTCGGTTCGGTGCCAAGAACACCATAAATCTGGGGAATCTGTGGCTTTTTCTGCCATCCCGCGAAATTGAACCCGCACACACAGAGGGATAGTCACCCGTAGTCCAACGCGCTACGAACACGCTGGGCAGACGGGCATTTACTAGGTTAGCTATCCTAGGCCCCTACCTAAGTCGTCTCTTACGACATGTCTTGTAGGTCGTAGTGTTACTATTCTTTGCTCCCTTGAGGGCCTCATCAACACACGAGAGGGTTGTTTTATATATGAAATATTTATGTTCAGCTCTATAGTAGAAATATTCATGGAGACTCGTCGTATGAACTTAGTAACACATAAAACTTGCACCGTGTGTAACTTCTGTACATTGGATATTCCCGCACCTTTGCCTGCGTTACTTAACCCGGTTAGACTGTAATTTCTGGCATTGATTTGTCTGTGGAGACTTTTGACGAAGATGGAGGATCATCAGTCCAGTGACTCCCCTTTGGATATGGATCCGGCATTACGTGAGAACTTTCTGGCGATGATCGCCCAGCATGAGCAGGTAAATACAGACATTTTTATAGACATCTACTTCAATAGAAATGTAGGCAGACAAATTGTTAGAAATTACAAACAGGCATATTAACTCATTAACTACTAGGATCCCATTGATCAGACACCCAAACGTCATCATTAAATAGCTTGCCCTAAGCAGAACTTTGCCACCCCAACAGTCTTCTCTTTCTCTCATAGACCAGATGTCCTGCCTCTGAAGCCGTCATGTTCAAACTATCAGTTACATCCTGAATCCATCTTCTCCGTGGTCTTCCTCTTCTTCTCGTTGCCGGTATGCCTCCTTCCATGATGGTCTTCTCCAGCCCTTCATGTCTTTTTATATCTCCAAAATATCACAATTTTCTCTTTCTTATTTGTAGCATCACCCAGTTTTCTTTGATTTTGAGTTCTTTCTGGATAGATCTATTTGTTCTCTTCCCTGTCTAAGATATACGAAGGACTCTTCTGTAACACTTATATTCAAAAGCACATATGTTTTACCACTGCTTTATTAAATATCCATGCTTCACACCCATACGTTGCCACTGGGAATATGCATGCTCTTAGTATTCTGATCTTTGTTTTCTTATCAGTTCCGTTCCATACTGATTTCAGTTGTTTAAATTTGTTAGTCTTTTTTGTAATTTCCTTCATCCCATTTCCATCTGTTGTTAGCAGTGAATCAAGATATTCAAAACTGTTCACATTTTCAGATTTCTCTCCGTTGATAAAAATATCTTTTGTCATGTTCGTTTTGTTTTTTACATTGACGTATAGACAGAGAAATTGATTAAAAATACAAAAAGACATATTAACTCATTAAGTACTAAGATCCCTCTGCTCAGACACCCAAACATAGACAAATCAATTCGCCCGATTGGTTACCGGGGCCCAAATTTGTGGTGTAAAGAATAGAACCACTGTTACCTGCCACACATGTCGTAAGAGGCGGCTAAGGAGGTTTGGCTGAAATCGGATGCATGTGTCCGCTAGGAATGCTAACCCGAAACAAATGCTTGCAGAAAACGGATGCACCAGGCTGTAAGGCGCATAACATGGTGCAACGAACCCTCACAATGAGGAATGGGATAACGGATTCTATGGTCGTCAATCTGCCTCGGGGATTTAGACGCAGTAAGAATGTGAGACCTATCATCACGTGAGTGGTCAAAACTTACTGCGGAGAGATCGGCTACAAACGGAAAGAAATCAAAGAATTATATCTACAGAAACTCCTCAGTATGCAGACTTGAGAAGAAAGAGGTACACTACGTCAAGACAAACTGTATGGCGTGGCTGATAATCTGAGGCAGACGGCTGCCTTTATTAGAGAATCGAAATCCCAATCTAGTGAGAACGCAGAAGACAAACTGTATGGCATGGCTGATAATCTGAGGCAGACGGCTGCCTTTATTAGAGAATCCAAAATCCCAATCTAGTGAGAACGCAGAAGACAAACTGTGTGGCATGGCTGATAATCTGAGGCAGACGACTGCCTTTATTAGAGAATCCAAAATCCCAATCTAGTGAGAACGCAGAAGACAAACTGTATGGCATGGCTGATAATCTGAGGCAGACGGCTGCCTTTATTAGAGAATCAAAATCCCAATCTAGTGAGAACGCAGAAGACAAACTGTATGGCATGGCTGATAATCTGAGGCAGACGGCTGCCTTTATTAGAGAATCTGAAATCCCAATCTAGTGAGAACGCAGAAGACAAACTGTATGGCATGGCTGATAATCTGAGGCAGACGCCTGCCTTTATTAGAGAATCTGAAATCCCAATCTAGTGAGAACGCAGAAGACAAACTGTGTGGCATGGCTGATAATCTGAGGCAGACGACTGCCTTTATTAGAGAATCCAAAATCCCAATCTAGTGAGAACGCAGAAGATAAACTGTATGGCATGGCTGATAATCTGAGGCAGACGGCTGCCTTTATTAGAGAATCCAAATCCCAATCTAGTGAGAACGCAGAAGATAAACTGTATGGCATGGCTGATAATCTGAGGCAGACGGCTGCCTTTATTAGAGAATCTGAAATCCCAATCTAGTGAGAATGCAGAAGAAGAAGAAGAAGAAGACATATCAATCAAGCGACAATTAATAAATTGCATATTTCTACCATCTTTCAATTTGAATAATTGATAGGACTAACATCATTGCACTTTGGTGAGTAACCATGTGTGCTCCGATCTCTTTATTACACAGGAAGATCTCAGCTGCAGTGCACGAACTCCGTAGCACCGGTGATGGTCCCCGTTGTAATTTTGAAGCTGGTAAAAATATTTTTGTAGATATTTTACTTTTAATCATTCTAATGAATTTTGCATTGGCAGCGGGTTTACAGCCTGCTCCACTCGATTTTGAACTGTCTAGGGATCTTTGACGCTCTCAAATTGAACACGCGACCTGCATGTTATCGTCCGCCTAGATAGGACTAGGAACTCAATCTTACCTTTGATAAGAACGTTGCCACCTAACACTCTTCGGAATTTCTTCCTCTCATAGGCCGCACGTCGCGGGAATCTCTAGAAAAATATCTAGATGGCTCCACGAGGGAGCGAACCTATTAGCACGAGAGATGAGCACCTAACTCTATACGCTAAAGATACCACCCCTTAACTCTCTGTTATCAATATCAAACATGGTCCCTAACTAAATCCCCAGAAAGATAACTAACTGCTTGTGTATACATTGCACTATAAATTGGTTAGGTGTTAAAAGGAATAAATTAAGAAATGGAAGGGTTAATAATGATAAGTTAGTTAATTTACAGTACTTTGCGAATCAACCCCAGCTTTTTAACGCTGTTTGTGATTTTCTAGGCATTATTACGTTCAGTAGTTTGCCATTGCTTTCTGAACGGGTGGTGTCATCGTCCTTTTGTAAAAATCCACGCGAAACAATTTGCAGCAAAACTGTCCGCAGCGTGATTCGAACTCAGAACGTCGAGGTTAATAGACCGAGTCACTATCACTTAAGCCACAGACGTCACCTAATAATGATAGCACAAGAAAAAACGAAAAAAAAAATCTATATCTCAATGTAGCAAAAGCAAAAATAATTATATCTATCAATATATCTATCTATCTATCTATCTGTCTATCTATCTATCTATCTATCTATCTATCTATCTATCTATCTATCTATCTATCTATCTATCTATCTATCTATCTATCTATCTATCTATCTATCTATCTATCTATCTATCTATCTATCTATCTATCTATCTATCTATCTATCTATCTATCTATCTATCTATCTATCTATCTTCTATCTATCTATCTATCTATCTGTCTGTCTATCTATCTATCTATCTATCTATCTATCTATCTATCTGTCTATCTATCTATCTATCTATCATCTATCTGTCTATCTATCTGTCTATCTATCTATCCATCTTCTATTTATTCTCTAATCCTGTTTTGCCTTTCAGCGTCAGGTCGAATAAGGAGACACCTGGAGCGAGCCTCTCTTTACGCTTTGTCTTTCTTTCTTTTCTCCAATCCTGATTTGCCTCACAGCTTCAGGGTAGGAAGAGATTTCTAGAATGGGCTTTTGTGTGGGCTACATAAACAGTGTTTTTCGTCGCCTCTGTTATCTCTGAGGTCCACCTTGTGCGTGGCCGGCCGTTTGCTTTGTACCCATTGTATCGGAGCAACATTGCTCTTTGTGGCGCACTGTCTGTTGGTAATCTGCTTATGTGGCCGAACCACTTAATTTGTTGTTTCTTGATGAAGTCTAGTACTGATGATGTACCCACCTTTTTCCTGATGTCTTCATTTCTAAACCGGTCTCTTCTTGTTACTCCCAGCATTCTGCAGATAAAAATAATTTAAAATGATCTTCTTCTTCTTTGCGTTCGTTCTTCACAACCAATTTTAATCACACTTTGTGATATGTTTGATCTTTGCCAAGAACGTGTATACGTTGCACATTGGTTTGGTAGGTCCCTAAACGCCTAAACGTTTAGGATACATGCATCCGATTTCAGTCAATTAAAAAATTATAAAACAAATATGTCAAAAGATAATTTTAGCAAGGTAGATAACACCATAAAAAGTGAGCAATTTTGAATATCGTATTTCTTAGGTTGAAAAGAGATGGAAATGAGATGAAGGAAATCAAAAGAAGAGCAGACAAAGCCTTACAAAAACCTGAACTGCAAAAAACTGTATGTAATTAAACAGACTGGACAACAAAGATCAGAATCCTCTAAGGGCATGCATATTCCCAGTGGCAACATATGGGTGTGAAATAGGAACATTTAACAAGGCAGTGGGAAAGTATTGTTACAGAAGAGTCCTCCGTATACCATGAGCAGAAAAGAGAACAAATAGATCTATCCAGAAATATCTCAAAATCAGAGAAAACAGGCAGATGCTACAAATAATAATGAGAAAATTGAAGTATTTTGGACATTACAAAAAATCATGAATTGATGAAACAGACATTTATGAAAAAAAATCTCCTGGCTAAAAAAAATGAACGCGTTACTGCCTGTAACACCGCTTTTTATGTGATGTCGGTCATGAAGGACTTGAGCCTGTGGAAATTAAAAGGGCGGATTGCTAGTGCAGTCGCCGCGAGACTGTTCCAGTTCGGTTATTAGTTATCAGTTATCAGTTAAATGAGGACTATCGTCATAGCACTCCATATGTCAAGATGCTCCGAGTTCAGATTTATCTGCCCCGACAGAAATAATCTTGGTTCCAGATTGACCGTGTCTCCAGCATAGGAGTTCGTGCTATAATCTTTCGACCAGAGATCTCCCAGTCAAGATCTCCCAGTCAAGATCTCCCAGTCAGAGATCTCAGCCCGTCAGAGATCTCCCGTCAGAGATCTCCCAAACAGAGATCTTCCAGTCAGAGATCTCCCAAACAGAATCTTCCAGTCAGAGATCTTCCAGTCAGAGATCTCCGTCAGAGATCTCCCAGTCAGAGATCTTCCAGTCAGAGATCTCCCAGCCAGTCAGAGATCTCCCTGTCAGAGATCTCCCAGTCAGAGATCTCCCAGTCAGAGATCACCCAGAGATCTCCCAGTCAGAGATCTCCCAGTCAGAGATCTCCCAGTCAGAGATCTCCCAGTAAAAAATGAGAAAAGAAAGAACAAGACGAAAATAGATTCACGGTGTGATAAATGGTTTGAACTTTACGACAGCTGAGGAAGGACATAGGATTTATGGAAGAGAACAATGGATATGGACTGCTGGGGTGGCAAGGGTGTTCAAGATAATTGCAGCCCCATTGACAATTCGAAACTTGCCAGGTACACATTGAGTTGTGTTTATTTACTATTTAAACCGGTTCTGACTAGCTCGTCCTACGTCACATTTGTTCATCGCCCCTTCCCGCACTACAATTACACACCGTCACACAACCTTGACCTATACTACGTCATAACTGAACCTCCCATTTCCATACATATATGCCAGATTAGCTCCATTCACGGGCTAAAATTTCTACAAAAATATCTTCACCATCTTCAAAATTGCACCGGCTACCCTATCCGGTGCTAGCGGGAGTTATGTTACTGCAGCTGAGATCGTCCTGCAGCTGAGATCGTACTGCAGCTGAGATCGTCCTGTGTAACAAAGAGATCGGAGCACACATGGTTACTCACTAAAGTACAATGGTACTAGAAGTGAAGAGATAGTCCTATCAATTATATTGACGTTGATAGCAGAGCTCTTAAAATTAATATTTTAATAAATGTTACTACAATATCGTTTCCCATCCATGTTTAAAATTTCATTCGATCAATTTTATTCAACGCTAAACCGGCATGGAACATACTGCTATAGCGGACACGCAATCAGTAAATATAGGCCTTTGATCATGTCTTATTCCTATTTTCTATTTGCTTGGGAGACCAGGATGTTTTCACTGACACTGTTCAAAGTCTGCTTCAAGTTAGACCTGGGGATGACGGGATTTTTCCTTCGTGTTCATGAGAAATTGCATTAAAGGAAAAGTTGCCGTTAAGGAATATGTATAGGTGAAAGAAAATAGTACATGACTAGGTAGTTCCCTATGGCTTGCAGTTTTAGTAGTTATGAGAATATTGTATATGATAAATATTTAAATAGTTAACTTCTTCTTCTAGCGCTCCATATCGACCACTTGTTAAACCACTCTTTGTGATTTGTATGTGATCTAAGCCTAAGATCGATTGTACGTTGTGAAAGTTATGCGCCTACAAGTAGGCCAGCACATCAGATCTCTGCGATGCTTTTTATTTACTAGGGTAGCTTCCCTAGGGCCTACGTCGGTCGTCTCTTACGACATGCGTTGTAGGTCGCAGTGGTACTATCCTTTGTTCACCTTGCGGGCCCCGGCACCCTACAGGCGGCGTAGAATACTGTCTCTTGCATAGAATACTATCTCTTGCTTAGAATACTATCTCTTGCATTGAATACTATCTCTTGCATACAATACTATCTCTTGCATAGAATACTGTATCTTGCTTAGAATACTACCCCTTGCATACAATACTGTATCTTGCTTAGAATACTGTCTCTTGCATAGAATACTATCTCTTGCATAGAATACTGTATCTTGCTTAGAATACTGTCTCTTGCATAGAATATTGCCCCAAATGTTGTAAGAGACAGAAGAGCATTGAAATCCCTTACTTATGATTGAAGTGCTACCAGACATAAAGAGAATAAGCCAGTAAGTGTGTGAGTAAATATGACAGGTATTATTATAAGCACACACTGTTGTTGTTTCTGTGAAAAAATCGTGGCATATCCCAAAGGACGTAGCCATCAACCACAGTAAACAAGTCGTTGATTTTCTAGGCACCACTTATACGTTCAGTAGTTTGCCATTGCTTTCTGAACGGGTGGCGCCATCGTCCTTTGTTAAAATCAACGGAAACAATTTGCAAGCAAACTGTCCGCAGCGTGATTCGAACTCAGAACGTCGGGGTTAATAGACAGAGTCACTAACCCTAGGCCACGAACGTTGTTTCTGTAGCGTTAAGATAAGTTCCTCGCTTCTAACTTCAAAAGTGTTAGGTTCGCTCCCCGTGTCAATCGATCTTTTTTTCTACAATCCTGTTTTGCCTCACAGCGTCAGGATATGAAGAGATTTCTAGAACGAGCCCTTCTGTGCGCTTAATAAATAGTGTCTTTCGTCGCCTCTAGGGTCCACCTTTTGCGTGACAGGTCTTCTGCTTTGTATCCATTGTATCGGAGCAACATAGCTCTTTGAGGTGCAATTTCTGTTGGTAATCTGTTTACCTGGCCGAACCACTTAATTTGTTGTTTCTTGATGAAGTCTAGTATTGTTGTACCCACTTTTTCCATGATATCTTCATTTTTAAACCGGTTTCTTCTTGATACTCCCAGCCTTCTGCGTAGACACTTCATTTCTGTCGTGTCTAGTTTTCTTCTATCATTTGATGTCAGTGTCCATGTTTGGCCCTGATAGCATAATATTTGGAGAAAGAGAAGTGAAAAGTGTGACGATAGTGACATTATATCAGAGATCTGATCCATTGTAAGCGAGTTTGAGTTCCTAGTCATATCGGAGATGGACGATAAAACGTAGGTCCCGCCTACAAGCTCATCACGTAAAAGAACCTTTGACAATTAATATCGATAAATAGTAGGTTGTAAAACCTCTACCCATAAAAATTTCATTTAAAAATTGTTAATAAAATTTATCCCAAAACATTTTCACAATTTTTAAAATTACATCAGGACCCTGCGTGGAATTTTTCCGACCGCGACGGCTCTCAGGTCGACCCAGCCTCAACTGGGTACCAGACATGCTCTGGAAAAGTAAAGGCGGCCGGCGTGATATAATAGCCGTCCATCGCAAGCGATGATGACAACAATCTCAGACGTGTACTGTTGCACCTCTCTGGTGTGTGCGAAGGTGACTGTAGAGTCCAAATCCTAGAACAGAATCCCCGACCACAGGTGGGGCATACATGATCAAGGTTAGACATGTGCGTGTTGTGTGCTCTGTCTTTTCGCGCTGCTCGTTTTCTCTGTGACTCAACAATACGATGATTCTCAGCTATTCGGGTTCCTCTTTTGTTGTTACAGCGCCACATTTGGCGATCTTGCGCAAGGGATTCCCAGCACGTATTGTCTATATCAAACATTTCAGAGACACTTTAAGAGTGTCTTTAAAGCGTTTTCTGTCCACCAGCTAAACGTCTGCCCCTTCAAGCTCGCCATACATCAACTGTTTTGGGATGCGTTTATCATCCCGGCGTGATACTGACCACATCACACATCATGTGCCGACGGTTAATGAAAAATACAGACCTAACACTGTATTGACTTATATACCACGAGGTATGAAAGGGTTCCTTTACTTAACATCAGGACCGTCTCCTGTGCTAAATTTATTATGATTACCAGACTAACAAGCTACCGAGACACTGTTGCTATAATGTGGGGTTTTTTAAAACTGTCGTTACTGCTTGTAGAAGGGAGGTATAGGAGAAGTGAGACGACATCCTGAGGAATTTAACGACTGCGTGGTTAGTACAGTCGCCGAGAAGCTGTTCAGGTTAGAATTTTTTATTTATGCCCACAACAGAAACAAAATCAGTGGCCTTACTATGGATTGAACACGGGTCTCTCGCATGGGAGCCGGGCTCTGATCCATCCCCGCATGGGAGTCGGGCTCTGATCCATCCTCGCATGGGAGCCGGGCTCTGATCCATCCCCGCATGGGAGCCGGGCTCTGATCCATCCTCGCATGGGAGCCGGGCTCTGATCCATCCTCGCATGGGAGCCGGGCTCTGATCCATCCTCGCATGGGAGCCGGGCTCTGATCCATCCTCGCATGGGAGCCGGGCTCTGATCCATCCGCTGGAGCGGCCTGATCCATCCCGCATGGGAGTCGGGCTCTGATCCGTTCAGCCAGACGTACCTCTACATTCTAGGGAAAGTGCCAGTGTAGAAAGAATAAGAGATTATAGCAAACATGGTTATTCACCAAAGTGCAAGGACAATGGTCCTATCAATCAATCCAGTGGCGGGGCTTCATGAGAATTTTCCGAAAAAACATGGTTTTTCGGGAAATTATTCCCTTTTCGATTATTTGTGGGCCGGCACCACTGGCCCTTAATGACGACCGCCCCTGAACAATCAATCAGTTAATCAATCATTTGTAAGGAGACTAACATACAATTTTCTTCTTCTTATTCTAACGTTCCACACTGTTAAACCACTCTATGTGATATGTATGTGATCTGAGCATATAGCGATCGTACGTTGCGCAAGTTATGCGCATACAAGTAGGCCAGCACATCCGATTTATGCGAAGCTTTTTTATACAATGTAGCTTTAGGCCTACTAGTGCGTCTACGACATGCCTTATACTTCTTAGGCTTACTAGTAGCGTCTACGACATGTCTTATACTTAGGCTCCTACTTCAGTAGCGTCTAGAATGTCTTATACTTCAGCCTCACTTCAGTTGCGTCTGACATGTCTTATACTTTCTTAGGCCCCTACTTCAGTCGCGTCTTACGACATGTCTTATACTTTCTTAGGCCTCTATCTCAGTTGCGTCTTACGACATGTCTTATACTCCTAGGCCCTACTTCAGTTGCGTCTTACGACATGTCTTATACTTCCAGCCTTCTCTTAGGTCTACGACATGTCTTATACTTCCTTAGGCTCTACTTAGTTGCGTCTTACGACATGTCTTATACTTCCTTAGGCCCCTACTTCAGTTGCGTCTTACGACATGTCTTATACTTTCTTAGGCGCTACTTCAGTGGGTCTGACATGTCTTATACTTTCTTAGGCTCCTACTTCAGTCGCGTCTTATGACATGTCTTATACTTCCTTAGGTCCTTACTCATGTCTACGACATGTCTATACTTTCAGGCTCTACTTCAGTAACGTCTTAGACATGTCTTATACTTTCTAGGCCCTACTTCAGTAACGTCTTACGACATGTCTTATACTTCTTAGGCCCTACTTCAGTAACGTCTTACGACATGTCTTATAAGTCGTAGTGCTACTATTCTATGCTAGCCCCGGCAACGCACTGGCGTTAATAGATAGTCAAGTTTCTCAATAAATATATTGAATGACAGTGCACACAGAAATTCCTAATTCCTCATCAATATCTTAGTCGATTAGACAACGACTGAACGGCCGTCAGACCCAGAGACGTGACAAACATACGATACTGTCCTACATTGAATCCCAATTGGTTTTATAACAACCACTTAACGTAATGACGTCTGATCTCTCCTCCTAAATCTTGCCCTCTGCAAATACTCCATCTTCCTCTGCAGCTTATTCATTCTTGTTGCTGCTCCCCAGTCGATCTCACCTTGTTTTTTTTTCATCTTCTTTTCTGTACTTCTGTTAGAGCAACGTTTCTTAAACTAGGATCCACGAGGTACTCAAAGTGGTTCTAGCGCTCGAGGGTCTACGAGGTACTCAAAGGTGGTTCTCACGCGCTCGAGGATCCACAAGGTACTCAAAAGTGGTTCTCAAGCGCTCGAGGGTCCACGAGGTACTCAAAAGTGGTTCTCAAGCGCTCGAGGGTCCACGAGGTACTCAAAAGTGGTTCTCAAGCGCTCGAGGGGAACGAGGTACTCAAAGGTGGTTCTCAAGCGCTAGAAGAAATATTATGATCTTTGACATTTCAAACAGAAAAATAAATTTTTAACAAAAATAAAAATGTATTTTTTTCCAATCCAGAAGCACTTAAGCTTTCAGCTCTTCGGCTCGGTGCCATGGACATCGTAACCCTTCGGTTCGGTGCCACGAACACCGTGAATCTGGGGAACCTGTGGCTTTTCAGTCAGCCCGCTGAATTGAAACCGCACTCACAGAGGGCTAGTCACCCGCAGTCTAACGCGCTACGAACACGCTGGGCAGGCGGGCTAAAAATATGTATAAAAACAGTGGTAAACGAGTTCAGCTGCGAAATCAAAGGACCCGGATTAAAACCGGAGTCTAAATGTCTGACAGGACAAAACGAAAGTTCATTTGAAGTTTCCTGTAGTCTGAGAAATTGGAGCCAGCTTGACTGTTGGTGTGGTGTAATAATATCTTCATCGCTAGAAGATTTCATATATAGAAGTATTTGGGACCACGGCAACAACATGTATTTAAAAGGCACCCACGGTAATGCAAAGTTTAGGAACCGCTGCGTTGTAACAACCCGTTTCTTCTATATCCGTCATACACACACACACTTACACACATTTATACACGCATTTACACACACTTCCACACTTACACACAGAGAAGAAATCGCACCCCTTCTGCATGAGAAAGTAAGAGTTCTATAATGCTCTGAGCACTTACTCTCTTCAAATGCTGATACTCCCGGTGAAGGTTCGTTTGAAGTGTTTCACAAATATTGGATTGGATTACGATTTTGTGTTAAGAGTTTTTGTGAAACCTCCTTCTTGTCTGAAGATATGTACTCTGCCCTCCATTTTGTAGAATTCAGTTATTAAAATGAAATTTCTTTTAAATCTGCACAGACTGAGGGATACACGTTGCTGTATGCGTAGTGGCTGGGGTATTCAATACGCCATCAATAATGCAGTGGTCGTGTTTAAAGAAACTTATCGAATGTTCTAGTAAAACTAGAGCTCTTGGACTCGTCAGATTAGATTTTTATATGTTTTTTTATCATCAATGTCAAATAGTTTGTCCTGAGCAGAACTTTACCACCTCAACAATCTTCGGAGTTTCTCGTAGGCCAGATGTCCTGCCTCTGCAGCCGTCATGTTCAAACCATTAGATACATCCTGAATCCATCGTCTCCGTAGTCTTCCTCTTCTTCTCTTCGCTGGTATGCCTCCTTTCATGATGGTCTCCTCCATCCTATTTATTAACCATGCTACTTACTATGTGTATGCCTGCATCGCCATTATTCAATAGCTAGTTGTGAGAAGAACGTTGCCTCCCCAACAGTCCTTCGGAATTTCTTCATCTCATAGGCCGCACGTCGCGCTTCTGCAGTTATCATGCTCAAATCAGCAATTGCACTTTAAATCCATCCTCTCCGTGGATTTCCTCAGTTACTCTGAATGTGTTACTGTGTGAAAAGTTACTGTGTGAAAAGTTACTGTGTGAAAAGTTACTGTGTGAAAATTACGTAAATGTGTTCTTCTTCTTCTATGACCATTTACTTCTTATAGAATGTGAGTGGATGTAGTGACTAGTGTGTGCTGTTCTAATGCACATTGTAGCTGTTATTCATTTTCTTAGGCTGTTCTTGATGAAATATCCACTTTGTGGTGGTATTGGTTGTGATGGTGAGGATGATGATGATGGATGATGATGATGATGATGATGATGACGATGATGATGATGATGAGATGATGATGGTGATGATGATGATGATGATGATGGTGATGATGATGATGATGATGATGATGATGATGATGATGGTGATGATGATGATGAAGATGATAGTGATGATGATGATGATGATGATGATGATGGTGATGATGTTATGACCTAATCATAATTTTATTATTTCTCCAGGTAAGGACGCTGTTTGTGAGTGGGCTGCCAATGGATGCCAAACCCAGGGAGCTCTATCTTCTTTTTAGAGCATATAAGGTCAGATCATTCACACTTTTGTTACTATCAGACTATAGTACTACGCCTTCTGAGTTATACTGTAGCGTCATATTAGATTTAATTATAGTAATAGTCGTCCATTGCAAACGATGATGACAACAGTCTCAGATGTGTGCTGCTGCACCTCTCTGGTGTGTACGGAGGTGACTGTAGAGTCCAATCCTAGAACACAATCCCCTACCACAGGTGGAGCATACATGATCAAGGTTAGACATGTGGGTGCTGTGTGTTCTGTCTTTTCGCGCAGATCGTTTTCTCTGTGATTCAACGGCACGATGATTCTCAGCTATGCGGGTTCCTCTTGTGCTGTTACAGCGCCACAGTTGGCGATCTTTCGCAAGGGATTTCCAGCACGTGGTGTCTATATTGAAGCATTTCAGAGACACTGTAAGAGTGTCTTTAAAGCGTGTTTTCTGTCCACCAGCAGAATGTCTGCCCCCTTCAAGCTTGCCATACATCAACTGTTTAGGGATGTGTTTATCAGACATCCAAGCAACGTAACTGCCCATCTCACTTGGGCCTTCAGCATCAGGGTGTTGACGCTTGGGATCTTTGCTCTTGTGAGGACTTCACTATCTCGAATTTTGTCCCGTCAGTTTATTTTTAGTATTCTGCGTAGACAGCTTGAGTGGAAGTGGTTGAATTAATTAGTCATATGAAAGCTGACTAACTTAGTCAATTAAAACATATTTAAGCGTAAATAGGAAAATGATCTGGATAAAAACAAATGGAGGATACAACCCAGAGAACAACAGTATAAATACACTAAACAGAAAAGCACAGACCACAGTCTTCAAACTTAGAACGGGACACTGCAGTCTCAGAGCACACCTCCACAGAATGAGTCTCAGGGACTCGGCAGCCTGTGGAGCACCAAAGCAGTCCCCAGAGAACATCCTGCAAGACTGCCCTAGTCTGAGTAGCGAGAGATTGGAGATCTAGCCAAAAGAAACAACACTACAAGACAAACTATGGGGAACCGGTGAAGACCTCAAGCGCACCACCCTGTTTATGACACATACCGGAGTAGTCGCATAGCAAAAGTTGATGGCAGAAATAAGCGTGAATGGTGAGCTGCATAGCAGTAAACGCTCACTGGGTAGTCAGAAAAAGCGATTCAAAGACACACTCAAGAACTTTGGCATTGATGTCGACAACTGGGAGAATATTGCTCAAGACAGATCAGCCTGGCGCACACTTCCTCGACACGGTTCCTCGGCCTGCGAGGCAGGTAGAACAGCACGGATGGAACAAATACGTCAAAATAGAAAGGCAGTAAAACTTCCTACAAGTGCAAGTATACCTTGCCCACACTGTACAAGAACATTTCAAGCTAGCATCGAGCTCACTAGTTATTTACGCACACACAGGCAAACATAACGCAACTACATTTCCTTGGATGAAAATTGTGTGATCGTCATCACCGGTGATGGGCTAGCATCATTCTTCTACATAAAACTCATGAATATTTTATGTTTTATTTTCAGGGTTATGAGGGTTCACTCTTGAAGATCACGAATAAGAACGGAAAGAACACGTCTGTAAGTATCAATATACACCCCTGTTAAAGTATCCATATACGCCCCTGTTAAGGTATCAATATACGCCCCTGTAAGTATCAATATACGCCCCTGTTAAGGTATCAATATACGCCCCTGTTAAAGTATCAATATACGCCCCTGTTAAAGTATCAATATACGCCCCTGTTAAAGTATCAATACACGCCCTGTTAATTTATCCATAGATGCCTCTGTTAAATTATCAATATTTGCCCATGTTAAATTATAAAAACACGCCCCTTATAAAGTATCCAATACACTCCTCTGTTAAATTATCAATGAAAGCCTCTGTCATCGTATCAATACACGCCCCTGTTAAATTCTCAATATACGCCCATGTTAAATTATCAATACACGCCCCTGTTAACAATTTCTGAACGCTGATATTAGTGTGCATACCTGATCAGGTGCCATCTCCTCATGAAGGGCTGGCTATAACTGGTATCCAATATTTCATGTTTCTTGCTACGGAGGCATGCTCCGTCAAATTACTCTTTACTTACCTTACTTAATTATTCCACTCCGCTCCTCGTGGAGCATAGGATATCAACATTTGTTCGACATTTTACCAAGCCTTTGTCTGTTTCGTTATGGCTTCCCATGATTGTCCAACATTCTTTAGTTCCACTAACAAGACTTTGTGTTCATGTCTATTTAGAACGTCCCCTTTTCAGTTTTTCTTGTGGGTTCCGGTCAAGTACACGTTTAGGGACACTAGACTAGGTCTTCCGCAGTGTGTGCCCAGTTTCTCCTCTTAACCTGGGTCATCACTGGTTCTTGTCCTGTCGTTTCCACTGGTCTGTGTTTGTCACTCTGTCATACTGTCTCAGACTAAGCTGGTCTGTGATTGTCACTCTGTCATACTGTCTCAGACTAAGCTGGTCTGTGATTGTCACTCTGTCATACTGTCTCAGACTAAGCTGTCTGTGTTGCTCTGTCATACTGTCTCTGCTGGTCTGTGTTTGTCACTCTGTCATACTGTCTCAGACTAAGCTGGTCTGTGTTTGTCACTCTGTTATACTGTCTCAGACTAAGCTGGTCTGTGTTTGTCACTCTGTCATACTGTCTCAGACTAAGCTGGTCTGTGTTGTCACCTGTCATACTGTCTCAGATTAAGAATACGCCGAAGAAATCTGTTGATAGAGGACTGAATCTTAAATTGTTTTTTAGACAGAGAGATAGAGAGAGAAGAGAGCGAGAGAGATGGAGAGAGATGGAGAGAGAAAGACGGAAGGAGATGAAGAGAGAAATGGAGAGAGAGATGGAAAGAGAAGGGAGGTATGGAGAGAGATGGAAAGAGAAAGAGAGATGGAAAGAGATAAATGGAGAGAGAGATTGAGAGAGATAAGAGGAGAGGGATGAAGAGAGATGGGATCTGAAGACGACATGAGCTGGTATGGACATTTTCCTAACAGCTGTTACTAACGCTCGAGAGGAGAAGAGATGGAGCAGAGAGAATGAGAGGTGAAACGAGATAGTAAAGAGATGGAGAGAGACAGAAAGAGATATATAGAGAATGAAGAGAGATGGAGAGAGAGATGGAGAGATAGAGAAAGAGAGAGATGGCAGAGGTGGAGAAGAGATGGTGAGAGACGAAGAAGATAGAGAGATATTGAGAGAGATGAAGAGAGAGAGAGAGAGGGATGAGTGAGCAGAAAGAAACCTAATTAAAGCATTTTGTCTTTCTTTCTGTTTTTAGACAAGAAAATGTCTCCTAACTTGTCTGTACACAATGTAGACAGTAAGACAAAGGAACGTGACAGACAACGACATCTTGGCAGACATTTAAACAGACTGCTCTAACTTCAGATAAAATAGTTTGTTTTGTGTCGCCCATAATTTGGTCACTCTTTCTCTTTCCAGCCTGTAGGTTTCGTCACCTTTAATTCCAGACTGGCCGCGGAGACAGCGAAGCAAGACTTACAGGTGAGTGAATCGAATTTCGTAATTTGGGGGTCTCTGTGTTGAGGGGGGCTATGTGCTCGCCTCTTATTCAAAAGGTACTCGGTTAGCTACCTCGTGGAATGATCTGGATAACTTTCCAGAGATCTCTGATTCCAGGATCAGCCATCTCTCTAATCCTGGCGCGCCGCTTCCTTGCGCCTTTGACCCCAGTATTGGTTCTATGTAGCTCTGAATAACTCAGATAGGAGAACTAAAACTTTCCCGGCTTCCTACTTCAATACCTGCTTTGTGATTTTTTATAATTTCTTTACACAGTATGTTCAACATATCTCCATCGTCTCTTTCTTATAACAGTTGCTACTAGTGGTTGACCAGAATTATCTTCTCAGATTCTGACGGGGTCTCTGTGGCTAAGTGGTTAAGCCCTTTGCCTTGTGAGTCGAAGGTTGTGGATTCGAATCCGGACCGCGCCGTTCTGTTCACGAGTGAATTTATTTTCAGAGACCCCTTGGATTGTTTCTGGAGCTACGGAGTAGGGGTTGACAAGACATTTTCTGATCGATGTTGTTCTGAATTCGTCCCCGGAGGGTACTATAACAAGAAGGGTCCTTGCCTGGAACCCGCAGGGACAGCGAAAGAAGGAGAGGTCGAGAAATACATGGAGACGAGATTTGGAGGCGGAGATCAACAATATAAAGAAGAGCTGGAGGGAGCTGCAGGAGATAACTAGAGATAAAAATACTTGGCATGAGTTGGTTGAGGCCTATGCCCCAATCCGGGGTAAAAGGCAGAGAAAAGAGAGAGATGATCCTTATTTTTCGCAGACATCTATTCTCAAAGCGTTTTGTCAATGTAAGAAAGAGGCAATTCTTTTTTCGGAGATTAAATGAGATGGACAAGCCTGGAATACATTGTAACAACTGGTAAAATCGAGAGAAGACGATACAGAGGAAGACAGAGAGAGAACATTTTTGAACATCCTGACGTCATGGCACGGAAGATCGTCAACATCTGAGATGATAGCAAATACCAGAGACAGAGATTTGAGGAGATTCATGATCCCCTACGCCTTACGGCACGGCACCTGATGATGATGATGATGATAATTATTTCTCCTTTATATTTAGAAATGTCTATTTCTCATTCATATTTAGAAATGTCCATTTCTCATTCATATTTAGGAATGTCTATGGAGCATGATTCGTAAAGTCGAATCAGTTATGGTGAGACGCAACTGGGTGGAGGTACTGGTACAGATAATGATCAGAGAAATCACCTTCATTTTTGTCCCTGGGCACGCAGGAGTTAGGGGTAATGAACGAGCTGATAGATTGGCTGGCTTAGCTACAATATCAGAGGGAGCTGCAATGGATCGAAGTGACATTCTTCACGCATTGAGAGAGTCCTTCCGAACAGAGGAGTTTCAGGGCTGTGAATCCCACTCGCTGACCTGATTGAAAGAGATGGGTGTCAATATTGATGCAGCCCGAAAAGAACGACATACTAAATATGCAAGGAGATTGATTAATCAACATCGAACTGTTGTGTTGGGTCGCTGGACGCTGCTGGATTTGCTGAGGCGGAGATCGGAGCACCTATGGACATGTCGGGAGTGCTATGATGATAGTCCTCATATAACTGATTTAGACATGTTTAATTTTCATTCATATTTCTTGCTATGACAGGGTGTACGATTCGACCCTGACCTGCCGCAGACGTTGAGGCTAGAGTTTGCAAAATCCAACACAAAGGTCACGAAGCCTAAACAAGCCTCACCGCAACCGATAGCAGCTCACCCAACCACAATCATCCACCCTATAACAGGACGTAAGTACAGTGTGTGCATGCCCCCGCACGCCTGTTGGGCGTTAGTTATCCACTTGATATATGTGACAGTTACTTGTTTCAACCATCATCGTCTAAATCAGAAACGTTGTCTTTAAATGCTCTGATTCTAAGCGCAAATCATCTATGGCTAGTACAGCTGATAATATTTTGTTTCACAGAAAAACTTCGAGTAAGTTTAGAAATGAAAGTTATCAAACAGGAAGTAGAGTGGCTAAGTGGTTGAGCCCTTGCCTTGCAAGTCGAAAGTCGTCGGTTCGAATCCAAACTGTGCGGTTCTTTCATAGAGCATTTATTCAAATTTCTAGAATTGTTGCCGGAGTTGCGGAGTTCGTGTTTTGTGCAATGCTATCAGCAGATTTTGTGCTAGTTTTGCGTAGAGGGACTGAGTCGTATAGTGTAAAACCCAGTGCAATGAAGACAATCCATCGGCTTTTAGTAAAAGATGTTAAATTGATGTTTGGACAAAAAGGTCTTTATCGGGTAAATGATTCAAGACACAATAAGAGGAAACACATTTTGATTGTACAAAAAAAGCTTTTTTCGTCTACGATCGTTCACTATGAACTCACGCGTAGTCAGAGCCCCCAGAGTATGGCGATTCATACTGATTTTTGCGTGAAGGTGTGCTTTCCTTATTATCAGTATAAGTTTTCTCCAACTTCAGATCTATACTTCTTCTTCTTCAAACGCTCCATATCGACCACTTGTGAACCACTATGTGATCTGAACCTAAGAGCGATTATACGTTGTGCCAGTTATGCTCCTACAAGTAGGCCAGCACATCCAATTTCTGTAAATGTTTTTCCTGTGATTTCCGACCTTTTCTGTGATTTTTATTTACTAGGGTAGCTTTCCTAGGTCCTACATAAGTCGCCTCTTACGACATGCCTTGTAGGTTGCAGTGGTAATATTCTTTGCTTCTCTTGTCGGCCCCAGGCGCAGAGGTAAACATAATACAATTGTCCGTGGTGGAGTCCATCTAAATGACAACCTGATACCTGCTAGGATTCAGCTGGGTGTTGGTGGTGCCATCCTACGATTATTGCATACCCAGTCTTGTGATTGCAAATGAAGAACCCTTAAATGTCCATGGGCGTCCATTCGTGAAAGCAAGGGGGAGGGAGGAAGAGAAGTAACTGTCGTTACTGCCTATATTATCGCTTTTTAGGGCGGTGTCACAAAAATTAAGAATGAAAATCCAGTCCTTCGAAACTAAATGCTACAGAAGATCCTACGAATACCATGGACAGAAAAAAGAAGAACACTGATGTCCTGAAAGAACTAAATGTTAAAGAGAATTGGCTGATATTCTGCATACTATACAGAAAAATTACATACTTGGTCACATCAAGCGTCACGATGGCCTGGAAAGAACAATACTAGAGGCAGGGTCCCAGGACGCAGAGGCAGAGGCAGACCAAGAAGAAGATGGCTACAAGATATTAAAGAAACCATAAATATGACCATCGACAAAGTGGGTGAACTGACTAGAGACAGAGTGGATTTCAGATGTGCTGCAAAGAGAGCAACGTCCTATAAAGGATACGCATCTTGATGAAGAAGGCGGTGTAGGACAGGTGAGATGTGATCCTGAGAAATGTAATAGCTGCATGGCTAGTGCAGTAGCCACAAAGCTGTTCAGGTTATCATTATGGCATCGTCCAAAAAACCCGAGTCACAATGTCACAATTCATAGTTAGAATAAGAAGCAAATGGTTCTGGAAGCAGATATTCTATGCTTTCTTGCATGGCACTTCATGATGATGATGATGATGGTGATGATGATGATAATGATGATGATAATGATGATGATGATGATGATGATAATGATGATGATGGTGAAGGGAGATTAAATATCGCGACATGTATCCTGTCTGATACCTATCTCAGAAGAAAACTATTCAACATTCTGAAATCTATCTTTCAATTGTTCTTCTTTCTTTCCCTTTCTTCCTCATATTTCTTCTTTCCATAATCTAACAGTCTCTTCACAATTTTGAAATCTTTCAAAGCATGAGCACATAACTCATGATTGCACTTAACCCCGAGTTATCCTCTTGACACATCGACAAATTCCAAGCTAGTCTTCACTTCTGCTTCTCTATTTGGTTCACTGTGCAAAGTTATTGGTTATTGGTTACTAAACTGACGACATTGCACTCCGGGAAGACCCATAGGTGCTCAGTCTCCCCAACATATATCGAAGAGTATGCATATCCAAATGAAATGCTATAGAAAGATCCTACGAATACCATGGACAGAAAAAAGGAAGAACACTGATATCCTGAAAGAACTGAATGTTTGAGACAATTGGCTGATAAACAATATACTCTTCAGAAACGTTAGATACTTTGGTCACATCAAGCGTGACCATGGTGAGAACAAATTTTAGAGAGCAAGGTTCCAGAAAGCAGAGGCAGACCAAGAAGAAGACGGCTACAAGATATTAAAGAAACCATGAATATGATCATCGACGAAATGGGTGAACTGGCTAGAGAGTGAATTTCAGATGCGCTGCAAAGGGAGCAACGTCCTATAAAGGAAACCACCATGATGATGATGCATACTCATGGTTCCCATTCTCCTTGATTAAACACACTCTCACTTTGCCCGTCAGGCATCCAGTTCCACTTGTACAACTGGTAACTCCAAACAGCTTAAATCTCTGGATCGATTCAACATATATTTTAGTGTCCTCATCCAACAGGTAGTTGCGTAGAGACCGAAGAACATCCCCCTTATCCATCTTCAACTCCCAACAATCTTGTAATGCAAGCATGTCCGCTTTCTCATTCCCGCAAACACCCGCATGCCCAGGACAGTAGATCCAAATATACCTCTGGAGGTTAGAAACTTCTATAGACAAAGACGACATCGATTCATACCGAAACCTGCACTTTTGGATCTTGTGAAACATGGACTGAGAGTCAGCTGCAACAACGACCCCAGTAAACGGAGTTCACTGTGCATAACACTTAACGACAGAAAATTACACGTTACAAACATAGCAAGCACATACTATCATTTTCAACATTATTTCATCACTTCTATAAATTTTAATTGTTTCGTTTTCTTCAAATTATTCAAACTTTTTCAAGTTCAATCAACCGAAACTAAGTTATAAATTTGTTTCGTTTCTTTAATTATCGTTAGTTTCATAGTTTCATAATTTTTAACTACCACATCGTTGTATGTGCTCGCCTGTCGTGCCAAATGTAAGCGGTTCCCTCACTCGTGGTGAAATCGGGATTTTTTTCCCCAGATGTCCCTGATCTTCGTGTAGGGGAGATCGAGTTCCTAGTCCTTTCGGAAATGGAGGATGATAAAACGCAGGTACCTTGTTCAATTTGAACATTGAAAAGAACCCTTGACAGTTCAACATCGAAAAGAGCAGGCTGGAAAGCCGCTGCCCGGAGAAATTCATTAGAAAAAAAGATTTGAAATACAATTCCTACACAATATCTTTACCATCTTTAAAATTACATCAGGGACCCTCGCCAATGCTACGGAGTTCGTGCACTGCAGCTGAGATCTTCCTGTGTAAGAAAGAGATCAGAGCACACATGATTACTCACCGAAGTGCAATGATGATGGTTTTATCAATCAATCAGTCAATGTGTTAAGTCATAAAGTAATATTTTCTCATTGCAACCACTTGTATAACCTTAACTGTATTGATTATATCTAAGACAAGCACCAAAATATCAGCATCTTCATTATCATCAGTGCATACAACATCATAGTTATACTACTCATCATCATCATCAGGTGCAGTGCCGGCTGGCGTAGGCGATCATGGATCTCCATAAATCTCTGTCGTTGGTGTTTGCTATCAACTCAGATGTTGACGCTCTACCGTGCCATGAAGTCAGGCTATCCAACATTTTCTCTCTCTGTCTTCCTCTGTCTCGTCTACCCACGATTTTACCGGTTGTCACAATGTGTTCTAAACCTCCCCACCTCATCACATGCCCGAAAAATGATGACTGCCTCTTTCTTATATTGATGATAAGCTTTCTCTGTGTCTTGATCTCATTCAACACCTCAACATTAGTCATTTTAGCAGTCCATGGTATTCTCATCATTCTTCTATTTTATTTATTTTTTTTTTTTCTATCCAGAAGCACGAGCTGAAAGCTCTTCGGCTCGGTGTCATGGACATCGTAACCCTTCGGCTCGGTGCCACGAACACCGTAAATCTGGGGAACCTGTAGCTTTTCTGCCAGTCCGCTGAGTTGAACTCGCACTTACAGAGGACTAGTCACCCGTAGTCCAACGCGCTACGAACACGCTGGGCACGCGGGCAATCATTCTTCTATAAAACCACATCTCTGTGGACCTTAGAGATTTTTCGATCTGTGTGTTCATTGTCCATGAGTTATACTACTACTTGTCTTCATTCTGGGGCACATGGCTGGCAAATGGACATTGTCGGCAATGAGAGAGCAGATATGTCTCTGCCACCGTATCAGGGGGTCAACCAATAGATAGAGCTGTGTTTTCATACTAAGTAACTCCGTGAGCAGCATTCGTAAAGTCGAATCAGGAATGATGAGACGAAACTGGGTGGAGGAACTGGTATAGACAGGGATCAAAGAAATCACCTTCATTTTTCTCCCTGGGCACGAAGGAGTTAGGGGTAATGAACGAGCTGATAGATTGACTGGCGTTACTACGATATCAGAGGGAACTGCCAGTGATTAAAATGCCATTCTTAACGTATTGAGAGAGTCTTTCCGAAAAGAGAAGTTTCAGGGTTGTGAATCCCACTCGCTGACCAGATTGAGAGAGACGGGTCTCGATATAGGTGCAGCCCGAATGAAACGACATACCAAGTACTCAATAAGATTGATTAATGAACATCGAACTGGTGTGTTGGACTGCTGGACGCTGTTGGATTTCTTGAGGCGTAGATCGGAGCACCTATGGACGTGTCCGGAGTGCAATGATGATAGTCATCATTTAACTGACCTGACCGAGTGCTTACTGGGGCCCAAATTTGAGGTGCAAAGACTAGAACCACTCTTACCTGCTACGCATGTCGTAAGAGGCGACCAAGGAGGTTTGGATGAAATCGGATGCACGTGTCCGTTAGGGAATGCTAACCCGAAACAAATGCTTGCAGAAAACGGATGCACCAGTCTGTAAGGCGCATACCATGGAAACAACGACCCTCACAATGAGGAATGGGATAACGGATTCTACGGTTGCCAATCTGCCTCGGAGATTTAGTCACGCAGTAACAATGTCAGACTTACTATCACGAGGGTGGCCAAAACTTACTGCGGGAAGAGGTCGGCACAAACTGGGAAGTAGAAATCATAGGAATTATATCCTACAGAACTGCCCCGAGTAAGCAGACTTGAGAAGAAAGAGGTGGCCCTCAGCTTTACACCAGCGTCCAAGACAAACTGTATGAGCGTGGTTGATAATCTGAGGCAGACGGATGCCTTTATTAGAGAATCCGAAATCCTAATCTAATGAGAACGCAGAAGACAAACTGTATGGTGTGGTTGATAATCTGAGGCAGACGGCTGCCTTTATTAGAGAATCCGAAATCCTAATCTAGTGAGGACGCAGAAGAAAATATAACTGATAACTGATAGAGCAGACATTCAGAAAGCCCTCACAGAAAGTATGTGTTATCTTCAAGAATATTTTGTCCAGAACAAGATACATTTTCAAATGAAAGCTGTCTCGGGCTGTCAACTGATGTCTTTCAAAACAAACTTGCACTGTCATCTAAAAGTGTATATAGATGCAGCCAGTTTTTTTTCTGTAAAGAACAATAGTATCAATTGTTGGGGAGTTGAAGATGGGTAAAGGGGATGTTCTTCAGTCTCTGTGCAACTGCCTGTTGGACGCTCATCAAGGTGCGTATTCTTTATAGGACGTTCTCTCTTTGCAGCACATCTGAAATTCACTCTGTCTCTAGCCAGTTCACCCACTTCGTCGATGGTCATATTCATGGTTTCTTTAATATCCTGTAGCTGCCCGCGTGCCCAGCGTGTTCGTAGCGCGTTGGACTACGGGTGACTAGTCCTCTGTAAGTGCGGGTTCAACTCCGCGGACTGGCAGAAAAGCTACAGGTTCCCCAGATTTACGGTGTTCGTGGCACCGAGCCGAAGGGATACGATGTCCATGACACCGAGCCGAAGAGCTTTCAGCTCAAGTGCTTCTGGATAGGGAAAATATAATATCTTGTAGCCATCTTCTTCTTGGTCTGCCTCTGCGTGGGCGAAGACATGAAAATAGATGTTCAATCGATCCAACAATTTAAGCAGTTTTCAGTTACTTGTTGTACACGTAGAACTGGATGCATGAGGGTCAGACTGAGGAGTGTGTTTAACCAGCGAGCCACAGGAACCATCAGTATGCTTACTCTTCGATATCTTTTGGGGAACACTGAGAACCTATGAGTCTGCAATGACGCCTTCACAAGTACATTTTTTCACAGAGGCACCTAGAATTGTTACAGGAGCTACGGAATTTCGTAATCAATAACCACTAAGGCTATCTTTCATGAACTTCATATTCATTTTCAACTTCATTCTAATTTCAAAACTCATATTACAGATTACTATTGAAATTACTTTTACATACCATATTCCTGGTGCGCAGCACCTTTTTTTTTGTGCTGCTTTTACCAATTTTCTACAACCACCAATTATAAATAATATTTCGGAATGGGCTGTGAATAGTTTTACATCTCTCTAATAATATGTATCACTTTGAAACCCAAGCACTCGCCATCACTATCATGAACATTATCATTGTCGCCACCATTAACACCACAATTCGCCATCATCGCCACAAGCACTACCATTCCTAACACTTCAACGCCCCCTTTACACTTCACCAAATTATTCACCCAACTTAAAGAAACTCACTTTCACAGAGGAATTTGGGGCAGCCTTTTTCTCTGGTGGTCCTGAAGCATGGACTGCAGCACCTACCCTCTCACCATTTCCAGAACTTGCACCAGCTCCGCCCCCTGGGGCTGGGCTTCCACACACCGCCCTAATTCCTCACCATCACCCAGCAGCACTTGCGCAAATGCCTATAAGGGTCAGTATATTAGATGTGTATATTCAATAATTATACCAAACAAAGGGAGAGTTTCATAACATCGTTTTCATTATTTTTACAAAATAATGAATCTCAAAGATGCAAAAAAAATTAAACTTTCAGTCATTTTATTCATCTATTGTACTTTTGGTTTTTTCCCTAAAGATTGCACCTTTAGTAACTACGAATATTGCTTAATTATCACATTTTATTGCTGCAATAATTAATATTTATTTTCTTGGAGACAGAGCGGTATGGATAAATTACTTGCAGGCCCTATGGTATAACGGTGCGATAAGAATATAGCACGCTTGCAGGTAGTAGTAGTAGTTGTAGCAGTAGTAGTTGCAACAGCAGCATCAGTAATGGTAATAGGGATAGTAAGAGTGGTTGCAGTAGTACTAGTATTAGTAGTAGTAATTGCAGTAGTAGGAGTAGCAGTAGTAGTGGTAGAAGTAATAATAGCAGTAGTGGTATATGTAGTAGTAGTAGTAGTAGTTGTAGTAGTAGTTGTAGTAGTAGTTAGTATCATCAGCAGCAATAAAGTGCCAGTAGTAATAGCAGTAGTAGTAGTAGCAGTAGTAATTGTAGCAGCAGTAGTAGTAGCAGCAGTAGTAGTAACAGAAGTAGTAGTAGCAGCAGTAGTAGTAACAGAAGTAGTAGTAGCAGCAGTGGTAGCGGTTTCAATAATAGTAGTAGCAATAATAGGAGCAGTAGTAGTAGTAGTAGTAACAGTAGTAGTAGTGGCAGCAGTGGCAGTAGTAGTACCAGTATTAGTAGCAGCAACAGTAATAGCTGCAGTAGTAGTAACAGCATGAACATGACCATCGACGAAGTGGGTGAACTGGCAAGAGACAGAGTGAATTTCAGATGTTCTGCAAAGAGAGCAACGTCCTATAAAGGATACGCACCTTGATGATGAGTAGTAACAGCAATAGTAGTAGCAGCAGTAGCAGTAGTAGAAACAGCAATAGTAGTAGCAGCAGTAGCAGTAGTAGAAACAGCAATAGTAGTAGCAGCAGTAGTAGAAACAGCAATAGTAGTAGCAGCAGTAGTAGTAGTAGAAACAGCAATAGTAGTAGCAGCAGTAGCAGTAGTAGAAACAGCAATAGTAGTAGCAGCAGTAGCAGTAGTAGAAACAGCAATAGTAGTAGCAGAAGTAGCAGTAGTAGAAACAGCAATAGTAGTAGCAGCAGTAGCAGTAGTAGAAACAGCAATAGTAGTAGCAGCAGTAGCAGTAGTAGAAACAGCAATAGTAGTAGCAGCAGTAGCAGTAGTAGAAACAGCAATAGTAAGACAAGTAGTAGAGGTAGTAATAGCAGGAACCGCAGAAGTAGAAGCAGACATCTTTCAGCTTTCAGTTTGAAATAAGCATCAATCTGTATCGATAGGTAGAAGCTTCGCTGTTTCGTTGGCGATTGTAAGAACTAATACAGAAACATACACAGGTATCTAATAATAATTCAGTCCAGTAGCGACTTAAGTAACTTTATTTTTTTTTTTTGCAACAATCGGACAAGATTTTCTTTTTTAAACATGGAAAACTGTGATAACATTAAAAGAGAATTTACAAAAATAAAATTAAGATCAAAATGAAGATAAAAGATATACGGAAATAGAACAAAGGGGTATGAGTTTATTGACAATATAATGAAGAAAGTATGATGTGAACAAGAGGGTACCTGAAAGGTATGTCCAGCAATCTGATGGAACATTTTAAGTTTAGAATTTCTGTCAACAAATGTGTTAGGTATGTACCACGAATATGGGAGAATTTTTGGTCAGTTATTTGTTTTTTTATGAAACTGTCCCTTCTACAGCACAACGATAATTTGGCAATTATGGGCAATTTTTTGTCAATTATTTGATGTCTGTGAAACTGTCCCTTCTACAGCACAACAACGATAATTTGGCAATTATGGGCAATTTTTTGTCAGTTATTTGATGTTTGTGAAGCTGTTCCTTCTACAGCACAACAACGATAATTTGGCAATATGGGACAATTTTTTGTCAGTTATTTGATGTTTGTGAAACTGTCCCTTCTATAACACAACAACGATAATTTGGCAATCTAATTTATGGTGAGATTTTTGTGTTTGTAACGTATGGGATCAAAGATTCTTTAAGCCGAGGTGCGCCCCCTTTCAACCTAACTCTTTCACTCCATAATAATTGTTAAATCTCAGAACTCATTCGTATTGCAATATATACTAAATTAGCCAGTGTATTGGCTTTCCGTCATCTTAAAAAATACTGGGAGCCGGTATAGAGGCTCGGAAGGGCGAATGGGTTAAGAATGAACCTTTTTTTGATGATATCAGACCGTGTAGTTGCCAACAAACATGAGAAATAAGAATTAACTCCTCTCGAAGAATCCAATGTATTAGAAAATAATGATGAAAATACTACCCTACCAGAAATGAAAATCGTGTCATATCCTAAAGGACGTATCCATCAACCACAGTAAAAGAGTCGTTGATTTTCTATGCACCACTTATACGTTTAGTAGTTTACTATTGCTTTCTGAACGGTGAGGTCTATTTTTACCTTTTGTAAAAATCCAACGGAAACGAATTTGCTTCCAAACTTGCCCACCGTGGGGTTTGAACCAGGTACGCTTGGGTTTGTGATCGAGCTCACATCCGCTTGAGCTACAGACTAAGTCATAATACATATCAATCTATATATATAATTAATTCCTTGTACTGTTATACGTTAAATAGGGACCTGCAAGTAATTTCTCCATACCGCTCTATGCTGAGCAGCTCGCTCAATCTCCTCCATGGAATCTATATATATTGAACTGCTAATGGTTCTTTTATGTGCTAAAATTAAACACGGGACCTACGTTTTATCGTCCGTCTCCGATAGGATAAAGAACTCTATCTCACCTACACTGAGATCTGGGACCTCTGGAAAAATATCCAGATGGCTCCACGAGGGAGCGAACTTTGGGACCTTTGGCACGAGAGACAAGCACCGAACCTCTACTCCACAAAGACTTCCCAAAATTTCGAGGCCCGGGCGAAATTCATGAGAGAAAAATTAATAATCTAATGCCTACAAAAATATCTTCACCATCTTCAAAATTACATCGGGGATCGTCACCAGAGCTGTGGATTTTGTGCTCTGCAGCTGAGGGAAGACCCAGGAACACCTGGAGACGGAATGCAAGAGAATTGGGAGAGAATGGAGAGATCTGGAAAAGATGGCCTTGGATAGGCGGGCTTGGAAGGCCTTGATTGCGCACCTATGTCTCCCTAGGTGTTAAGGGTGAGAGAAAAATTAACCCCTGACTCTAAGAGTTGAGAGAAATATTTTTTTCCGATCCAGAAGCACTTGAGCTTTTCAGCTCTTCGGCTCGGTGCCATGGACATCGTAACCCTTCGGTTCGGTGCCACGAACACCGTAAATCTGGGGAATCTGTGGCTTTTTCTGTCATCCCGCGGAATTGAACCCGCACACAGAGGGATAGTCACCCGTAGTCCAACGCGCTACGAACACGCTGGGCAGACGGGCAAGAGAGAAATATTAAGGACTACCGAGCGTACTGACGAGAATGCTCTCGTTGATCTATGTTCTCAAAAAAAATCAGCTGATTTTGATGAGCTTTCTGTGAATTGAGAAACATTATTCATTTTGATTAACCAGTAGTATTGGACAAAAATAACCATCACCCATGCCACCAGAGGAGCGCAAGACAAAAACAGAAAACCACGACACTGGGAAACAACCCGGTAACAGTATGACGACAAAAGAAGAAGAAAGTATTGGACAAAAGACATGTATATTATAGTATTATATAATCTAGAAAAAATAAATAATTAAATATGGAATTAGTTTTTCCATGTTTAATCATTTTTTTCCTATAGCTTATTTAATCATGTGATTTCCATGTCTTTTGTCCATACCGCCCATTTACTCAGTATTATCACAGTCTCCACACGGTTTTCTCGAGATCTGATCTAATCCAGTCTGACGACATCAGATTTTGGAAGTTTCCTTACATCGCCTTTTGATAAACCATAAACTTGTATTTTTTTCATCACCTCACAAACGAAGTCATCCGAACTGCAAAAATAAAACTTAATTGCATATCCTTTACAGGACTTTGCGAATCAATACCAGATTTTTAACGCAGTTTGTGATTTTTCTAGGTATTATTACGTTCAGTAATTTGCCATTTCTTTCTGAACGGGTGGTGCCATCGTCCTTTTGTAAAAATCCACCGAAACAATTTGAAACCAAATTGTACGCAGTGTGATTCGAATTCAGAACGTCGGGGTTAATAAACCGAGTCACTATTCCATAAGCCACAGACACCACCTCCGCGCTGCAAACTGAACAATAATTAACAAGTCAACATAGAAATATTTGGGTGGAGGTTTTTCCTTAAACGTAGACATACCACTCCACAAACGAAGTCATGCCGCGCTGCAAACTGAGCAATAATTATTTATATATATACTGCCGTTACTGTCTGTAGTACCGCTTTTAGGGCAGCGTAGGATATATGGGACGAGAACCTGTGGAATTTAATGACCGCATGGCTAGTGCAGTCGTCGCGAAGCTGTTTAGGTTCGGATATTTCATTTATACCCACAACAGAAATAAATCCTTGGCCTTGCCGTGAATTGAACACAGTTCTCCTGCAGGGGAGCCTCGCTCTATTCCATTCGGCCAGCCGCTCCTCTATTAACCAATAATTAACAATTCAAAATTAAATATTATGTGGAGGGTTTTTTTTATCAACCTTAAACGTAGACACATTATTACTTGCCAATTGTCGTTGTTTACAATAAAATGTATTATCTATATGATGTTTGCCACCAACTTCTTCACGAGTAGACTATGCACTTAGATTGTTCTATCTATTCTTTGTAAGCTGTATTATGTTGGTATAGATGGAGACTGTAGTAAAACTAAGTAGAATGGCGAATAGCGTAATCACAAAGTACTGTAGCTATTACTTTCTCTTCTCATGCTCTATATTTTATATGTGTGTATGTTAAATGTATATGAGTCATATATTTACTTGATATTTTATTGTTTCTCTTATTTTTGCACTTCTAGTTTTTCTGTATTTATTTCGTTTTTAGTGACATATTTTCATTCATGTTTAACCGTTGTAATATCTTTGTCAAAGTCTATATGTAGTGTTCTGTGACATTCGTTACTTTTGTAGTATCGTCTGCTTGATAAAGACCTTTTGGTCGAAACGTTGCTGTGTTTTGTCATTGTTTTTGTATTTTGTAAAACTACAGTACTTTATTATTACGTTTTTCGCCTATATTCTTCTTCTTCTCTTTCACCATTTACTTCTTTATAGAAGTGTTGGGTGGGGGGAAACGTAGTGATCATGTGTGTGCTTGTTTTAAGGCACTTTGTAAGCTGTTATTCATTTTCGTAAGGCTGTTCTTGATGCCTATATTATATTGACTAAATTACTAGTCTTACCTGTCTGGTTATCTGTTTACCTAATGATATATATGCTTATTTGTGTTTATATAATACTTGTATTATATTGTTAACTATATATCATAGTGATATCTTCTTTCTTGCTGTTTCCTTCTTAATATTTCTCATTTTTCTTTTACCAATTTTTTTTTCATATTTACAACGGATACTTTTATAGAAATATGTTTGGAACAACTACTTATGAAAAAAACATTATTAGCAACTTCTATCCATTTTCATTTTTATCCAGTCTAATTTTATAATTTTGTTTTTTTTAAATCATTATTAATTATTTATCCAGTCCACCTTTTCAGTTTTGTACGTCATAATTAACAACTTATCCCCCTTTTCAGTTTTGTACGTCATAATTAACAACTTGTCCCCCTTTTCAGTTTTGTACTTCATAATTAACAACTTGTCCCCATTTTCAGTTTTGTACTTCATAATTAACAACTTGTCCACCTTTTCAGTTTTGTACTTCATAATTAACAACTTGTCCCCATTTTCAGTTTTGTACTTCATAATTAACAACTTGTCCCCATTTTCAGTTTTGTACTTCATAATTAACAACTTGTCCCCCTTTTCAGTTTTGTACTTCATAATTAACAACTTGTCCCCATTTTCAGTTTTGTACTTCATAATTAACAACTTGTCCCCTTTTCAGTTTGTACTTCATAATTAACAACTTGTCCCTTTTCAGTTTTGTACTTCATAATTAACAACTTGTCCCCATTTTCAGTTTTGTACTTCATAATTAACAACTTGTCCACCTTTTCAGTTTTCTAGTCGTTATTATCAATTTCTTATCCAATCCACATTTTTAACATTGTAAAATGTAATTATCAGTTATTTATCCAGTCCACCTTTTCAGTTTTGTAGTCATTATAAATTACTTATCCAGTCCACATTTATAGTTTTGTAAAACGTCACTATTAATTATTAGTCTCTTGTCCAGTCCACCTATATAATTTTTGATTCATTATTAATCCTTCATATCCAATCCACCTTTTTAGTTTCGAAAGTCATTTTTAGTGATTTATGTTCAGTTTACTTTTTGATTGTGTAAGTCACAATAAATCGTTAGTATTCAGTCTCGATTATTAATTTTTTGTGTAGCAGTTAGTCATCTGTCCTTCTTTTACTTGTGTGCCTTACATAATACAGTTTACTTTGTGGAAATAAAAACCCTGGTCTAGCGACATCTGCTAAAATAAACACGTGTCACCTCGCATAAATTCATATTAACTCGTATCATTCAACATCATTCTAGATCATGCAATATCGTTTAGAATAATTCTACATCAGTTCACATCAATCGACATCACTTAACATCACTCAACATCACTCAACATCACTCAACATCAATTTACATTATTAAACGTTAAGGGGGGACTCTGGTCTTGAAACTTTTTTCGTTGCTTTGGTATTAATGTAGAATTTGTATAACAATTTTGAAAGATTATGACTTAGAATAGTAGAAAAAATTAGTAAAAAATAAAAAACGCGTTGCCATGGAAACAATACAAAATGGCCGCCAAGCACACATTTTCAAATCCCTAAGGCTCTGAATCTAATGAATGTAAATGAATTCTGTTTTCACTCTAAGGTGAGCAATTGTAATATCTACAAAATTACACATTCTTTTTAGGATATATTAAATATTACATTTTTATGAATTTTGTGTAAACTCACCCTCCAAAAACAGCTTTTTTGACAAAATTTTGATGGAATTTTTACCCATAAATTTATAAAAAATTAAATATTTAATATATCCTAAAAAAATGTGTAATATTTTAGATATTACAATTGCGCACCTTAGAGTGAAAACAGAATTCATTTACATTCATTAGATTCAGAGCTTAGGATTTGAAAATGTGCTGGCGCCATTTTGTATTGTTTCCATGGCAACACTTTGACATATTTTTTTTTCTACTATTCTAAGTCATACTCTTTCAAAATGCTTATACAAATTTTATATTAATATGAAAACAACGAAAATAGATTCTTGATTTTCAAGACCCGAATCCCCCATAATCCAACTTTATTCGACATCAGTCCAGAGCAATCCAGATATATCAACATCATTCTGTGTCTCTCGGGATCGTTCTTCACGGAAAATGTTATCATTCCTTTTGTGATATATATTTGGTCCTTTTACAAGAACGGTTGAACATCATTCAATATAATTCCAAATCATTTAATATCAGCTCAAACTAACTTAAATGAATATGCAATCCACATCCACTGATATCAATCCACACCTAGACATTTTAACACACATATAAACCCACACATCAGCTGACTTGAAATCACACCAAATCATGTTAACATACCTCCCATGAGAAACTAGCAGCATATAAGAATCCACTGCAATCAAATTCAAATCCACCCACACCATCTTACAACAACCAGTAACAACTTACATTAACTACCACAACTCCACATCCACGCAAATATCATCCGCGATAACACCCACATTACTCCACACCAACAAACAATTAACCCACTGTTTCAACGTGTTGTACTCGCGTTAATGGCTCTCTGGACTATAATCACATGCAGATCTCTACTGTGATCAATAAGTGATTGTTTTTTAGAGCTTTTTCTGTGCTAGAAATGGGAGAATACCGCAGTGATGACCAATCGATCCTACCTGAGTAGGAGCCTCCGTAACAATAAGCATAGCACTACAGTCTCGTGTGCAATGGGTGGACAGCTTCGGAGATAACATCTCAAGAAAAAGACTTGGCTGTACACACCTGGACATGCTGGAGTGCAGGATAACAAACGTGCTGACTTTCTTGCAAACAATGCCCCGACTCAAGCGGGTAGAAGTATGGAGAGAGCCGATATCATCAATGCGTTACGCTCTCAATTATGTGACATGTGCAAGTCTCAGACACTGGAACGAGTTCGAGAATTAGGCGTTAAGTTTGGACATGCCAGACAGTGTCGTCTTCGTGGTAGAGAGAGAAGATATAGTAATCAACTTCTCATGGTACGGTGAGCAAATGGACTTTAGGATGGCTGCTGCAGCGGAGGACAGAGCACGAATCGGAATGCTCAATGTGCCATGACGTCGATCGCATAACATAACATAGCCCTACACGCTTAGAGTTATTGGAGGTTTTTGGGGCTGCAGGAAAACCGAGTACTCTTCCCCACACACTATAGGATAGTGGGTTAAAACTCATAATTCCTGGGGTTCATCAACAACAACAACAATAACAACAACAACAATAACAACAATAACAATAACAACGACAATGGTTTCTAATAGATAACATCAAACACCCTTATACACTAAAACAGTGGCATTTTAGCTACTGCTCACAATAATGCCAAAAAAAGCAAATGCAGTAACCTACCAGCTGTTACCATTACTTCAACGCAAAAAAGATCAAGATGAAAATGAAAAGACAGATGATAAAAAATGTTTTTCTACCAACATTTTGTTACTATTGCCAAACTTGGTCTCTTACAGCAACACATCACAGAAAGCTCAGCACGTGTGAAATGAAATGCTTGAGGAAGGCAGTGGGGTCACCAGGAAAGACAGACTACGAAATGAGGACATCAGAAGCAGAGTGGGCATAACTTCATGCATCGAATATATCGAAAGACAACAAATGCAGTGGTTTGGACATTTAATGAGAATGAAATACAACCAACCACCAATAACAGCATACAATAAAAAGAGATCAGGTACTAGAGCTAAGGGAAGACCAAGAAAAAGATGGATAGACAATATCAAGACCACACTACATAAACACGGATATAACACAATAAGGGCGACTCATCAGACCCTGGAAGGCAAATTAAAGCGCCCACCGCTACGCTTAACAGCACGAGTGGACTACCAATTCCGTCATCCAGCTAGGGAAAGACAATAGCCAAAAACATCAAACACTTTTGTACAGTCAAAAAGTGTCATTCTAGTTACTGCACTCAATAATACAAATAACACTTCTGTACGTTGCCAACTGTAAAACTTTCACTATGTCTCTCTGCTAGATTCCTATATTTACTTGTTATGCATTTGCTATATTTACACTCTGTTATCTGTGCTGTCGCTAGATCAAACTTTATGTGTTGTCGCTAGACCAAACTGTCTGTATTGTCGCTAGATCATAGTGTGCGTTTTGTTGCTACATTGAAACTACATTGTTGATAGATTTGTTTTACTGTTGCTAAATAATGCTACGTGTACTGTTGCTACAATCTGTTGTACATACAGAACTTCCATCACTGCTAATAAAGTGGTGTACTTGTACATACTATATAAAGTAGCGATGTACAACAAACTTGCTATGTCGTATTTTAGCAGTTTTGTTACATTTTATGTGGCATTATAGCTGTTTTGTCCCAATTATGTCGCATTATAGCAGGTTTGTCCCATTTTATGTCGTATTTTAGCAAGTTTTGTCCCATTCCATGTTATGTATGAGCAGTTATGTCCTATTTTAGCAGTTATGTCTCGTTTCCTGTCATTTTTTAGCAATTTTGTCCCATGTTATGTCAGCATTTTTTCGCCATTTATGTCACATTTTCTGTCACATTTTATGTCACATTTGATGTCACATTTTGTGTCATATTTGATGTCACATTTTCGGCCATATTTATGTCACATTTTATGTCATATTTCATCATATGTTGACATTGTATAACAGATGTAAAGTCTAGCTATCATTATTTATTTTGGTAGAAAAATTACATTTTTGTAGTCTTAACAATTCTTCCTTTTTATCAAATTCTCTTGATCTTCTGATGTTTCTTTTCCTCTCCTTCTTTCTACCTCTCTCATTCCTCACATTGTCTATGTGTATTTTTACTTTCTTCCTCTGTCTATAGTTCGTAGTCATGTCTCTCCAGGTCTTCCTATACCCTCCTTTCAGTTTGGATTATATTTTAAAACACGAGGGTGTCTGGTCTCCTGCATTCTTACTTTCGATGCTACATACTTTCCGAAGACGGGGCTAAAAATAGCTATTGTTTGATTCTAGGTCACAAACATAAATGTACGCCTATAGCAGTGACAGTATAGCGTGTTAACACGTCTTTATCCCACACAGGAGAGATAATAACAGACGTGTTAAGGCGTCTTTAGCAGTGAATGGGGAAAACGTATATACACGTCCTTAGCAGCTAAAGGGTTAAAGTATGTCCGGTACATTTCTAGTAGATTCGCAAATCATCAGTTGTATCCTGAATCCATATTACCTGTGGTCTCCCTCTTCTCCTCTTTGCTGTGGTGTTTCCTTTCATTTTGATCTTCTTTAACCCTTTCTGCTTTTTGTATATGTCCAAACTACTTCAATTTTCCTTTTCTTATGTCCCATTCATCAGTTGTTGGTTGTTTTTTTGAGTTCTCTCTGGGTAGATCTATTTGTTCTCTGATCTGTACATAATATATGAAGGATTCTTCTGTAACACTTATATTCAAAATCACATTTTCACTGCCTTGTTTACTGCTAATGCTTCACACCAATATGTATAGAATAAATTGAACATTCCAGACAGTGTTGTCTTCGTGGTAGAGAGAGAAGATATAGTAATCAACTTCTCATGGGTACGGTGAGCAAATGGACTTTGGGATGGCTGCTGCAGCGGAGGACAGAGCACGAATGGGAATGCCCAATGTGCCATGACGTCGATCGCATAACATAACATAACATAACATAACATATCATAAATTATACATTAGTGTGTTGTGAATTGTGTTGAAACCTGTGATTAACCTTCATTTTATCGTCAGTCTCAGTTAGGACTAGAAACTTGATATCATCCACATTGAGATAGATCAGGGATAACTGGACCACAACCCAATAGCTCTAAATGTGCTGTGAACAGAGCAGAGTTTTATATTAGAGGCGAGCACAGTGCTTCAACGTCACAGATTTGCCCCTTAACCATTAGCAAATACAAATCGTTGCATGACGTCACTATGACGTCACCATCAACCACAGTAAACGAGTGGGTCGATTTTTTTCTAGGCACCACTTATACGTTCAGTAGTTTGACATTGCTGTCTGAACAGTGAGGTCTGTGTTTTACCGTTCATAAAATTCCATGCGAACATATTGGCTTCCAAACTGCGGGGTTTGAACACGGTACACTTGTGTTGTAACATACATTTCTATTTGTAAAAAAAAAAAAAATGCACATTAAAACATCAGACGTTTTAGTATTTTAATTATATCATCATCTGCATGAACTTCACTTCACTTCATTCACACTTCATCATAAACAGTTCACATGAATGCATATTCAACAACTTTGAATCACATAGTTCCTGTCTGTACTTTTTTCTTTATAGTTTCCATGGTTACGGATGTACGATCCTTCGCTATGTCTTTCAAGAAACGATGCCAACTCCATAGTAGGTCAAACCCCTTTTCTGTTCACCATAACACGTCTAAATGTCGTCCATTCTGCACTGTCTTACACGATAATTACTATTTTGTCCACATTATCCTTCTTGATACTATTATCAGTTAACATTTTCATTGCCAAAATTTCATCAAATCTTTTTCAACCCTTTTGTATGCATCGATCCATTCATGTTTCCATTTTTTCAATCTCTCGCCTTTGCTGTGTAACCATTACCTACAATCGTTTTCTTTTCTAACGCTCCATATCAATTACTTGTTAAACCACTCTTTGTGATTTATATGTCATCTGATCCTAAGAGCGATTGTACGTTGTGGCAGTTACGCGCTTATATGTAGTCCAGCACAGCCTTTCTGCAACACTTTTTATATAATAGGGTAGCTTTCTTAACCCTTTAGCTGCTAAGGACGTGTATAGACGTTTTTCCCATTCACTTCTAAAGACGCATTAACACGTCTGTTATTCTCTCATCTGCGGGCTAAAGACGCGTTAACACGTTATACATTTCTACTGTCACTGCTATAGGCGTACATTCCCGTTTGTGAACCAGAAGCAAAGAGTAGCAATTTTGAGCTCCATCTTTGGAAAGTATATAGCAACGATGGGCTAGACCCCTACCTCAGTCACCTCTTACGACATGCCTTGTAGGTTGTAGTGTTATTATTCTTCGCTCCCCTTGCGAGCCCAGATAACACTCGGGTGATCAACAATCCACGTCGTGCTCAAGAGGATGTGAAAAGAAAAAGGCAGAAAATTCCCACTCAGTTCAATTTTGTGCCAGTAGTTTTATCTCAATTCTGATCTTATAAATTTCTTTATACTCTGTTTGTTTCAAAATTTCCCCTCCAAGATGCATCTAAGCCTCACCTTTTTTGGTATTTCTGATGTCCACTGCATTGCATACAGCGACCACCGTTTTGTTCTTCTTCTGTTGATAGAGCAAATAAATCCCTTAGTTTTCCTTGTATTTCTCTATCTTGTGCATTTATTTCTATTTCAAATCTAGTCATATGCTGTTCTATTTCATTATATTAATCTATTTCATTAAATAAGTCTGTTTCCTTCCATCAATCTATCCTATTACCTAAGTATGTTTCCTTCTATCAGTCTATCGTAATAATTATACCTCTTTCATTCTACCAATCTATATCATTAACTATATCTGTTTCAATCTATCATTCTATTTAATTAACTAAGTCTGTTTCCTTCTATCAATCTATCTCATTTGATTAAATCTATCATTCTATCGTATTAACTATATCTATTTCACTCTATCCTTCTGAAGTTATCAGATTGATCTTGTAGATACAAGTCAAGTCCCCTGGACACAGACGTTTTACACATTTAACAATTATTTAAATCGCAGAATTTAGGCATGTAAATAGTATAATATATTTGCGACTAAGCTGATACCTAGCACTTTTTTTTCCGATCCAGAAGCACTTGAGCTGAAAGCTTTTCGGCTCGGTGTCATAGACATCGTAACCCTTATGGCTCGGTGCCACGAACACCGTAAATCTGGGAAACCTGTAGCTTTTCTGCCAGTCCGTGAAGTTGAACCCGCACTTACAGAGGACTAGTCACCCGTAGTCCAACGCGCTACGAACACGCTGGGCACGCGGGCATACCTAGCACTTCAAACCACATATCACAGAGAAAGACTCACAAATAGATGCGCAGGACCATGGCCTCCGATAAGATAAGGCCATCGAGCTCAGGTAAAAATTTTAGGAAATAATACCACAACCATGGCAAAATCCTCGCATTCCAGTATTGGTAGATAAAAAGAAATTTATTTTACAAACAGCACAACATGTTTAAATCAAGGTTATATTATGGGATAAATAAAATTTAACACTGAGATAAAAATCAGTATTATTAACATTTTTCATCAATATTTAACCATGGACTTATATAATTGAGAAAAATTGCTATAAAAAACAATTGTTCTATGAAACACTTATAAAACCAGCCCCTTTAGGCATGAATTTTAGTTTCCCCGTCTCAGCTAGTCGGCCTTATGTTGCAGGGGGCCATGGTAGAACTTGTAGTTGGTGGCAATACTTGTCTTGCTCTAACATGTAACAATTAAGTTATTGTCCATCTTGTGTTCACTCTGTCTTTGATTTACAGCATGTATATTCTATATTAACATGTATATAACTTTAACTCACCCAGTTCCACGTATTAATTTGCATAGATCACCATTGTTTTAACTATTGCATTATCTTTTTTCCTTGTTGTTTTGTTAACAATTTTCACAAATTTTAACCCGTTTCTGTTTTTTACTTGTTTTTTCACTCGGCCTAGATTCCGATGCGGGTCAGCCCTTTCTTTGCCCCGCCTACTTTGCGCAGTAATGTACGAACTATTTTCTTTAATTCTGTTTTATTGTTTATATTGTCGATGTGGTTTTTCATTCATTCTTTCACCCTATATTTATTATTTGTCACTAGTGTTCACTTCTTGAATGGTAGCCAAGTGTTTATTTCATTTGCTTGTCGGATTTTCGCTTAGTTTCATCAGTGCCGGATTACCTATATAGCAGAAGTAATAAATGCTACGGGCCCCGCGTTTCTGGAGGTCCCGGCCTAAAGAGAAAATGTTTAGGCTGTAAACTTTCGGTTTAAATATTGTTTTTTGAGATCTAGTTTTTTTCAGAAAAAAATAAATTTTAAGATAATTTTTTTTTTCTAGATCTTGAAGCATGAGGCTCTTGAACTGCAATTTCATAAACTTATAATTTAAAATTCATTAGAGTCGTGTTTCCCAAATGTAGAAATAGTCTTACGAATTTACTTGTCTTTAATGATTACTAACTGCAGCGGAGAACGTTCTTTTTCAACATTTAAGCGTATAAAAAGTGAGTTAAGGAACATGATGGGACAAGATCGTCTAATAACCTCACCTTAATGAACATTGAATGTAATTTACTTATAGAAATTGATTTGTCTAGTGTTATCTCTAAATTTGCTCACATTAAATCGAGAAAGTTTGTTTGTAAAAGTTGTGTTTTATTTTATTATCATACAAAAACTAGAGCTTCTTGGTAACAGTTGCTACAAGCCCCACGATGGCTTAATCCGGCACTGATTTCCTTGTTAGATCTTCGCACATTTCAATGTTGGATGTTTGCACAATTCCACGTTGGATGTTCGCCCATTTCCTTGTTGGATGATCGCACATTTGCATGTTAGATCTTTGCACATTTCAATGTTGGATGTTTGCACAATTCCACGTTGAATGTTGCCCATTCCTTGTTGGATGATCGCACATTCATGTTAGATCTTTGCACATTTCAATGTTGGATAGTTTTGCACATTCCTTGTTAGATATTAACAAAATTGCATTCATAAAATACCACTTTATAATATTACTTTATTTTGAATATAAGTGTTACAGAAGAGTCCTCCGTATATCATGGACAGAGAAGAGAACAAATAGATCTATACAGAAAGAACTCAAAATCAAAGAAAACTTGGTGATGCTACAAATAAGAAAGAGAAAATTGAAATATTTTGGACATATAAGGAGACAGGAAGGGCTGGAGAAGACCATCATAGAAGGAAGCATCTCGGCAAAGAGAAGAAGAGGAAGACCACGGAGAAGATGGATTGAGGATGTAACTGATGGTTTGAACATGACGGCTGCAGAGTCAGGACATCTTGGACTATGATAGAGAGAAATTCCAAATTACTGTTTAGATAGCAAAGTTCTGCTTAGGATGATGATGATGATGATTCTTTTGTTGTGTCTTTGTTTGGAGCGCCCACTAATTCCATTTATTTTTATCTAGATTTGAATTTATAGTTCTTCAATAGTTTGTTTTTGTGGCATAGAGGTAAGATACATGTCTCTCACTGTAATGGTAAATGGTTTGTTCCCCGCTTGGACAAATCATATTTTAAGAGATCTTTGACCTCAATCCGTGAGATTAAATTCATAAGGATATCGAAGCTGGACGATATAAAGTAGATATTGTGTTCAAGTTGAGCCCGTAAAAGTAACTATAGTAGTTGAAAATCAATAGAGTAGGCTGCAAAACCGCTGCCTGCCCAAAATTCCTTTAAAGGATTAAAATAAAGTTCCAACAAAAATGTTACCCATCTTCAAAACATAGGAAACTATCACCGGCACCTACCTGCCGGTCGCACACTGCCGGTCGCACACTGCCGGTCGCACACTGCCGGTCGCGCACTGCCGGTCGCGAACTGCCGGTCGCGCACTGCCGGTCGCGCACTGCTGATGGTGCACTGCCGGTCGCACACTGCCGGTCGCACACTGCCGGTCGCACACTGCCGGTCGCACACTGCAGGTCGCGCACTGTCGGTCGCGAACTGCCGGTCGCGCACTGCCGGTCGCGCACTGCTGATGGTGCACTGCCGGTCGTGCACTGCCGGTGGTGTCCTGCCGGTCGTGCACTACTGGTAAAATAAGATCTTCCTGTCTGTGAAAGAGAATGGAGCACACAAGGTTATTCACCGGAGTTTAAAATTACAACGATGACCATAGCTGTTGCTAAAGTTAGTCCATTCCTACTGAGATATTATTGAGTAAGAAAGACATTCGAAGCACACATGGTTATTCACCGGAGTCTTCCGTGTGGTACCAGTGCCCGGTAATGAAGCAAAGAATAGTACCACAGCGACCTACAAGGCATATCTTAACCCTTTAGCTGCTAAGGACGTATATATACGTTTTTCCCATTTACTTCTAAAGACGCATTAATACGTCTGTTATTATCTCTCCTCTGTGGGCTAAAGACGTGTTAACACGTTATACATTGCTACTGTCACTGCTATAGCGTACATTCACGTTTGTGACCTAGAAACAAAGAGTAGCTATTTTTATCTCAGTCTTTGGAAAGTTTGTAGCAGCGAAAGGGTTAAGAGGCAACTGATGCAGGACCTAGGAAAGCTACCCTAGTAAATAAAAAACATCGTAGATATGCTGACCTACTTGTAGGCTCATAACTGGCACAGCGCACAATCGCTCTTAGGCTCAGATTACATACACATCACACAGCGTGGTTGACAAGTGGTCGATATGGAGCGTTCAAAGAAGCAGAGGGAGATTCACCGAAGGGTAATGATAGTTTCATTCAACATTAGAATTTTTCTTTGAAATTTCTTTCAAATCTTTATATTCTATTTTTTTTCGTTTTTTTTCTTTATTTTCAAGTTTTAATATTGAAGTATTCGTCAATTTATTTGTAGTATTTGTACGAATTATTGCACTTTCTGTTACCAGTACTGCACTTTTGTTTTGCACACTATCAACTGCACTTGCAGAAGTTCTTGCACTTTGTCCCCAGCACTTGTACTAATTATTGCACTCTATCAGCAGCACTTGCAGCATTATATGTATGTCGTCATAACTTCTTGCAACAATATTTGTCAGTAGAATTGTTCACGAATCTTTGCTCTTTCTCTATCTCTCTCCCTCTCTCTCTCTCTTTCTCCCTCTTATATATATATATATATATATATATATATATATATATATATATATCAGAAGTCATTGCACCAATGTTTCCTCTCTCTTCTCATCAGTCAGTGCATTAATCTTTGCCTCTCTCTCTCTCTCTCTCTATCAGCAGTCATTTCATCAATCGTTGCTTTTCTAACTCTCTCTCTTATTTTGATCTCTATCTCTCAGCATTCATTGCATCAATCTGTTCTCTCTTTCAGCAGTCATTGCACCAATATTTGCCCATTCTCTCTGTTCGAGCAGTCATTGCACCAATTGTTGCAATCTATCAGCAGTCGTTACATCAGTTCTTGTATTTCCTAACCACGACTTACATTCATCTTTGCACTTTGTCACCACTAGAAATCATTGCACTTTATCTATATAACAGCACCAACCTTTGTATCCCACCATACTCACCAACTATTGCACTGTACCACCATTTGTGCCCAACCATACTCACCAACTATTGCACTGTACCAACCTGTGTATCCCACCATACTCACCAACCAGTGGCGGCTCGTGATCATTTTTGTTGGTGGGGCCAGACAGAAATTTTGGGAAAAATCATGGTTTCGGTTAGGATATATTTTAATGTATAAAATAATAAATACATGTTACACCTTAAATTTGGTGAGGACGGCGCCACTGGCCCTTAATGACGAGCCGCCACTGTCACCAACTATTGCACTGTATAACCTGTACCAACCTTCAACTTTAACATCACCAACGACAATTTCTCATTATTATCAATTATTTTATCAATAAAACATAAAATTAATCCAATCCTTATTTGAGGATGATGAGTATGGTCCTATCAATCAATCAATCAATTAATCAATCAAGTAATCAATTAATCAATCAATCAATCAATTATCGACGTCCCATGACCTGTTTAGATTCCTAGTTTTATCGCCTAGTTTCTAATAGAGCAGGCAAAAACATCGTTCCAGGAAAATGAGAAGCATTATATGCAACAAGTCTTTGTCAATTGAGATCAGAATGAGAGTAATACAGTGCTACATAGAACCAATACTGACTTAAGGATGCGAGTCATGAATAATAAACAAACAAATCGAAAAATATCTGAGGGTCACAGAGATGTGGTTTTACAGAAGAATGATGAGAATCCCATGGACTGCTAAAATGACTAATGTTGAGGTGCTGAATGAGATCAAGACACAGAGAAAACTTATCATCAATATAAGAAAGACGCGGTCATCATTTTTCGGGCATGTGATGAGGAGGGAGGTTTAGAACACATTGTGACAACCAGTAAAATTGAGGGTAGACAAGACAGAGGAAGACAGAGAGAGAACATTTTAGATAGCCTGACTTCATGGCATGGTAGAGCGTCAACATCTGAGATCATAGCAAACACTACAGACAGAGATTTGTGAAGACCCATGGTCGCCTACGCCAGCCGGCACGGCACCTGATGATGATGACGATGAGCTTCTAATAATAGTACTCGTCCATGTATTCAAACAATCAAGTGCCACACCTGCCGGCGTAGGCGATCATGTCTCTCCACAACTCTCTGTCTCTGCTTGGTGCATTTAATCAGTTCTGATGTCGATCGTGTGGCGAACCACGATGTCAGGCCATCAACATCTTCTCCCTCTGTCCTCCACGATCTCTCATTCCCTGAATTTTACCCTGTTGTCACGAAATGGTCTAAGTATTATTAAACCATAAACACACACAAACTCGCAAACATAAATTGATATTACCAATATCCTGCATCAAAAAAGTAAAATAAATAAACAGAATAAGACAACAGGTAAACCAAACAGACAGATAAAGATCATAAACACAAGTGAGCAACTAAAAATATTTATCTGTTTCATCTAACGCATAGGTTCTCAAAGTGGGCGGTACGCCCCTGTGGGCGCTGAAGCCTTCTAGATGGGCAAGGGAGAAATAGTGGGTACAGAAGTATTAGGGGGAGGTGTTCAGGCGATTAGGGCTCGGTGGCTCCTTACAGAAGAAATTAATGATATATATTTTTCAATAAATTATTTTCGTGATTTTGCGATTGATTAATCTTTTAAAATTTGAATTCTGCATGTCAATTCATCTTATGCCCGTCTTATACGATCCATTTTTTCAGCAATTTTCTATTTCAATTATATAATAATTTGAAAATTGACCACGTAGAACACAAATATATATATATATATCAGTTTTCTATGTCAAAGAGAAAACGGAGCATGTATATAGGAGGGGGCGTTGACAAACTGTTATAATGGGGGAGGACGTTACAAAAGTGGGCGGTGGGTCGAAAAGTTTGGGAACCTCTGGTCTAACGCATAGGTTCCCAAACTTTTCGGGCCACCACTTTGCAAGATATCAATTGTGTAACACCACCCTCCTCCTTATAACAGTTTTCCACGTTCAAGCCATTTAATTTTTTCGACGTAAATAGCAACTAAGGATACATTACTGCTTATGCCGTTTAAATATTGAAAACGTAGTGGTCAATATGTGTTTCATCTTGAATTTAGTTATTCACTCGCAAAATCACGAAAATAATATTTATTATTAATTTCTTCTATAAGAATTACTTCTGTATATTCACCGACCACTAGATCGCCTAAACGCCTCACCCCCACCAAAAATGCTTCTGAACCCACTACAGCCCCCCCCCTACCTAGAAGGCTCCAGGATGAACTCGACCTACTTTGGGAACTTATGGTCTAACGAAACAAAAATGTGTTCACTTTAAATTATTTACTCAGTTTTATTTTTTAAAGTACGGTGCGTCATTTTGGTTAAATTGTCTTTATAAAACAGAGTGAATATTTTAATCATGAGTCAATATTTGTCTGCCATTCAGGTTCAACAAGCAACGATAATAGGCCCGCCACCTACACCAGTGAGTGTTGGACAGCACCCTGCATTAATGTCAGCACCAATGTTGCAAAATCATGTAAGTTTTTCAATGTTGCCCAATCATGTAGGTTTTAAATGTTGCCCAATCATGTAAGTTTTAAATGTTGCCCAATCATGTAAGTTTTAAATGTTACCCAATCATGTAAGTTTTAAATGTTGCCCAATCATGTAGATTTTAAATGTTGCCCAATCATGTAAGTTTTAAATGTTGCCCAATCATGTAAGTTTTAAATGTTACCCAATCATGTAAGTTTTAAATGTTACCCAATCATGTAAGTTTTAAATGTTGCCCAATCATGTAGGTTTTATTTGTTTCACACATGGTATTTCAAACAAAAATCGAGTGTTTAAGCGCTTGCGTTTTTCCTTGGCAATATTTGGTTTTGAGACATGGAACATTGACAAAGCAGTGGAGATCATTACTGCTTTGAATGCAAGTGTTACAGAAGAGTACTTAGAATATCATGGACAGAGAAAGAACAAACGCTTCTGTTCTGCAACAGCTTGATATTAAAGAGAGTTGGCTATTAAAGAGTATAACATCAAGGAAAATTAAATATTTCGGACACATTAAAAGAGTGCACAGAGAGGATCATTTTGGAAAGAATGATGCCTGGAAGAAGAATGAAAGACCTAGAAGACGATAGATGTCAGTGACGATCTGAGAATGACTGCTGCTGACGCCAGTCAACTTGCACAGAACAGGAGCTTTTCAGGACTGCTGTCATGGGAGTCAAGTTCCGGAAGGGACAAGCTACTTGATGATGATGATTTCAAACTACCTGAACTCAGTCGGATTTGATCTCTTATTTCTTCATCAATGATGCAGCAGCTCTTGTGCTCGTGCCACTATTATCTATAATAATAATAATTCCGCTCGTACCGTTATACGTTACATAGGGCCTGCAAGTAATTTCTCCATACCGCTCTACCCTGGGCAACTCGCTCAATCTCCTCCATGGAACTGAGACCGATATTTCCTGCCTCTCTCAGCAAAGTTCGCTTCAGGGTCTCCTTAGGTCGACCTCTTTCTTGAACCCTTTGCATCCCACTTCAATATATTCCGCCTGCTTTGATATTCGTTGATCATTTCTCATCAAGGTGTGCCCAACATATCTCCATCTTCTCTTTCTTAAAACAGTTGTCCCTAGTGGTTGACCAGACATGTCTCTGATTTCATCACTTCTCTTGAATTCGTTCCATTTTATATTCACTATTATCTATACCACAGCATTATTCTATGTACTCTCTACTGATAATGACAATCTTGTGGCATATCGTTTAGAAAACTTCGCCATCAACACAGTAAACGAGTCATCCATCTTCTATACATTCAGTAGTTTGTCATTGCTTTCTGAACAGTCATGTCTATTTTTAGGTAAACACGTAAAACAAAGTACTACAGTTTTACAAAATACATAAACAGTGACGATAAACAGCAACGTTTCGACAAAAGGCCTTTATCAAGCAAACAATACAACAAGAATGACGAATTTCGAGGAACACTACAAATGGACGATTCCATGTGGAAACATAAACCTATCGTGATAGGTTTATGTTTCACATGTAATCGTCCATTTGTAGTGTTCCGAAATTCGTCATTCTGTTATTGTTTGCTTGATAAAGGCCTTTGTCGAAACGTTGCTGTTTATCGTCACTGTTTATGTATTTTGTAAAACTGTATCTTGTTTTACGTGTTACTATTTTTTCCCAAATTTTACTGCAGTCTCCACATTTTTCGATAATCGTGTCTATTTTTACCATTCGTAAAATTCCAAGGCAACAATTTTGCTTCCCACTGGCAACTGAGGAGTTTGAACCCGGTACACTTGGGTTGTGATAGAGCACACTACCGTTTAAGCTACAGACGCCCACGTCTTCTTTTTTAACTATTACCTCGTCTGGCCTGATAAAATTCAGTTTTATTTTTGCGCCAGGGCAAGCATGTGTAAGGGAAATGAATGCGTCGAAAAGGCTTGCATCCGTGGCTGCTTTACAAAGCGGGCGAGCAATGGACCAGACTGATATTATAAATCTCATAAAGGGAGGGAGAACATGTACATGATTGAAGTAATAGTGGTGAATCTACAACCCTAACCAGACCGCAAGAACACCAAGTCAAATGTGGTGTAGCCAGACAGTAGTACTATACTAGAATTCAAGTAATAGTGGTGAATCTACAACCCTAACCAGACCGCAAGAACACCAAGTCAAATGTGGTGTAGCCAGACAGTAGTACTATACTAGAATTCAAGTAATAGTGGTGAATCTACAACCCTAACCAGACCGCAAGAACACCAAGTCAAATGTGATGTAGCCAGACAGTAGTACTATACTAGAATTCAAGTAATAGTGGTGAATCTACAGCCCTAACCAGACTGCAAGAACACCAAGTCAAATGTGGTATAGCCAGACAGTAGTACTATACTAGAACGCTGCTGGATTTGCTGAGGCGGAGATCGGAGCACCTATGGACATGTCCGGAGTGCTATGATGATAGTCCTCTATAACTGATAACTATACTAGAAGTCGAACGAAGAATAGTAAACTAACACAGGAACCGGTGTGGTTTTTGTTTTTATTATCCAGAAGCACTTGAACTTTTAGCTCTTCGGTTCGGTGCCATGGACATCGTAACCCTTCGGTTCGGTGCCACGAACGGCATAAATCTGGTGAACCTGTGACTTTTCTGCCAGCCGGCAGAATTGAACCGCACTCACAGGGGCTTGTCACCCGTCGTCCAAAGCGCTACGAACACGCCGGGCAGGCGAGAGACGTTATCGTTAGTTGCCTCACGCTGAATGACTGAGGAGAATCTCGGAGCACTTATGGACGAATTGGTTCGACGTGCAGTGATGATGATCTGACGACTAAACTAAACTGAGAGACACACTGAAGAGGAGATCAGAATACTTACGGACTAACTGATTCGATGTCCAGTGATGATTATCAGACGGTTAAACTAAACTAATATCTATAACGTCATCATCATCAAGTAGCTTGTCCCTTCCGGAACTTGGCTCCCATGACAGCAGTCCTGAAAAACTTCTGTTCTGTGCAAATTGGCAGGCATCAGCAGCAGTCATTCTCAGATCGTCAATGACATCTTGCACCCATCGTCTTCTAGGTCTTTCTCTCGTTCTTCTTCCATGCACCATTCCCTCCAAAATTATTTTCTCTAGGCACTCATGTCGTTTGATGTCTCCGAAATATTTAATTTTCCTTTTTTGTGCTTTATTTAAAAAAAATGGTATAACAAGAATGGTCCTTTCCTGGAACCCACAGGGACAGCAAAGAAGGGTTGCCGAGAAATACATGGAGACGATATTTAGAGGCAGAGATCAACAATATAAAGAAGAACTGGAGGGAGCTGCAGGAGATAGCTAAAGATAGGAAAAATTGACATTGGGTTGGTTGAGGGCATATGCCCCAATCCGGGTTAAAAAGGCAGAGAGATAGAGAAACAAAACAATGTGTATTATGCATTATTATTTTATCTGCCATCTATAATATTATTGTATCTACTGCATACTAGACTAATCACCGATTGATTTCAATTTATCTTTGCAGCCAGCCCTAACATATTCTTGGCCCTACCCATCTTTATCTTCTAGTCCGGTAAGTAATTGTATGTGGTAATGAGTTATTGTATGTGGTAATGTTATAGAGTTATTGTATGTGGTAATGTTATAGAGTAATTGTATGTGGTAATGTTATTGTATGTGGTAATGTTATAGAGTTATTGTATGTGGTAATGTTATAGAGTTATTGTATGTGGTAATGTTATAGAGTTATTGTATGTGGTAATGTTATAGAGTAATTGTATGTGGTAATGTTATAGAGTTATTGTATGTGGTAATGTTATTGAGTTATTGTATGTGGTAATGTTATAGAGTTATTGTATGTGGTAATGTTATAGAGTTATTGTATGTGGTAATGTTATAGAGTTATTGTATGTGGTAATGTTATAGAGTTATTGTATGTGGTAATGTTATAGAGTTATTGTATGTGGTAATGTTATTGAGTAATTGTATGTGGTACTGTTGTGTAATCATAACTGAAAATTGATCGTTAGTATGACAATCACATGTGTCCCTAATGGCTGAGAATGTCTCTAATCCGAAACGACCTCACCAAGTCAGAAAGGGCACATATTGTAGACATACTCTTAAGAGAAGATCATAAAGCCCAAATACACAACGAGAAATGATCGTTAATGAGCATTGAATACAAGAAAAGTGACCGTTCCAATGACTAGCTCTAGAAGGGTGAGAATGCTTCTAAATCGGAACGACCTCACCCAGTCAGAAAGGTTGTAAAGTAGTAAATGCTCTTTGGCGTAGATCCAAGCCTAAATATACGGCATTATAAAAGAATATTAAAGAGTGTTTATCATACGATAGTACGGAACAACCTCATCATAGGCAGAAAAAGGCATGAGTTCTGATAGAGAAGTTGAACTTTACTAATTAACGCTGGCCGTTAACGTACCGAGGGTACGAGGACTCGAGGCTAGTGGTTCGGACCACAGGTTTCCTGTAACGATCACATTTGAAGGATCTAATCTTCAAGCACATCTGAAGACGGCGAAGATTCGCCTTTATAGTGAAGGAAACCAGTCAAATGGTAAGCAGACATCACGCAAAAATCAGTTAGAAGCGCACTACCAGGCGTCAGGAATACCACGTGAATTGACAGCGAGCGTTTGCAGAATAAGAATAAGGAAGAAAATTGAAAGAAAATTGTATTTTAAAAATGAAGAAAATTGTCAAAAAAATTGGAAGAAAATGTGAAACACGTAATCACAAAATACTATAGTTTTACAAATTACAAAAACAATGACAAAATACAGCAACGTTTCGACCAACAAGGCCTTTATCAAGCAAACGAACAACAGGAGTGACAAATTTTAAAAACAAATGGACGACCAAATACAAACGTTTCTAATGAATTAGAATTGTATAGAAAATTGGGGGGGAAATTGGATAGTAAATATAAAGAAAATTAGATAGAAAATTGATAGAAAATAGTATCGAAAATTTGAAGAAAATTGAATTCGCATTAAACAAACAGAATGAAATAACAAATGTGAAAGAATGATTTAAGAAGGAGAAACATTTAAGAAGAATGAAATGATTGAAGATGTAGATTGTTTGTCCTCTTTATTTGTTTAGCCTGCTATTGACTAATGTGTAATCCTAGAGCCTAATATGGCGCCTCTGACTGATTTTTTCGTGGGCTTATTATCCTTATCATTAGTGTCTTTCGGTCTATAGCGTGAAAACGAATATACCTGAAGATTCATGTCAAATAGGGTACATATATGTGTACACTTGTTCAGATATGTGCACTCGTACAAGGACAGACGCTTACGCAAACACATGTGTACAAAATGTACAAGTATATATAAATGATGTGGAACGTTCAAAATTACATCGGAGACCCTCGCCAGTGCTACGGAGTTCGTGCACTGCAGCTGAGATTTTCATGTGTAAGAAAGAGATCGGAGCACATATGGTTACTCACCAAAGTGCAACGAAGACCTATCACATCAATCAATCGATGTGGAACGGATTAGCGTAGCGCTTAAGCTAATTAAAGGAAATATTTTTTTTATTATATATAAATGATGTTAGTTTCAGCATGCATAAAGTTCTCCAACGCTTTCTCTCATGTAGCTATCCAACTGTATACCTACATCTTCACCATCAAGTCTTTCTTTGGCTTCTCCGTGCTCTACTTTGTTCGTGGCAAATCTGGGACAGTTTAGCTCTGAACAGGAGCTCAAAGACTTGTTCAGTAGGTAAGTAACATTCATTAAGTTCAAATAGTGTGCTTTTTTATTTTTATTTATTTGCTAAATAATTATTTCCTCCATTGACAGCTAAACACAACAAATGATCAACAACATTGTCATACTTATTTTGTATTAAGTTAATTGAATATCCTTTACAGAACTTTGCTTTTTCAACCTCAGTTTTTTTAACGCTGTTTGTGATTTTTGTAGGCATTATTACGTTCATTAGTTTGCCATTGCTTTCTGAACTGGAGGTGCCATCGTCTTTTGTACAAAATCCACGCGAAACAATTTGCAACCAAACTGTCCACAGCGTGATTCGAACTCAGAACGTCGAGGTTAATAGACTGAGTCACTATTCCCTAGGCCACAGACGCCACACTAATTGTGTATTACCAAAGCCAAATATGGACAATAAGCAAAGCGCAGTGGCAAAAAAAATTGAGAAACAAAACATGAAGTGGTTTGGCCACTTGATAAGAATGCATCCAAACTCCACAGTATACAGAGTCTTCTACAGTTGAACATCAGGGGAAACGACGAGAGGAAGACCACGTAAAAGATGGTTAGATGTCATAGTAGAATCCTGTCAAAGAGCAAAAATAACAATCACACAAGCCACCAGAAAACACAAGACAAAAACAGAACACGACGACACTGGGCAACAACCAGGTAACAGTTTGACGACACTGGGCAACAACCAGATAACAGTTTGACGACACTGGGCAACAACCAGGTAACAGTTTGACGACACTGGGCAACAACCAGGTAACAGTGTGACGACACTGGGCAACAACCAGGTAACAGTGTGACGACACTGGGCAACAACCAGGTAACAGTGTGACGACAAAAGAAGAAGATTTATTTGCAGAAAATTGAGCACGTATGACTTTTAACGATTTCAGTCCGTTTAGATTGGGATTCTCGCCGGGGCCCCGGAGTTCGTGCACTGCAGCTGAGATCTTCCTGTGTAAGAAAGGGGTTGGAGCACACATGGCTACTCACCGATGTGAAATGATGATGATCCTATCAATCGACCAATCAATCAATCAATCAATCAATTACAGCAAGACATTAACAGACTTCAGGTAACATGCAATGAATACAATGTGAAGATAAACATCGACAAATCCGAAGTAATGACATTTGCTTGAGAGGGAAACACTACCAAAATCTACATCGACAAATCCGAAGTAATGACATTCGCTAGAGAGGGAAACGCTACCAAAATCTACATCTACAATCGCCCATTAAAACAGGTTAACGACAATACATACCTAGTGAGAATTTTTACAGCAAATCAAATACTAGGACAAATGGTGCGAATTTTAAAATGCAAACATGTCACCATGACCGCAAAAAGAGCATTGTACAACACAATCTTTCTCCCGACATTATGCTATCAGAGCCAAACCTGGACACTGACATCAAATGATAGAAGACAACTGGTCACGAAAGAGATGAAGTGTCTACGCAGAATGCTTGAGTATCAAGAAATGGTCTGCTTAGAAATGAAGACATCAGGAAAAAAAAGTTGGTACAACATCGATACTAAGCTTCATCAAGAAACAACAAGTTAAATGGTTAAGCTAGTTAATTAAATTATCAACTGACAGTGTACCTCAACGAGCAATGTTACTCAAATACAGGAGATACAAAAGAAAAGACTGTCCAAGCACAATGTGAAGCACAGAGCAAACAGAGGCAGATAAAAACATAATTTATGAAGCTCAAACAAAATCCCGTTCTAGAAATCTCGTCTTATCCTAACGCTGTGAGGCAAAACAGAATTAGAGAAAAGAAAAAGCGAAAGATATTCTTCGTCTTCTTCTGCGCTCGTCCGCTGTGAAGTCAGGCGTTATCTATGACGCCTGGCATGGCGCCTCTGACTTATTTTTTGCGTGGTGTTCCCCGCCATGCAGCAGACCTTCGCCGAATTCAGAGATAAAGAAAGATAAAAAATGAAATGGTTCTCTGAAAAAGATCATTCTCAAGGTTACCATGTCGGACAGGCGGAGGAGAGGAAGACTTAGAAGAAGATGTGTGCAAGATGTCATAGAGGAGGGAGTAAGACTGCGGTTGGTGCCAGACATCTTAAACAGAACTGGGAGGCATTTACAGCTGCTGTCGAGGGAGTCAATTTCTGATAGGGAGTAGTTTGATAACGATAATGATGATGATGATGATGATGACAAGGAGGATGACGATAATGATGATGATAATGATGGTGGGGTGATGACGATGATGATAATGGTGGTGGTGATAATGAGGATCTTGATAATGATGGTGGTGGTGGTGATGATGAGGATCATGATAATGATGGTGGTGGTGGTGATAATGAGGATCATGATAATGATGGTGGTGGTGGTGATAATGAGGATCATGATAATGATGGTGGTGGTGGTGATGATGAGGATCATGATAATGATGGTGGTGGTGGTGATAATGAGGATCATGATAATGATGGTGGTGGTGGTGATAATGAGGATCATGATAATGATGGTGGTGGTGGTGATGATGAGGATCATGATAATGATGGTGGTGGTGGTGATGATGAGGATCATGATAATGATGGTGGTGGTGGTGATAATGAGGATCATGATAATGATGGTGGTGGTGGTGATGATGAGGATCATGATAATGATGGTGGTGGTGGTGATAATGAGGATCATGATAATGATGGTGGTGGTGGTGATAATGAGGATCATGATAATGATGGTGGTGGTGGTGATGATGAGGATCATGATAATGATGGTGGTGGTGGTGATAATGAGGATCATGATAATGATGGTGGTGGTGGTGATAATGAGGATCATGATAATGATGGTGGTGGTGGTGATGATGAGGATGACGATAATGATGATGAGGACGATGATGGTGATGATGATAGTGAAGATGAGGATGATGATAACGATGATGATGATAATGATGATAATGATGAAGATGTTGATAATGATGATGATGATGATGATGATGATGACGATAATTTTATTTTATTATAATTTCTTTCAGTTTTCAAGGATTTGTACGACTCCGTATGCACAACAAAGGGGGTTCACCTGTAGCTTTCGTTGAATTTCAGGTCAGTATTGAATATAGAGTTATTGTTCTTGGTTCATCCTAAAGGCGTAAGATTGACTTCAATGCACCGGGTTTTCTCATACGACTCCGCCCCTGTCGGTATAAATCGCACGCTATTTGCCGAGAGTGTTACACAAAGCACGATCTCCGTAGCTACAGCTAATTTTTCTAAGGATCTCATGAAAAAATTACACAAGTGAGTTGGAACAGATTTAAACACACATTCTTCAAAACGAAAGGCAAACACCTTAACTAATTCATCTTAGATACCTCCAACACACACAACGACATGTTACGCCCCTGTAATGATAAATCTACATGAGGACATACGTGTAGATGATTCAAGTATTGCTGGTGAATCTACAGAGCTAACGAGACTGCAAGAATACCAAGTCAAATGTGGTGTAGCTAGACAAGATTAGTAGAATAAGTTAATTGCATATCCTTTACAGGACTTTGCTAATCAACCCCAGCTTTTTAACGCTGTTTGTGATTTTTCTAGGCATTATTACGTTCAGTAGTTTGGGTGGCGTCTGTGGCCTAGGGGTTCGGTGACTCGGTCTATTAACCCCGACGTTCTGAGTTCGAATCACGCTGCGGACAGTTTGGTTGCAAATTGTTTGCGTGGATTTTAACAAAGGACGATGGCACCACCCGTTCAGAAAGCAATGGCAAACTACTGAACGTAATAATGCCTAGAAAATCACAAACAGCGTTAACAAGCTGGGGTTGATTCGCAAAGTCCTGTAAAGAATATGCAATTAACTTTAGTTTCCATTGCTTTCTGAACGGGTGGTGTCATCGTTCTTTTGCAAGAATCAATTTGCAACCAAACTGTCCGCAGCGTGATTCGAACTCAGAACGTCGGGGTTAATACCAAGTATAATAATAATATAACAATTCCTCTCGTACCGTTATACTTTACATATGGCCTGCGAGCAATTTCTCCATACAGTTCAATCCTCCTTGGAATTGAGACCGATCTTACTTGCCTCTCTCTCAGCAAGGTTCGTTTCAGGGTCTCCTTAGGTCGACCTCTCTTTTTGAACCCTTTGCATACCAATTCAATTCCTGCTTTGATATTCTTTGATCATTTCTTCGCAAGGTGTGTCCAACATATCTCCATCTTCTCTTTCTTATAACAGTTTTTACTAGTGGTTGACCAGACATTTCTTCTCAGAGTATGCCCAACACATCTCCATCTTCTCCTTGTTATAACAGTTACTAGTGGTTGACCAGACATTTCTTCTCAGAGTATGCCCAACATATCTCCCTCTTCTCTTTCTTATAACAGTTACTAGTGGTTGACCAGACATTTCTTCTCAAGGTACGCCCAACATATCTCCATCTTCTCTTTCTTATAACAGTTGTCACTAGTGGTTGACCAGACATATCTCTGATTTCATCACTTCTCCTGAATTCATTCCATTTTATATTCATTATTTTGCGCAGACATTTATTTTCAAAGGCATTCAACTTGCTTTCTATATCTTTAGTCATTTTTCAACTCTCGCTGACATATCTTAGCCAAAGAAGAATTGTAAACCAACAAAGAACCGGTGTTGTTAGTTGCCACACACTGAGAAACACACTGAGGAGTAGATCGGAGAACGTATGGATTTCCACATCGACCACTTGTTAACCACTCTGTGATTTGTATGTGATTTAACTGATTCAATGTGCAGTAATGATGATCCGACGACTAAACTAAACATATGAGGATTAATTTAGATGTCCTGAGTGAAGTCAATGAGGAAATGCACCTTTTCTCTCTCTCTCTCTCTCTCTCTCTCTCTCTCTCGATCGTTCTTAAGCCGTTTTTATCATTCTATTGTGATATATAAACAGTCAAATATCAAAACGGGATGTACGTGAACAGCCTTCAGTACCAATTGTAGCTCAAGTGCTTATCTTTTGGTGGTGTGTTCGGTTTCAACCAGCGTTTACTGGGCTCGCTCTCCGTTAGCCTTTGCTGTCCCCAGCCAAAACCCACAAGGCAGCAGGTTGCTATTGTCTTTCAGAGTAGCGACCCGTAGACGACCTACTCTCCCGGGCTGATGAGCGTCATCTGCCCAGTTATACCAGTCTTGTTAATGGACTGATTGGTTTGCCTACCGTCCAGTTTTGTGTACGGTTTGCTCCGCTAGCCTAAATGCATCTTTAGATAAACTTCTTGAGGAAGCAGTCATCGGTTGTTGTGTGGTTGTTTTGGGGGAAGGGGGCAAGGGGGAGGGAGCATGTCATAAGATGATGGGGTAGTCTATGTGGTGTAGAGCTAAGCTATCTGTCCCTCGTTCAAAAGGTACTCGGTTCGTTCCCCTCGTACGTCATTGTCTTCCCAGGACGTCAGACAAGCCTAATAAGTCTTTGTTAATTGCCTAACTTTCTCACTGCATTCTTATGACGCAGACAAACCCAAGAAGGCGTTGATAACTGCCTAATTGTCTCACTGTCTTGTCATGACGTTAGGCAAGCCTAATAAGCCTCTATTTAACCGTCTAACTTACTTATTCCCTTTCCATGACGTCAAACAAGCCCTATAAGCCTGTGTTAACTGCCTAACTTTCTCACTGCATTCTCATGAAGTTAGGTAAACCCAATAATCCTCTTTTATAACTGTCTTACTTTCTTATTGTCTTTCCAGGACGTCAGACAAGCCCAAGAAGGCTTTGTTCTGTGTCTAACTTTCTCACTGCATTCTCATGGCGTTAGGTAAGCCCAATAATCCTCTTTTATAACTGTCTTACTTTCTTATTGCCTTTCCAGGACGTCAGACAAGCCCAAGAAGCCATGACCAGGCTACAAGGATTTGTGCTATTGTCATCGGATCGAGGTGGCATCAGGATCGAGTACGCCAAGAATAAGATGGGAGAAGTGGTAGGTGCTATATTGTGGCTTTAACACATCATTAATCTTAGTATTCCATCTCCACAATATCTACATCTAGACATGATTAGTCTTAATCTTCCATCTCCACAATATCTACATCTAGACATGATTAGTCTTAATCTTCCATCATCACAATCTATACAAGGTTAATCCTTATACTTGATAATCACAAGATTAATCCTAACACCTGATCCTCCCAGTATCTACATCTTCTTCTTCTTCACCCTACGCCCCTAGGGAAGCATAGGTCCACAGCAAAAGCCTTCCAAGCCCGCCTATCCAAGGCCACCCTTTCCATATCTCTCCCCTCCCTCCTCATTTTCTTGCGTTTCGTATCCAACCCTCGTCTCTAGGTGTTCCTTGGTCTTTCCCTACCTCTATTGCCTTGAGGGTTCCATCAGAGAGCCTGTCTTGTAGTATCTACATCTACAAAAGATTAATCCTAATCTTTATCCTCAAACCTCTACATCTATATTTCTTCTTGAAACGCTTCATGTGGACTACTTTTTAATCACTCTTTGTGATCTGTATGTGATCTGAGCCTAAGAGCGATTATACGTTGTGCCAGTTAAGCGCCTACAAGTAGGCCAGCACATCCGATTTCTGCGATGCTTTTAATTACTAGTGTAGCTTCCTAAGTCCTACATCAGTCGCCTCTTACGATATGCCTTGTAGGTCGCAGTGGTAATATTCTTTGCGCCCCTTGCGAACACCGGTACCACATGGGCGACATCTAAACAAGATTAATCCTACTACTTAATCCTTACAAAATCTACATCTCATCATCGTCAAGGTGCGTGTCCTTTATAGGACGTTGCTCTCTTTGCAGCACATCTGAAATTCACTCTGTCTCTTGCCAGTTCACCCACTTCGTCGATGGTCATATTCATAGTTTCTTTAATATCTTGTAGCCATCTTCTTCTTGGTCTGCCTCTGCGTCCTGGGACCCTGCCCTCTAATATTGTTCTTTCCATGCCATCGTGACGCTTGATGTGACCAAAGTATGTAATTTTTCTGTATAGTATGTTGTTTATCAGCCAATTCTCTTTAATATTTAGTTCTTTCAGGACATCAGTGTTCTTTCTTTTTCTGTCCATGGTATTTGTAGGATCTTTCTGTAGCATTTAGTTTCTGTCCATGGTATTCGTAGGATCTTTTTGTAGCACTTAGTTTCGAAGGACTGGATTTTCGTTCCTAATTTCTGTATCTACATCTACACAAGATTAATCCTACTACTTAATCCTGCCCGCGTGCCCAGCGTGTTCGTAGCGCGTTGGACTGTGGGTGACTAGCCCTCTGTGTGTACGGGTTCAATTCCGTGGGCAGGCAGAAAAGCCACAGATTCCCTAGATTCACGGTGTTCGTGGCACCGAACCGAAGGGTTACGATGTCCATGGCACCGAGCCGAAGAGCTGAAAAGCTCAAGTGCTTCTGGATCGGAAAAAACACAAAAAAAACTACTTAATCCTTACAAAATCTACATCTTAACAAGATTAATCCTAATCCTTGATCCTCACAATATCTTCATCTCAAATAGTTAGCGAATCCCTTGCGGGACGTCGATTTCATCACAACCCACCCGAAAAACTCTGTCTCTAGCATGTTCTCCTACCTCTTCCAGCGTCATGTTCATTGTTTCTTTGATGTCCTCTGCCACCTTCGTCTTATTCGTCCCCTGCTTCGTACTCCAGGAACTATGCCTTCCATTACCGTTCTCTGTACTCCAGGAACTATGCCTTCCATTACCGTTCTCTGTACTCCAGTAACTATGCCTTCCATTACCGTTCTCTGTACTCCAGGAACTATGCCTTCCATTACCGTTCTCTCCAAACTCACCTGCGATATTTAACGTCTTATTCATCCCTGCTTCGTACTCCAGGAACTATGCCTTCCATTACCGTTCTCTCCAAGCCACTGCGATATTTAACGTCTTATTCGTCCCCTGCTTCGTACTCCAGGAACTATGCCTTCCATTACCGTTCTCTCCAAGCCACTGCGATATTTAACGTCTTATTCGTCCCCTGCTTCGTACTCCAGGAACTATGCCTTCCATTACCGTTCTCTCCAAGCCACTGCGATATTTAACGTCTTATTCGTCCCCTGCTTCGTACTCCAGGAACTATGCCTTCCATTACCGTTCTCTCCAAACCACTGCGATATTTAACGTCTTATTCGTCCCCTGCTTCGTACTCCAGGAACTATGCCTTCCATTACCGTTCTCTCCAAACCACTGCGATATTTAACGTCTTATTCGTCCCCTGCTTCGTACTCCAGGAACTATGCCTTCCATTACCGTTCTCTCCAAACCACTGCGATATTTAACGTCTTATTCGTCCCCTGCTTCGTACTCCAGGAACTATGCCTTCCATTACCGTTCTCTCCAAACCACTGCGATATTTAACGTCTTATTCGTCCCCTGCTTCGTACTCCAGGAACTATGCCTTCCATTACCGTTCTCTCCAAACCACTGCGATATTTAACGTGTTATTCGTCCCCTGCTTCGTAACTCCATGAACTATGCCTTCCATTACCGTTCTCTCCAAACCACTGCGATATTTAACGTCTTATTCGTCCCCTGCTTCGTACTCCAGGAACTATGCCTTCCATTACCGTTCTCTCCAAACCACTGCGATATTTAACGTCTTATTCGTCCCCTGCTTCGTAAATCCATGAACTATGCCTTCCATTACCGTTCTCTCCAAACCACTGCGATATTTAACGTCTTATTCGTCCCCTGCTTCGTACTCCAGGAACTATGCCTTCCATTACCGTTCTCTCCAAACCACTGCGATATTTAACGTCTTATTCGTCCCCTGCTTCGTACTCCAGGAACTATACCGTTCTCTCCAAGCCACTGCAACATTTAACGTGGCCAAAATATTTCATCTTCCGGGACATGATGTTATTTATGAGCCAATGCTCCTTGATATGCAGGTCTTGTAGGATGTCTTTGTTTCTTCTCTTCTCTGTCCAGGATGTTCTAAGAACTTCTCTGTAACACATTATCATCATCAGGTGCCGTGCCGGCTGGTGTAGGCGATCATGGATCTCCACAAATCTCTGTCGTTGGTGTTTGCTATCAACTCAGATGTTGACGCTCTACATGTCATGAAGACAGACTATCCAAAATTTTCTCTGTCTGTCTTCCTCTGTCTCGTCTACCCTCGATTTTACCGGTTGTTACAATGTGTTTTAAACCTTCCTCCTCATCACATACCCGAAAAATGATGACTATCTCTTTCTTATATTGATGATAAGCTTTCTCTGTGTCTTGATCTCATTCAACACCTCAACATTAGTCATTTTAGCAGTCCATGGGATTCTCATCATTCTTCTGTAAAAGCATATCTCTGTGGCCCTCAGAGATTTGTCGATCTGTGTGTTCATTGTCCATGACTCGCATCCGTATGTCAGTATTGGTTCTATGCAGTGGCGGCTCGTGGTCATTTTTCTTGGTGGTGTCAGACACAAATTTTCGGAAAATCATGGGTTTTTTTTCATTTACTATTCCAGGAAGTTATTCCTCTTCGATTATTGGTGGCCGGGCCCCACTGCGCTTAATGACGAGCCGCCCTGGTTCTATGTAGCACTGAATAACTCGCATTCTGATCGGATTGACAAGGACTTGTTGCAGATAATGCTAACACACACAAGATTAATCCTAACATTTCATCACTCCATCAGTCCACAAATTAATAATTTTCCTTTTATTCTTCTACAGTTCTTTTTACCACCTCAGTTCCCAGGAGGAAAAGAAATTCCCATAGTGCAGTCCCCTGTTTCCATGGCAGCGGTGTTCTAGCAACGAATTTAATTCACGACTCAGCAATAGTGAAAATAGCGGGGTCAGCCTGTTTTCACAACCTCCGTGCAGATCAAACTACCTGTTATAAGGATATGTAAATAGTATTTTGACCAATAATATAACAATATTCAGTTTTTTATAATAATAATAATAATATTAATAATACGAAAATGGTGTAATATTTTATATGTGAACTTTGTAAAGTTGTATACAGAGAATGTTGGGGGCGTCCTACGCCGCAAGCCAATAGACTTAGGCATTTGGATATAGAGTATGTTTGTGCTGTGCTACGCCGCAACGAATAGGCTTGTGTATTTGGATGTATAGTATGTTGGTGGCATGATAAACTGGAGCCTAAAATGCTTGGTTATGTGGATGGAAAGTCTGTTAGTGGTACGCTAGGCTCAGCCAGTACGCTTGGGTATTTGGATCAGGCCTGCACACAAAAAACCTTATCAAAAGAATAATAATCTGACAATCAAGGTTCTTTGGCATATAATGCAAACAGAAGGTTTAGGACGTTTGGTGACAATATGTAATAATCAGAGATGGTGAGATCGTAGACGACAGAGGAGAGATGTTGGATGGTCTGATATCGTGGTTAGACAAAAGATCGACGCCAGAACTGATTACCTGCACGAAGGAGAGAAGGTTGTGGAGAGACAAGATCGCAGAGTTTATTGGTGCCATGCTAAACTGCAGCCAGTAAGCTTGATTATTTGATTGCAGAGTATGTTGGTACCATGGTAGGCTGCAGACAAGAAGCTTAGTTATTTAATGCTTAGTCTTTGATGTCATGCTGGATGGCAAGCATGGTTATTTGCATATAGAGTACGTTAGTGTTGTGCTACGCCGCAGCGAATGGACTTGAAAGAACAGGACAACGGATATATGAGTAGGCTTATCAATCAAAATCGAACTAGTACGGTTTGGGATCGAGAGAGAGAGAGAACTATTACGGTAAGTCGCTGGACAATGTTGGGGATATTGCGAAGGAGATCGGAGCACCTATGGACATGTCTGGAGTGCAATGAAGATATTCCAAACTGAAATGAATACGCTTGACTATTTGAATGTAGAGTCTGTTGATGCCATGCTAGGTTGCAGCCAATACGCTTGGTTTTTTAAATGCCAAGTCTTGGTGCCATTTAGGCTCAGCAAAGCTTGGTTATTTAAATGCCAAGTATGTGGTGCCATTCTAGGCTAAAATCCAATACGCTTGGTTTTTAATGCCAAGTCTGGTGAGTGCCATTCTAGGCTACAGCCAATACGCTTGGTTATTTGAATGCAAGTCTGTAGTGCCATTCTAGGCTACAGCCAATACGCTTGGTTATTTGAATGTCAAGTCTAGTAGTGCCATTCTAGGCTACAGCCAATACGCTTGGTTATTTGAATGTCAAGTCTGGTGGTGCCATTCTAGGCTCAGCCAATACGTTGGTTATTTGAATACCTAGTCTGGTGGTGCCATTCTAGGCTACAGCCAATACGCTTGGTTATTTGAATACCTAGTCTGGTGGTGCCATTCTAGGCTACACCCAAATTACGCTTGGTTTTTTGAATGCTAGTCTGGTAGGTGCCATTCTAGGCTACAGCCAATACGCTTTCGTTTTCAGAGCAGGGCGCTCGTCTGATAGGCCATTGGCTAGGCTCGCCAATAATCGACTCCGAAATTCTGAAATGACAATCTGGTATCCAAAACATATTCCGAGGCTGGACAGAATGACCAGCTGATGGTTCTGAATGCTAGTTGGTGTCATTCTAGGCTACAGCCAATACGCTTGGTCAGTTAGGTTCAGAGCAGGGGCGGCTCGTCATTAAGGGCCATTGGGGCCTGGCCCCGCCAATAATCGACTCCCGAAACTTCCCGAAATAGACAAATAATAGTAAATACTCCAAAAACCATGATTTTTTCCGAAAATGTGTGTCTGGCCCCACCAAGAAAAATGACTACAAGCCGCCACTGCTTCAGAGTATGTTGGTGTCATGTTAAGCTTGAGCCTAAAAAGGCTCGGTTATTTGGGTTCAGCGTATGTTAGTGAAATGTTAGGCTGCAGCCAATAAACTTGAGTATTTTAATGCGTAGTCTATTGGTGTCATGCTAGGGGTGGCAAGCTTTAGTTATTTAAAGGCAAGAGTCTGTGCGTGCTATTCTCGGTTACCTCTAATACGCTTAGCAACTTGAAGGGGGCAGACGTTCTGCTGGTGGACAGAAAAACGCTTTAAAGACACTCTTAAAGTGTCTCTGAAATGCTTCAATATAGACACCTCGTGCTGGGAATCCCTTGCGCAAGATCGCCAAATGTGGCGCTGTAACAACAAAAGAGGAACCCGAATAGCTGAGAATCATCGTATTGTTGAGGCACAGAGAAAACGAGCTGCGCGAAAAGACAGAGCACACAACACGCACATGTCTAACCTTGATCATGTATGCCCCACCTGTGGTGGGGATTCTGTTCTAGGATTGACTCTACAGTCACCTCCGCACACACCAGAGAGGTTCAGCAGTACACGCCTGAGATTGTTGTCATCATCGCTCGCGATGGACGGCTATATATAGGTATTTGAATGCCTAGTTGGTTGGTGCCATGCTAGGCTGCAGCCAATAGACTTGGGTATTTGAATGCCTTGTCTGTTGATGTCATGCCAAGTGGCATGCACGGTTATTTGAATATAGAGTAAGTTGGTGTTGTGCTACGCTGAAGCGAATAGACTTGAGTACTAGGATATAGGGTATGTTGGTACCATACTAGGCTGCAGCTAATAAACTTGGTTATATGTGTTCAGAATATCTTAGTGATATGCTAGACTGCAAACCAATACGCTTCGTTACGCCACATGCGTACATGTACGTACGAAACCAATTCTGTATATAATCTAGAAAATGTACTTCTGTTCACTGCCACCTGTAAAATAAGACGGTTATGCTCAAGTCAAAATTTCCGGAAATTCCCCACAAGTCACACAAAAACTTGTATTCCAGTTTTTTTAAGCCGTTTCTAAAAGCCGAGAAATAAATTGGCCAGATAAAAACTAATTCATTTTTGAAAACTACACTGAAGAACTCAAGAGGTGAATATATCATAAATGTAATATTAACACTAAGGAATATCTCTATACAAAAGACATTAATAAGTGACCATGGGGCTCCTTCAAAATAATATTACTAAAGAATATCTCTATACAAGACATTAAAGACAAGCCCTTCTAAATCATCAAATTTCAATAAAGTTTACACTGCTCTATCAGACATATATAAATGTCAACCCAACTTCTCTCCTCAAACGGAGATTTCCGATTTCCAGATTAAACTTATCGGCCTTATGTTATAGATAGTTGTGTTCTGTTATTTTATTCAGATCGATGTTAAGTGTCCCTAGAAATATAATAACGCAAAGACAGCGAGAAGAAAGTCCGAACAGGGTATCCTGTAGGCTGGACATGTAGTAACTGACCAGTGACTTCAATAGTTAGAACAGGGCCTATCCCTGTAGGCTGGACATGTAGTAACTGACCAGTGACTTCAATAGTTAGAACAGGGGTATCCCTGTAGGCTGGACATGTAGTAACTGACCAGTGACTTCAATAGTTAGAACAGGGCCTATCCCTGTAGGCTGGACATGTAGTAACTGACCAGTGACTTCAATAGTTAGAACAGGGCCTATCCCTGTAGGCTGGACATGTAGTAACTGACCAGTGACTTCAATAGTTGAACAGGGATCCTGTAGGCTGGACATGAGTAACTGACCAGTGACTAAAGTAGTTATAACAAGACAGAGAAATATGAACATGTCATAAGTTAGACAGCACTGACAGTCACAACCAAACCATCACTATAGACTGAGCAAATAATAACTAGGAGAGTTCAAACATGACTAAGAAGACTGGACATTAAATGACTAGTATAAACCCCCTGTGAGTGCGGTTCAATTCCGCGGGCTGGCAAAAAAAAAACCACAGATTTATGGTGTTTGTGGCACCAAACCGAAGGGTTACGATGTCCATGGCACCGAGCCGAAGAGCTGAAAAGCTCAAGTGTTTCTGGATCGGAAAAAATGACTAGTATCTTCATGGGTCAGATCAGAATCACAACTGAAGACTGGACGCGCAATGACCAGTAGCTGAAAGAGTCAAATCACAGACATAAATGCAGACCGCACGTGTAATGACCAGCGGCTGGTATAGTCAGAGGACTGGACTGGACATTACATGGCCAGCGGCTGGTAGAATTAGAGGACTGGACTGGACATTAAATAGCCAGCGTCGGGTAGAATCATAGGACTGGACTGGACATTACATGGCCATCGGCGGGTAGAGTCAGACGACTGCACTCGACATTAAATAGTCAGTGCCTATACGTATCTTATCTTATCTTATCTTAACCACATTTGCCGTGAAGCGGCGTGGGGAGAGTTAAGTTTTCTATATTGTGCCAGGTGTGTTGCGCTTGACGTTGTCAGTCCATGCTTTCGCAGGGACTCTGAGATGTTATCTATCCATCGTGTTCTTGGCCTGCCTCGTGCTCTGCGCCCGAGTCACATTTTTCTGTTCAGAGTAATATTTCTAAACGTACAAGTACAACGAAACCGGAGCATCTTGACAATAATGAACAACTAAACATGTACGTGATGAAACATTAACTTCAAATTAAACTACAGATGATAATAAATATAATTCGATATTAGAAAACGCCAACAATATAATCGATTTTTTAATCAATTGATACGCAAAATAACATATTAGATCAGCGTTTCCCAAACTGGTGTCCGGGGGTCCGCGTGGTACTCACAGAGGGGTCCTCAAACGTTTGAAGAAATATTATGATCTTTGACATTTCAAACAAAAGAAAAATAAATTTTTTAAAACATTATATAAAAAGTTAAAACTAGCTTCGCTGCAAATTAAAGAACTCGAACCAGACCGGAGTCTAAATGTCTGACATGACAAAATGAAAGATCATTTGAAGTTTCCGCTGTCTTTTCTTCTTCTTCTTTGCGTTCGTTCTTTATGACCAATTTTAATCACTCTTTGTGATATATTTGATCTTTGCCAAGAACGTGTATACGTTGCACATTGGTTTGGTAGGCCCCTAAACACATAGACTTCTACACGTTTAGGACATGTGCATCCGATTTCAGCTAAGTCGCATCTTACGACATGCGGGGTAGGAAACAGTGGTTCTATTCCTAACACCCCAAATTTGGACCCCAGTAACCACTCGGGCGTCCAGCTGTCTCAGAACATTGTAACACACAGATAATTCATTCCTGCCTATTTTCATATATAGAAACTATTGGGGTCCGTAACAGAAAAATGTATTTAAAAGGGGTCTGCGATAATGCAAAGCTTGGGAACCGTTGTATTAGAAGATTACTTCCCCTTACTCTCCCTCCACAGCTTGTCCTAGTTAGATCTGCGAGTCAAATAGGGGTTTTCTATCTGTTCATTTTTCTCTACAGCTCAAGCGTTTTATTGGGGTGTTTTTTTAAAACTTGTATTGCTATCTCCGAAGTTTCATAGTTTACACATCAATCAACACAGAACGAGAGTTGTTGGAATAACCACTCTGAAATATAAGCTTAAGAGGAGATCGGAGCAATTATGGAAATGTCTGATGTGTGACGAAGATGATCCTCAAATGAACAATGGCCCGCCTGCCCAGCGTGTTCGTAGCGTGTTGGACTACAGGTGATAAGTCCTCTGTGAGTGCGGGTTCAACTCCGCGGACTGGTAGAAAAGCCACAGATTTTCCAGATTTACGGTGTTCGTGGCCCCGAACCGAAGGGTTACGATGTCCATGACACCGAGCCGAAGGGTTACGATGTCCATGACACAATGCGAACCGAGGAAGAGCTTTCAGCTCAAGTGCTTTTGGATCGGGGAAAAAAAATAAAACAATGAACAATGAAAACAATAGTCTACCTGTTTACAAACCATGTTTAACCACAACCAACTCTAATATTAGGCCGCATAACTCACCGGGGAAACTCTGGCCTAGTTTGATTGGGGAGGGAAGGGGGAGGGCTGGGTTTTATATATGTTTGAAAGAACACTGCAAGCTTTTTTGCAATTTTACTCAATTCTGTGAGTCTATGGTTTTTTTATTGGTGAAAAATATTCAAAATATTGATATTCCTTATTGTTAAACTTAACTTGTTGGATAATATAACTTCGATTAAGCATTTTGTGTTGATTTTAAAATGAATTCGTCTATATACAACAATACTGGAATGCGAGGTCACGTGACGGTTGTAGTCTTATTTCATATAATTTTTACCTGAGTCCGCTAGCCGTATGAGTTTATAGTTGGCTGGGGTTTAACAAGGTCTTCACCAAGTACACGCGTAATCATCATACCTTGCCCAGAATACGAAATCCTTCACATCCACAAGCCCTATTTGGAGTTGCTACATTGTAGTGGTGCGGAGTAGGACAGATAAACCGGCACGACACCTGATGATGATGATGAGAATATTTACAAAATAAATCAAGATTACAAAAGTGAGAAGATTGTGTTCATGGGAGTGCTCCAAAAATAAGTTTGTTTTCTTGTGATCTAATTACCCTTCAAGTCGGCGGAGTAAAATAGTGCGCCGTCAATACAGGCGCCCGCAGCCACCTCGTTGGATGGCGCTTACTAAGACCCTATGTAATTTTCTGATAATTGCCATGATTAATTATTATAATAATCCTTACCAGCTTGTTATGTGATTATAAATGTAAATACAGGGTGTATGTAAAGTCTCACAACACTTCATATGTAGGTCAGCTTCCAAAATGTAGTACTTGACGTCATCAAGAAATGTGCTAAAATAAAGTAGGGAAATTAGTCACAGTAGTTACTGCTATGGTCTACTGTTGTTCTTGGTAAACTAGAAAGAACAAATGAAATATTCATTATATCAGATGTTGGAAATATCCACTACGAACTTCAAGATATGTCTGTCTGTACACGTTTCTTTATATTGTCCAATATTCTTTCTTCAGTTGAAAACACCATTATGGTTTAAGTGAAAAGAATTACCCCAGCAGACAACAGTCATTCATTGCATATTGTAACACAATTGACTATGGAGCACATTTTTTGATGACGTTACGTACTTTGTTTTTCACATTTCTTCTATATATGAAGTGATGAATTTAGCGTTTCAGAGCCTGCGTTTTTTCCCTTGGCAACATATGATTGTGAGACATGGTCCATTGGCAAAGCGGCGGAGAAGATCATTAATGCCTTTGAATGCAAATGCTACAGAAGAATACTTAGAATAACATGGCCAGAGAAAAGAACAAATGATTCTGTTCTGCAACAGCTTAATATTAAAGAGAGTTGGTTATTAAATAGCATAAAATCAAGAAAAATTAAATATTTCGGACGCATCAAACAACATGAGTGCCTAGAGAAGATAATTTTGGAGGGAATGATGCCTGGAAGAAGAATGAGAGGAAGACCTAGAAGAGGATGGGTGCAAGATGTCATTGACCATCTGACAATGACTGCTGCTGACGCCGGTCAACTTGCACAGAACAGAGAGTTTTTCAGGACCGCTGTCATGGGAGCCAATTTCCAGAATGGACAAGCTACTTGATGATGATAATAAAGTGTTGTGAGACTTTACAAACACTCTGTATAATTAACTGACGTCATGTGTTATAAGTTGCCTTCTACCTGTCTTAACGAATAAACAGAATTTTTCGTGAAGTATTACTTCTATGTATCGATCTTCATATAGTTTTTCATACATCGATTTTTTAACACGGTTGATTATAGTAATCGATACTATGTGGTTTTTTCGGATAATGTTGATTGTGTGGTTTTGTTTAGAAGTAATATATCTTCTACTTCTTTTTCTTCTTATGCTTCGTGTTTTCTTATATATATTTATATATATTTATATATATAATATGTGATCTCTTGAATATTTAAATTGATATTAAGTCCAACGAGTTACAAATGTTTTTTTCTTTTCTTAAAGTTTCAAATTATTTTGTAGATAATTTTTATTATAAATTGTGGTTGCTTTTTTTAAAATGTGAATTGTTCGTATGTGTGTGTGTGTGTGTGTGTGTGTGTGTGTTAATCCTTTCACTCCGTAAATTATTTTTAGCCTCCAGTCGCATTTATATTGCAGTGTATACTGTATTAGACGGTATATTGGCTTTGCGTCTTGTTAAAATATACTGCGTGCCAGTAACTCGGCTCAGGGGAACGAGGGGGTTAAAGCTTGAAATGTGAATTGTTCGTCTGTGTGTGTGTGTGTTTAGGTTTAAAATGTGGTTTGTTTACCTAAATGTGTATGTTTAGTAAATGGGAGTTTTCAAGCCGAAGGATTGACTTCAATGCACCAGGTTTTACCTAAACGGCTCGATCCCTCTCCTCAGAAATAGCACGCCACCTGTCGAGAGCATTGCACAAAGCACGATCAGCAACAATCCTAGGGTATCTGAAAAATGCACGCGTGAACAGAACGGCGTGGTCCGGATTCGAACCCACGACCTTCGACTCGCAAGGCCGAGAGCTTAACTACTTAGCCACAGAGACCTATATTTAAGCATGAAAGTCAAGAACAAAAGAAAATAACACAGGAAGAATATAAAGCCTGCAAAAAACTTGGATAGGTAACAGAGAATGTGTCAATTGAGGAATATGAGAGCACAAACTAAACACTCAGGAGTAGTCATGATGCATAATATGGCGCCACTGAAGTATTTTTGCGAGAAAGCTTGCTTTCCTTATCACCAATGTCCCTCATCATTCAGGCAAACCTTACCCCAACTTCAGAGGTACCTGTAATTTAGATCCCCAAGTAACGGGATCGCGAGAGAGATCCCCAAGTAAAGGATCAGGGATACATTTAATCCAACCACGTTGAATGTACACATCGTAATATGTTTATCCAAACTAGCCTAACATCTCAAAAGCACCTAACGTCTAAACCCCAGAGGCTTCCAGTTAACAGACTTTGAGCATATGCTTCTTCTTCTTCTGCATTCTATTCTATCTATACCCTCTTTATGTCCCGATTGACACATAAAGTTTCCACAAGAGACTTCCACTGTTGTCGTTCTGCTGCCTTTATTTTTATTCCGATCCAGAATCACTTGAACTTTCAACTCTTCCGGGTCGGTGCCATGGACATCGTTAATCTTCGGTTCGGTGCCACGAACACCGTAAATCTGGAGAATCGGTGGCTTTTTCTGCTAGCCCGCGGAATTGAACCCGCACTCACAAAGGGTTTGTCACACCGTCGTCCATCGTACTACGAACACACAGGGCAGGCGGGTCTGCTGCCTTTCTACAAACCGTTTCCCACGTCAGGCCATACTTTTCAACTCTCTCTCCACCGTTCTTCTCCATGTTTCCTTTGGACATCCAGGTCTTCTCTTCCCATCCGCTGTCCATCTGACAGCTGTTCTATCTTCTGCATTTGCCCGCTATGAATTCAGGCGTAACCATGGCGTCTGGTGTGTCTCATCTCTGATTTGAGAAGTTGAACATATACATTAACATATACTCTGTACACTTTTTGCTATATCTTTAAGTACATATATATGTGTATATGTGAGGATATGTAACACACATACAAACTGTCGTTACTGCCTGAGTAATATCGCTGCTTTCGGGCGGTGTAGGACAGTGGGGACTTGTGTCTGTAAAATTTAATGGCCTCGTGTCTGGTGCAGTCACTGAAAAACTGTACAAGTTATAATTTTTCTTTATGCCATAAATTGATCCTTCGAGAGAGCACAATTCATCTGTCCGTGCAGATCATCGCTCAGTGTCATCTCTAGCGAAAGTCACACAACGGTCCCATGGAGTGGTCTACGGGTGGTTGTTCTGGAACAATCGCGGAAGTAGCCCCCAGAATATAATCACGTGCAGATTGTCCAGCTTGGTCAATTAGTGAAGTTTATAGAGCAGATGCTGCACTGGAAAAGAAGGAGTACTGCAGTGGTCACCAATAGACTCTACCTGTGTAGGAGTTTCCTCAATACTAAAGCATAGAACCTAACGCCTAGAGTTATTGGAGATTTCTGGGCCTTGAAGAAAGCCAAGTTTACCCCCCTTCCCATGCAAAACAGGAAAAGGGAGAAATGATCCTATAAATCCTGGGGGCTAGAAAACAAACAAATATGTCATAGAAAATATCCCTTGACCTCACTGGGGATTGAACCAGAATCTCTTGCATGGGAGACCACGCACTAATCTTTTCGGCCAGCGCTTCGCGCGTCTTTAAAGTATGCATGTTTTTTACAGTCTGGTGATAAAGTAATGTATGTATTTAGTCGTAAAATGTTTTATTTCTTCATAAGCAACGAATTCTGGTGAATGTTTTAAATATTTTCTTATAATTGTATTAAGTCGTTGCGTTGGTTAGAAAAACAATGTTAGCAAATAATAGCCATGTTTTTGTTTTATCAATCATGACGTCACGTTTTTGAGGGTATCACATGTCATTTCTGATAGAAAGCGGTTCTCAACTTGTCATAAATATAACAAAGAGTCCATTTTTGCGCCTTCAATGTTGCAATAGTTTATTTAACCCTTAGTCTACCAGTCTACTAGATTTACAATATAAAACCTTGCTAAATAGATCATCATCAGGTGCTGTGCCGGCTGGCGTAGGCGATCATGGATCTCCACAAATCTCTGTCTGTAGTGTTTGCTATCAATTCAGATGTTGACGCTCTACTGTGCCAAGAAGTCAGGCTATCCAAAATTTTATCTCTCTGTCTTCCTCTGTTTCGTCAACCCTCGATTCTACCGGTTGTCCCAATGTGTTCTACACCTCCCCTCCTCATCACATGCCCGAAAAATGCTAAACAGATACAAATTATAAATTGGAGCACTGTTTTTGGTTATTGCTTATTGATTACTAAACTGACGGCATTGCACTCCAGACAGACCAATAAGTGCTTAATCTCTCCCAATATATATATATATCGAAGAGTATGCATACTGGTGGTTCCTGTGGCTCGCTGGTTATTCACACTCCTCGCTCTTCCCCTCAAGCATCCAGTTCTACTTGTACAACGGCTCAAGCATCCAGTTCTACTTGTACAACGGCTCAAGCATCCAGTTCTACTTGTACAACGGCTCAAGCATCCAGTTCTACTTGTACAACGGCTCAAGCATCCAGTTCTACTTGTACAACAGGTAACTCTAAACTGCTTAAATCGCTGGATCAATTCAACATTTATTTTAGTGACTTCATCCAAGAGACAGGAACATCCCCCTTATCCATCTTCATCTCCCCAACAATCTATTATGTTGATGCATGTCTGTCCGCTCTCTCCTTACCGCAAACAGTCGCATGTCCAGGACAGAAGATCCACGGAAGTGTCTGGAGGTTAGAATCTTCTATAGATGATATCCACTCAGTGGCGGCTCGTCATTAAGGGCCAGGGAAGCCGGGCCCCAACAAAAAAAAGGAAAACGTGTAGTTATTATTTTATAAATTAAAATATAGCAACCCAAAACCATGATTTATCTGGAAAAATGTCTGGCCCCAACCTCAAAAATGACCACGAGCCGCCACTGCATCCACTCATACCGAAACTTTCTCTTTTGGATCTCGTGAAGCATCGACTTTGAAGCATCGATTGTGACGCGTCGACTGAGAGACAGGTGCAACAATGGCACCAGTGGAGCACATTTTGTGGTTACGCAACAGGGAAGAAAGAAGAAGGCAAAGAAGAAGACAAAGAAGAAGAATACAAAGAAGAAAAATATTCTTGACGTTCTAAAAACGAAAGCATCAGTCACAGTATAGAACAGCTAGAACTGTAGAAAATAAAATACAATAAAATAAATATAGAAAATGCATTTGAAAACATCATCATCATCAAGTAGCTTGTCCGGAGCAGAACTTTACCACCTTAACATTCCTTCGTAATTCTCTCTCTCTCTCTCTCTCTCTCTCTCTCATAGGCCAGATGTCCTGCATCTGCAGCGGTTATGCTCAAATCATCAGTTACATCCTGAATCCATCTTCTCTGTGATTTTCCTAAACTCCTTTTTGCTGGGATACTTTTTCCTTCCATGATGGTCTTCTCCAACCTTTCTTGTATCTTTATATGTCCACACTATTTCAATCTTCTTATTTGTGACATCATCCAGTTTTCTTTGATTTTAAGTTCTTTCTGGATAGATCTATTTATTCTCTTCTCTGTCCATGATATACGGAGGACTCTTCTGTAACACTTATTTTCAAAAGGAGATATATGCTTTCCCATTTCCATGTTAAATGTCCATGATTCACATCCATACGATGCCACTGGGAATATGCATGGTCATTATTCTGATATAGAAGATGTCAAACATAAAAGTAGCAATCAATAACACGAATATGAGGACATATAACAGATACGACCATGAATACGTGGGCATATAGAGAAAGATAGAATGTATATTAGGACCTTATCAAAAGAATAAGAATCCGACAATCAAGGTTCTTTGGGCATATAATGCGAAGAGAAGGTTTAGAACATTTGGTGACTACAGGTAAAATTCAGGGAAGGAGAGATCGTGGAAGACAGAGGAGAAGATGTTGGATGGTCTGACATCATGGTTCGACAAAATATCGACGTCAGAACTGATTACATGCACCAAGCAGAGAGAGTTGTGGAGAGACATGATCGCCTACGCCGGCAGGGACGGCACTTGATTGATATTAAGGCATATGGTAGATATATAACATAAATTTAGGGGAATATGGTAGATATATAACATGAATTTAGGGGCATATGGTAGATATATGTAGAAGGCATAAGGTATGCAGCCGGCCCCAGCCCGGGTGGTAGCCAGTAGACCAGACAGGTAGTTTTAGTCTGTAGTTTGTAGCAGTATATTTAATTTGCAGAGACTTAGTGTTTGCTCTCTCTAAGCAGAATGGCAACACTAAAACGAGACATCGACGTAGTGAAACGAACTGACGTAGATTTAGTAGTATCGTTAGTAAAAGATGGGGAGAAAACATAAACACAGCAAAGAGGACGGACGTGTAACAAAGAACGAGATAGATAGGGTAGCTCAAATGACCAGTTTAGAAGACAGATCGACTACAAGAATATACAGGTCACTTGCACATGCATTAAGTGATACCATGAGATCTGTTAATAAAGATGGAACATTCATGAAATGACGGTTGGTTATTTATTATAAGTTTGTCTGGTATTTCAAGCCAGTCTGTACTATGTTGTCTACAAAACTACCATTATAACAACCTCTTACGACAACATCCAAATGGCACAACTAATACTACCACATACGTCATTGCTACCACTTACCACAAGGAAAGGGAAGAAGCCGTAGCTACAACAATAAGACCCTCGCCTACAACATATATAACATGGATTTAGGGGCATATGGTAGATATATAACATGGATTTAGGGCATATGGCACATATATAATATGAATTTAGGGGCATATGGTAGATATAGAACATGATTTTTTAGGAAACGAATCATGTTGCAGTGCCATTACTCAGGAGATAACTTTTCTAACTTGATGTAATTTTATTTTATATTCTACTGTATGTTTTATTTGATTTTCATTGTCATTTTTCTGCTATCTTACCTGTTACTATTTTTGTACTACTGTTACTTATTTGTAATGATGCTTGAAACTAACGAAATAATTTGTTTGTTTTTTTCTTGCTTATATTTTCTCTACAGAACAAGTGTTGCTATTTAATGTACTCTTAAATTTCATGATGTTTGTATACAAGATTCATTTAGAATATCTTTGTTCCCAAGTGGCGATACCGCCACTAGTGGACGCTAAAGCCTTCTATGGTGGCGTAGGGGGAGCGATAGTGGGTTCAGAAGCATTTAGGGAACGTGCAGGCGATCTAGGGGTCGGTGGCTTCTTATAGAAGAAATTAATAATATATATTTTAAAAGAAATTATTTTCGTGATTATTCGTTTTTATTCCAGATGTTCAAGATGAAGCACATATTGACCACCACTTTTTCAATATTTAACGACATAAGCAGTAATTTATCATTAGTTGCTATTTACGTCGAAAATAGCAACTTGCTTGAAAGAGGGAAACTGTAATATGGAGGGGGCGCTACAAAATGTATTATCGTAAAGTAGGCGGTGACTCGAACAAGTTTGGGAACCTATGATTTAAGAGATGTGTTGTTTTTTTAACCAAGTGTTGCAAATACAGAAGGTACGAGTGTTGCTAAATATGATATTGAGAGGTAAATATCCTTGATATTAGCTTCGATATTATGTCTGTCCCGCTTATCTTAGGGGCTTCTGTGTTCGAATGAAAATTTATAATAAATTTCTAACAAAATCGTCTCAAATATTATTTTTTTTTAAACTATCGTTATTGCTTGTAGTATCACTTTTGAGGGCAGTATAGGACATGTGGGACGAGAGCCTGTTTGATTTTAAAGTTATTTTCCAGGAGCGGTGGATGGGAGGGTGGGGTGCACTTGCTGCGAAGTATTAGAGCTACTAAAGGAGAGGGGTAGAGCTGCAAAGTTCATTCTTTGAGTAAAGCTCTCTGGTAGAAGACGTGTCATATCTACCAAGAGAGACGTAGCCATGTAGCAAAACGCGGAGCACTGAAGTCAAACCTTCGCCTTTTTATCAAAGTCTGAAAAAAAAGAAAATCGTTGCATATCCTTTACAGGATTTAGCCATCAACATCAGAAAACGAGTCGTTGATTTTTTTCCCAGGCACCACTTTAACGTTCAGTAGTTTGTCATTGCTTTCTGAACGGAGAGGTATTCTTCGTCTTCAGCGATATCTGGTCGTGCGCTTAGTTTACTGTGGACCACAAACTGGGCAGTCAGCTTCAGGTCTGTCAGGTTTCCTTCTTCGGAGATCTCTGGTCATGCGCTTAGTTTACTGTGGACCATAAACTGGACAGTCAGCTTCAGGTCTGTCAGGTTTCCCAAAGCTTAGTTTTTAGGTCAACTGTGTGTGGCCAGATGTTGCTTCTCAGCTCACACAGGAGAGGACAGTCTTGCAGGACATGCTCTGGTGTCTGTTCCGAATGTTGACACTGGCATAGATCTGTTTGACCTATTCCAAGTCTATGTTAGTGTTTGTTGAGTCTGCAGTGTCCGGTACGTAGGCAAAATATGTAAAAATCCAAGGGAACTCATTTGCTTCCAAACTTGCCAACCGCGGTGTTTGAACCAGGTACGATTGGATTGTGATCGAGCTGACTATCGCCAAATAACGTTTAAAGTTACCAAAGTCAACAAAAAACAAAATTGGATTAGCTTGACAAAAGAGGACGAGGAGTAGGCCTTGTAATTATCATGAAAGCAATAGTTAGTTTTTTTCCAATCCAGAAGCACTGGAGCTTTCAGCTCTTCGGCTCGGTGCCATGGACATCGTAACCTTTCGGCTCGGTGCCACAAACACCGTAAATTTGAAGAACCTGTGGCTTTTCTGTCAGCCCACGGCATTGAATCGCACTCACAGGGGGCTTGTCACTCGTCGTCCAACCCGCTACGAATACTCTGGGCAGGCGGGAAAACAATAGTTAAAATATGTGATTGGTCTTTTTCCGTTCTTATTGTTGCTAACAGTGGCGGCTCGTCATTAAGGGCTAGTGGGTCGGGCCCACTAAAAATAATGTGTAACGTGTATTTATTATTGTATAAATAAAAATATAACCTAACCCAATTCGATGATTTTAAACAAAAAATGTATCTGGCCCCACCAGCAAAAGGTAGCACGAGCCGTCACTGGTTGCTAATATGCAACAATTAAATGTGTCCATATTTCCCAATGAGTGTCAAGTTGTGAGTACTTTGTCCAAAGTAGATGTAGGTTTATTTTTGTGCTCGCAATAATGCAACGCTTGCAATAGTGAACCGGTTGTATTCATGCAACGCTTGCAATAGTGAACCGGTTGCATTCATGCAACGCTTGCAATAGTAAAACGGTTGCATTCATGCAACGCTTGCAATAGTGAAACGCTTGCCATAACGCTACAATTGCAATAATGGTGTGCTTGCAATAACCATGTGCTTGTAATAACCATGCACGTGCAAGGAAAATACATTTGCAAGAAAAAGCAGTTGAATACTACTGCCTGATCCAAGGCTTGTTGCTCCACTCGAGCTAATGAAAGTTGCGGATGTCGGCGTAGTTCCGACTCCTGTATCTAGATCTACTGCATCGAATATCTATGAATGGTGTCCGATTGTTTACTATGAAATCGTCACATGAGCTAACGTATAACTAATCGAATTTCTGACACTTTCATCTAGCAGAAAGGGCTGAGCACCTTGAAGATGCCCTAGTAGAATATATATTGATATGTATTATGTATTTTTATCTCCGTTTTCGTCAGTTTAAGAAAAGTAGTCGGTGGGTATTGTTATTTTTTTATAACTTCAAATGTTACATGTACCTATCTTTCTTACAATCTTTGTGTGTATGTGAGAGATAGAAAATTGTAAATGCACGGACCACGCTTGTGTGTACGTGTGTATGTACGCATGTGTTTGTTTCTCCCGCCGCAAACTGGTGACAACTTTGTGATTTGAACATTCCAACATTATCAAAAAACCTGCAATTGTTTCCCATGTCACATCGCTACGAAACAAAATTTATTATTTCAACGAAACTATATGTGGTGTTTTTATTCTACATTAATGACTCCAAACCGAGCCTTTTTGTAATCATTTTCCCCACTTTAATCGTCCATAGTAACTATAATTCCTTCGAGATAGGATTTCCCTCTTTCAATGTTTATACTGATCCTCTAATATGAATAATTACTATTATTATATTGTGTAATATTCCAATGTTTAACCGGTTTTCTTTGTAACTATGATACTCAAGTTTGAGAACCGTTGAAGGGCGTTATCTTTTATTTTAATTATTTCCCCTTATTGGAAGGGGAGACAACTTGTCTTAATGGTTGACTTGTGTCTTAGATAATAATTTCCCAGATTATTACCTACCTTGTCGAATTAATTAATATGCAAATATAAGCCATGCTGTTTGCCTTGTATTACTTCATAATATGTTATTAATGTTGTATTATGTTTGTTTCAAGTGTTACCTGTTCTAGTATTTTAACATTGTGGAGTAAATGCTATATCGCAGTGTGTCTATATCAAGGGTGTTCAACATTTTCATTTGCTACCCCACCAAATATATATATATTGATTTCGGGTTCAGAAATATTTTTTCATTATGAGAAGTCAAGATGGGGTTCTTTTCCAGGAATGTTAGGGTTGTTGAAGATCGAAATAGAGCATAGAGGATAATTACTTCCAGTATGAGGAAGGAGGTTGATGTCGTTACTTCTACCCTCCATTGGTTCTCTGGTACTCTGTTTACTGGGCCGTTGTTGTTTTTGATACACAGTCGATGTTTCGGAAGATCCAGAATGGCGGGTTGCGGTATGAGGGGGAGTCGTCTATAGAGATTTTCCACCTCCAGAGGTTCACGTAGAACTACCGTCTAGGACATGCGGGTGTTCGCGACAACGAGAGATCAGGCTTGCATCGAAAGCAACTATTTTTGGAGAGTTAAGGGTAGATAAGGGGGATGTGTCTTACACAGAAAGATCTCAGCGGCAGTGCATGAACTCCGTAGCTTCGGCGAGGGTCCTCAGTGTAATTTAGAAGATGGCAAAACTATTTTTAAGAAATTTATTTTGAAATATATTTAATGAATTGTTTACCAAGGTCGTAGCCGTCCAGCCTGCTTCTCTCGAGTTTAAACTGCCAGACGTTCTTGTGCTCATCTCCGAGTTTGAACTGCCAGACGTTCTTGTGCTGCATCTCTCGAGTTTGAACTGCCAGACGTTCTTTTACGTGCTCAACTTGAAGACGAAACCTACGTATTATCGTCCGTCTCCGATAGGACTATGAACTCGATTTCACCTACACTGAGATCAGGGATCTCTGGAAAATATCCTGATGACTCCACAAGGGATCAAACCGAGTACCTTTGGAAGGCAAGACAAGCACCTAACTACTACGCCACAGAGACTCCCAAATAATAAGCATAACAAGAAAGCTCTTAAGAACAGAGAGATTTTAGAACAAGAAAATAGAGAAGATGTTAGAACCAGTTAAGAAAACGTAATACAGTTGCATAACAATTGAATGGACAGAGATGAGAACAAATAGAGCGCTGTCCAGAAAGAAATCAAAATCAAAGACACCTGGTTGATGTTACAAACAGAAAAGGATAATTGAAGTAGGACACATTAAAGTGGGTCCTTATAGGGTTGGAGAAAACGATTATGGAATAAGACATCCCTGTAAAGAGGAGACAAGGAAGACCACGGAGAAGATGGATTCTTCTCTTCTTCTGCGTTCTCACTAGATTGGGATTTCGGATTCTCTAATAAAGGCAGCCGTCTGCCTCAGATTATCAGCCACGCCATACAGTTTGTCTTCTGTGTTCTCACTAGATTGGGATTTCGGAATCTCTAATAAGGCAGCCGTTTGCCTCAGATTATCAGCCACGCCATACAGTTTGTCTTCTGCGTTCTCACTAGATTGGGATTTCGGATTCTCTAATAAAGGCAGCCGTCTGCCTCAGATTATCAGCCACGCCATACAGTTTGTCTTGGACGTTAGTGTAGGTGGGCCACCTCTTTCTTCTCAAGTCTGCATACTGGGGGCAGTTCTGTAGGATATAATTCCTATGATTTCTGCTTTCCCATTTGTGCCGACCTCTTCCCGCAGTAAGTTTTGGCCACCCTCGTGATGGTAGGTCTGGCATTCTTACTGCGTGGCTAAATCTCCGAGTCAGATTGGCGACCGAGAATCCGTTATCCCATTTCTCACTGTGAGGGGTCGTTGCACCATGTTATGCGCCTCACGGCCTAGTGCATCCGTTTTCTGCAAGCATTTGTTTTGGATTAGCATTCCCTAGCGGACACGTGCATCCGATTTCATCCAAACCTCCTTAGTCGCCTCTTACGACATGCGGTGCAGGTAACAGTGGTTCTATTCTTTACACCCCAAAATTGGGCCCCGATAACCACTCAGGCGCAGATGGATTCAAGATGTAAGTTATGATGTGAGTATGACGGGTGCAGAGGAGGAACATCTGTCGTATGAGAGAGCGATATTACAAAGAACTGCAATTATGGTGACAAAGCTCTGTTCATCAGAAGCTATTTCATAAATATAGCATCAAAAAAGCAGCAAAAATATCACAAGAAACCAATATTCGTATTGTACATTAATAACATAATACATCCTTACGCTTAACAGCAAGAGTGAACAGCCAACTTCATCTTCCACCTGGGAATAGACAATAGACAACATAATACAGAGACAACACACTTAGAAGCAGCACAAATCTTTATGTATATATATATATACACACAGGATGTTCAACTTTAAAGCAGCCCCAGTGATAAATAGAAATTTGCCAGATACGCATTGCATCTCTTCTATTTACTATTTAAACCGGTTCTGACTAGCTCGTCGTCCTACGTCACATTTGTTCATCGCCCTTCCGCACGATAATTACACACCATCACACAACCTTGACCTATACTACGTCATAACTGAACCTTCTCATTTCCATACATATATGCCAGATTAGCTCCATTCACAGGCTGCTTTTAAGTTGAACACCCTGTATATATATATATATAGAAAACATACTCTTAAAACGTCATTTATCCGAGTGGCAAAGCAGAAAAACTAAGGAATATGTCCACTTCTATATTATGTAATATATATATAAACTAAATATGTTTTTTGTCCCTGATGTTTTTTTGCTCATTATTATCATTTTGTTTAACTATTAGATGATAACTTGATAATAATTCCAGACAGTTGTCATTTTTACGTTACTTTTCTCTTTTTTTTCCTTAACTTTTGCTTTTAAAATTATTTTTCCAACTTTGTTTTTGAGGGGTGGGGTGGGAGGTTGGGGGTGAAGAAAGTGTGTTTGCATTTTGCGAAGATGTACTTCGTTCGTTTTTATGTCTTGTGCTTTTTTTTTTATATTTCCCCAAAAATAAAGATCACTTGGTGCAGAAATGATATTTATTATTTGTTGACGATTGCAATCATTACTTTGTTCATTTGTATCATTACTTTGTTCATTTGTAATCATTACTTTGTTCATTTGTAATCATTACTTTGTTCATTTGTAATCATTACTTTGTTCATTTGTAATCATTACTTTGTTCATTTGTAATCTTTGTTCATTTGCTAATCATTACTTCTTGTTTGCTGATGTTCACTGTCTACACAGTGAGTTCAGTTCTCTTTGTGTTGTATGTTATGTTTATGTGTATGTTATGTTATGTTATGTTATGTTATGTTATGTTATGTTAGTTATGTTATGTTATGTATGTATATGTTATGATTATGTTATGTTATGTATTATTGTTATGTTATGTTATGTTATGTTATGTTATGTTATTATATGTTATGATTATTATGTTTATGTTATTATATGTTATGTTATTATATGTTATATGTTATGTTATTATTATTATGTTTATGTTATATATATGTTATGTTATGTTATGTTATGTTATGTTATGTTATGTTATGTTATGTTATGTTATGTTATGTTATGTTATGTTATGATTATGTTATGTTATGTTATGTTATGTTATGTTACGTTATGTTATGATATTATATGATATGCCATGTTATGCTATGTTATGTTATGTTATGTTGTGTTATACTATGTTATGTGCCGGTTATCTACGAAGGCAGTGGATGGAATTGATGCAAAACTCGTCAATCCAGATACTTACCTTCATCTTTGTTCCTGGTCATGCTGGGGGAAAGAGCAATGAGAGAGCAGACGCACTGGCGGGCAATGCTACGATTGAGAATAGGTTTTCTATGGACAGAAGCGACATCATCAACGCTCTCAAAGACAACATACGCTCTGAAGATTTCAAAGAAGAAGATAAAGAGTATTCTCTAACTCGGTTGCGCAAGTTGTGCATACTGATAGGTACGGCAAGACGGGAAAACCACGAAAGAAAACCAAGTGGATTCTTCAATCAACACAAAACGGGAGTTGTTAGCCTAAACATACTGAGATACATGCTTGGGAGGAGAACGGAGCAAATATGGATATGTGTGAGGAAGATGATCCTCAAATGAACAATGAACGATGTTATGTTATGTTATGTTATGTTATGTTATGTTAGCGACGTCATGTGTCAACAGGTGTAACAGACACTGCAGGCTCAACAGATATCCACATAAACTAGGTATAAGTCATATAGTTCTCTGACAGTGCCAACAGGCGAAATATACACCCGAAAGTGTCATGCAAGACTGTTCACGGCTGAGAAAGATGAGAAGCAACATGTAGCTGCACGAAGTCAACGGTAAGTCTAAGTATTCGGCAAACCTGACAGACCTGAAGCTGACTTTCCAGTTTGTGTCAGCTCTTTAATTCATTTCAGCTCTTTAATATGTCAGCTCTTTAATTAATGTAACAGTGGTCCTATTCTTTACACCCCAAATATGGGCCCCTGTAACCACTCAGGCGATTCACTAAAGTGAAATCAAATGTTTCCCCTCCTGAGCGAGATGAGAAGCAACATGTGGCCACAGCCAGTTTAACTAAGAACTTAGATTTGGGAAAACCTGACAGATCTGAAGCTGACTGCCCAGGTTGCCGTCCACAGTAAACTAAGCGCACCACAAGAAATCTCTGAAGAAGAAGAAAAAGAAAAGATAGAATAAAAAAATTTACGGCAGAGACGATGTGCCTACGCAGAATTCTAGTACTGCTTTCATTCTGTACATATATGATAATAAGCTTTAACAGTGACTGCATACCGTTCTCTCATATTCTTATGGATATATGGCCTTTTTCATCTTTACAAACGGTCAATTGGCAAGTGTTATACTGTGACAAGCTATCTTATGGATATCTCACATTTACACGTCAGCGAATTCCAGTCGTTGACCAGATTTAGAGAGATATGTGTCGATTTAGTACATCCTAAAAATAATGGCATACCAAATATACAGAAAGATTGATTAATCAACATCGAACTGGTATGTTGGGCCGCAGGACGCTGCTGGATTTGTTAAGGTGGGGAAGTGAGGCCCTATTGACTTGTCCGGAGTGCTATGATGATAGTCTTCATATAATTGATAAATCAGCTCTTTAATTGTTTTAATTAAACTTTGAACATTTGATACAAGGCTATAATATTACAACATATAATAAAAATATTCAGACTTTTTACAAAATATGTAAATGTCAAGGTAAAAAACCCAAAAAAATGATAAATATATATTTTTTTAAAGAAATACAATGGCACCAATTTTAAAATGCAAACATGTCACCATGAACACAAAAAGAGCAAAGTTCAACACAATTGTTCTCCCCACATTATGCTACCAGTGCCAAACCTGGACACTGACAACAAATGATAGAAGAAAACTGGTCATGACAGAGATGAAGTGTCTACGCAGAATGCTGGGTGTAACAAGAAGAGACCGGTTGAGAAATGAAGACATCAGGAAAAAAGTGGGTACAATATCAGTACTAGACTTCATCAAGAAACAACAAATTAAATGGTTCAGCTACATAAGCAGATTACCAAAGACCTCAATGAGCAATGCTGCTCCAATACAATGGGTACAAAGCAAAAGGCCAGCAATGCAAAAGATGGACCTCAGAGATAACAGAGGTGACAAAAGACACTATCTACGAAGCGCACACAAGAGCCCGTTTTAGAAATCTCTTCCTGACCTGACGCTGTGAAGAAGCAAACAGGATTGAAGAAAAGAAAAGAAAAGAAAAGACAAAATATTGTTATCTAAAATAAAAATAAATGACATGGATAAATCCATTCCTGACTTGATTTAGTCTCACAAGTTTAGATCGTCATCCGCGTAGACATATCTGGAATAAATAGTTGGTTATGCTTTTTCCTTTTAGTACAGAGTCCAAAACATGTCAACACAATTCCTAAGGAAGTTCACAGAAGTAGGCATCCAGTTACAACCCCACGAGACAACATCTGAAGATAATATGAATAATATTTTATCCAATGGCAACCCCAGTGAAAAATACAAATATAATTTGACTATGTTATTGAAGAAAATACTTGCACTCACAAAATTCTAGACATTAAATATGTTATCAGTAATTTGTGACAGTGTGCCATGGAAATTCCAGATATTAAATATGCTATCAGTAATTTGTGATATATTTCTAAAGATATAGAAAGTAAGTTGAATGCATTTGAAAATAGATGTCTGCGAAAAATAATGAATATAAAATGGAACGAATTCAGGAGAAGTGATGAAATCGGAGATATGTCTGGTCAACCACTAGTGACAACTGTTATAAGAAAGAGTAGATGGAGATATGTTGGGCACACCTTGAGGAGAAATGATCAACGAATATCAAAGCAGGCATTGAAGTGGAATGCAAAGGGTTCAAGAAAGAGAGGTCGACCTAAGGAGACCCTGAAGCGAACTTTGCTGAGAGAGGCAGGAAATATCGGTCTCAGTTCCATGGATGAGATTGAGCGAGTTGCCCAGGATAGAGCGGTATGGAGAAATTACTTGCAGGCTATGTAACGTATAACGGTACGAGAGAAATTATTATTATTATTAATTTGTGACAGTGTGCCTTGGAAATTCTAGACATTAAATATGATTTCAGTAATTTGTGGCAGTGTGCATTCAAGACATTAAATATGTTATCAGTCATATGTCGGAGTGTGCCGTGGAAATTCTAGACATTAAGTATGCTATCAGTAATCTGTGACAGTGTGCTATGGAAATTCTAGACATTAAATATGCAATCAGTAATTTGTGGCCATGTGCCGTGGAAACTCTAGACATTAAATATACTATCAGTAATTTGTGGCAGTGTGTTGTGGAAATTCTAGACATTAAATATGCTGTCTGTATTTTGTGAGATTCTTCTTTCTTCTTTTGTCGTCACACTGCTACCGGGTTGTTGCCCAGTGTCGTGGTTTTCTGTTTTTGTCTTGCGCTGTTCTGGTGGCTTGTGTGATTGTTATCTTTGCTCTTTCACAGGATGCTGCCACGCCATCTAACCATCTTTTCCGTGGTCTTCCTCTTGCCTTCTTTCCCGATGTTCTGTTGTAGAAGACTCTGTATACTGTGGAGTTTGGATGCATTCTTATTAAGTGGCCAAACCACTTCATTCTTTGTTTATCTATATAATTCAAGCACGGTTTTGTGCCAACTTTCTTTCTTATGCTGATGTTGGTGATTCTGTCTTTTCTTGTGTTGTTGGTAACTTTTCTCAGGCAACGCATTTCACATGTAGTTATTTTTGTGACTGCGCTTTGCTCAATGTCCATGTTTGGCTCTGGTAACACAAAGTAGGTATAAAAATGCTGTTGATCATTTGTTTCTTAGCTGCCTGTGAAATTTGTGGGTGCCTTAACAATGGGGCTAGCTGGTAGGTTACAGCATTTGCTTTTGTACTCTAGCCTCTATCTCTCTATCTAGTTTTCCGTCTTCTGTGAATATGCTTCCTAAGTATTTGAATTCTTTCACTTGGTTTATTTTAGTCATTGACATGGATGTCTAGATTATTATGTTTTCTTCCCATATTCATTATTTCTGTTTTAGTGTTGTTGATTTTCATGTCATGTTTCACACAATTATTGTTCAAAGTGTCAATATGATGTTGTAGATCTTGTTCATTTTGATGTATCAGGCACTGATCATCTGCAAACAGCAGTTCATTTATTTCATCATTATCTGAATTTGACTCTTGAGTTATTTTATCCATATATGCAATAAAGAGTAGTGGTGAGAGGACACAACCTTGTCTAACACCTGATGTAATGGAGAACCAGTCGGTCATTCCTTCTGTAGTTCTTACTGTACTCTGGCTATCTTGATATAAGGCCATGATGTTACCTAATAGTTGTCCTTGGACGCCATATTCTTCAAGGATCTTCCATAGTTTGCACCTGTTTACTCTATCAAATGCCTTTTCTTGGTCTATAAATATAAGCTGTTTACTTTGATTGTATTCAATTGTTTGTTCGCAGATCTGTCTTAGTGTAAATATTGCGTCTGTGCAGCTCTTACCCTCCTAAACCCAAACTGGCTATTGCTTAACTGGGGCTCTAATATATGTCTTGCTCTTCGCTCCAATATTTTGCAAACATTTTTCCTATTTGGCTCAAAAGAGAGATACCCTTGTATGTTTCACATTCTCTTTTGTCTCCTTTGTTCTTCCATATTGGGACTATAATAGCTCTCTGCCAGTCATCTGGAACCTCTTGTGCCTCCCAGGCTATGTTAAAATTCTGGTCAGCCATGTTATTGCTGTTGTCTTACACGCAAGTAACATTTCTGTTGTTATACCATCTATCCCTGCTGCCTTCCTTCTTTTGCTTTGATTTAGTGCCATTTCAACTTCGGATTCTAAGATATTCAATTGTTGGTATTTTCCATGTTTCAATTGAAATGTTTCTGTACCTTGTGTTTCGCAGTTTAACAGTTTTGTAAAATATTCTTTCCATCTGTCTTTAATATCTTTGCTGTTGGTAAGAGGTTTCTTAGACTTGTTATTTATAATGGTGACTGGATTGAATTGTTCTTCTCTTAGCCTCATTGCCTTAATGCTTCTGTAAAATTTTCTTGGTGCCTTAGTGCATAGTTCAGCTAAATGTTCTCCATATTTTGCCCAAGATTCTGATTTTGATGACTTTACTTTATTTTTACTATACATTCTTGCTGTTCTGTATTTGGTGTAGTCTTCATCTAATTTTGACTTTTGCCACCTGTGAAAACACTTTTCTTTTCTTGTATAGACCTTTTAACTGCTGCATTCCACCATGCTGTGTGTTTTCTGTGCTTATTTAACTTTTTAAGTCCACAATTTCTTTTACTATATCCATGATATTTGTTTTGAAGGTTTGCCATTCTTTATTTATGTTGCTTACTCCCTCTAGGGTGTTAAAACTGATGTAACTGCTCCTTCAATTTGATTCCTAATTTCATTATTATTTAACTTTTCAATATCTATTATTTCAATTTGTTGAATTGTACTCCTGTTTTGTTTTCTAATTGGTTTTTGTAGAAATAGTACCACTGGTCTATGATCAGAGTCTAATATTGCATTTGGGATGGCTCTAGCGTTTTGTATTCTCCATCTTTCATTCTTTTTTTGCTAGTATAAAGTCGATCTGTGATGCTTGATTAATATTATTCCATTTATACCAGGTTAATATCTGGCTTCTATGTTGGTAAAATGTATTGGTGATAAATAGATCATGTTCTGCACATATATTAAGAAGGTGTTCCCCGTTGCTGTTGCATTTCGTTGTTGTGTCGCTGAATGGTCCTAGATGTGTCTCCCATGGTGTTCTTCGCTCGCCGACTCTTCCGTTAAAATCGCCCATAATATATAAGCTGTCAGTGCTGTTGACTTCACTAATGTTTTCACTTAATTCGTCAAAAAAATGTGGTTCTTTCTTCTTCACTATATGAGTCATTGCATGGTGCATAAATCTGTATGTAAGTTACTTTCCTCTTACCTTGCGCTGTTCTGATACGGATGATTCTTTCTGATTTATACTCTATTTCTAATATAAATTTTGCTGCAGTAGGGGCAATAACGAACCCGACTCCATGTTTGTTGTTTTCGCCTGGTTGTGTTCCTCGCCATGTAAATATGAAATCTTTATGTATTTTCTTAATACCCTGTCCTTTTCTTCTAGTGTCGGCTACTCCCATGATTGTGATTTTATGTTGGATCATATATTCTACTATCTCTGTTGTTTTATCTCCTAATCCACTAATATTCCACGTTGCTATCTTAAACTCTGGTGTTTTACGTATTGCTGTGTTCTGTGTTGGTGCTACTTCCGCCGGCTTTGTTATTGTGTGTTTGCTTTGAGCGCCGTTGTTACCGCGTTTCTTCCTAAGTATTCCCCACAATTCCTGAGCAATAGGGTTTGAACAAACAAATCCTCTACCGGTTTGCTGGACCTGTCGTAGATTCATCCTTGTTTGAACACTTGATGTTAAGGAAAACACACTAATAAAACATTCCAAAGCACTCCTAGTGCTAATGAATACTGCTCACACCGCCATTACTACAGATAATTCTAATATTTGTTTCTTATATAATTTTAAAATAAAATTAATATGAATAATTAAAAAAAGTTTTAGTAAAGGTTTTAATTAAATCAAATAATTGACTTCATTGCACCGAGTTTTACCCAATATGGTTCGGTCCCTCCCCGCAGAAACCGCACTTCACCTGTAAAGAGTATTCCATGAACGATAAACTCCGTAGCTCCTAAACAATCCTTGGTGTCTGGGGAAAAAAAGCAGTCGCGTACAGAACGGCGTGGATTCGAACGTTTGATTAGCAAGGCTAGTATTTAGTCAAAGAGACCTCAGCCTTAGTCTTCTTCCCTAGGAAGCATAAGTCCGCAACCAAGCTTTTCTATCCTTTGCCATTCCAACCTCTCCCCATTTTCTTGCATTCTGTCACCAACTCTCGTCTCCAGGTGTTCGTGGATCTTTCCTTAGCTCTATTACCCTGGAGATTCCATCAGATGACCTGTCTGGTGATGCTGTCCATGGTGGTCTCTTCAGTGTGTGTCCATCGCCACCTTCTTTCCCTTAACATTTGTTCCACTTGCCCGTTGTCCCGCTCAACCTCACATATTAGTTAGTTAGTTAGTTAGTTAGTTTATTCCTTTCGAGCCAAAGGCGGCACATAGGCAGAGGTTTTAGATCTCCATGTGATACGGTTCTTTGCTAGCAGTTGGAGATCTTGTATGGTTTTACATCCCAATAGTTTACTTTCTTGTTGGATGGTTCTTCGAAGAGTGGTCTTTGGTCTTCCACGTTAATCATTTAAAATGAAAATAACCAACATAATAAATAATATTACCATATTATAAAAAATGATGTGTTAAAATAATTCATATATATTTAATTATGCATACTAATTTGAATATTACAGGTGATGAGTAATCATAATTAATGTATTATAATTATGTATTACTATTATAAACTTAAAGAAGACACTTGAGTCTAAGAATGAGAATTGAATTAATGAATTACTCAATTCCTATCAATATTCAATTATTAATATTATTGTTCTACAATTAATTATAAATGTTATGTTATGTTATGCGATCGACGTCATGGCACATTGGGCATTCCCATTCGTGCTCTGTCCTCCGTTGCAGCAGCCATCCCAAAGTCCATTTGCTCACAGTACCCGTGAGAAGTTGATTACTATATCTTCTCTCTCTACCACGAAGACGACACTGTCTGGCATGTCCAAGCTTAACGCCTAAATTAATTATAAATGATTACGAGATTGATTTCTGTTATATTGTAATATGTAATAACTTAGGATATCTAAAGGTATGAAATGTTGGAAAACAAATCACAAGACTGTAATTTCTATGCGAAAGTAAAAAAAAAAATACACATTCTTTTACTCCAGTTCCATAGATTTGAAAAGGATTGTTTACTTACAAAACAACTTCCGGTAAGGGACTAAGCTTGAATAGGTTCTGTACTTTCCTCATCAAGATGGGAGTTTAGACATAACAAGATTTATATGAGGTTATCAGAGCAATGTGTTTATTGTGTCTCATTTTTATATCTTTCTGCTCCCAGGGAAACGTAGTGTTGCAGCTTAGTTTCTTCTTCATTCACTCAACATTAGCCACTTGTTAAATCATTTTTTGTGGTCTGTATGTGATTTGTGCAATGTATGTGATTGACGAGCGACAGTGAGGGATGACTCACAAAGAAAAGAAGAAAAACACTATCACATATGGAGACAAAAAGAGAGCACAGCGGGCAGAGAGATCATCCTGTGTATCAGTTCCAGTCTCCAGTTTTACCTACAGCAACTGTGGCAAGGGTTGCCTCTCCAGAATAAGCCATTACAGCCACAACAGATGTTGAGGTTCAGCATAGAACAAACTAACACTATATCAGTTTTTCATTGTAGTTTCTTTAACATAGTCACTGTTATAGATTTAGGTTGACAGCCCTAATCCAACCCCCAATTATCTGAGGCAATATTGTAAATTAGGACACACATTTCAACAGATAGGTTACTGATAAGATTTTGAAATACAAAACCCAACTTCATAGTACTACATCCATTAACCCTTTCGCTGCTACATACTTTCCAAAGGCTGAGCTAAAAATAGCTACTCTTTGTTTCTAGGTCACAAACGTGAATGTATGCCTATAGCAGTGACAGTAGCAATGTATAACGTGTTAACACGTCTTTAGCCCACAGAGGAGAGATAATAACAGACGTGTTAATGCGTCTTTAGAAGCGAATGGGGAAAACATATATATACGTCTTTAGCAGCTAAAGGGTTAAGTTATACTGTAGAATGCTGTCAGATCTGATTGGTTATATGTTGGATTGTGAGAGCTGACTCCTGCTCAAATTTCTTGTGTAAATATTACTAAACAATAGTGAACCACTTATACATGTACCTCTGAAGTCAAAGTAAGGCTCGTATGAATGGCCGGGACACTGGTGATAATAAAAGGCAAGTCTTCATGCAAAAACCATTCAGGGGCGCCAATTATGCTATGGTTATTCCTGAATTCATAACAAGTGAGCACCAAAAAAATAAACCAAGTTAACCACTCTTTGTAATCTGTGTGGTTTACTCAAAAAACATAACATTTTGCCTCTGTTCATAAGCGTCTACGCATGTAGGATAGGCACATCCGAAATATTTCAACCTACAGTAATGTTTAGCTTTGTCTGACCTGACAATCCCTTACATTTTCATAGTGAACTAGAATAAGGATACTTGTATGGACATTTTATTGTCTAATTTCTTATTATTTTACAGACAAGAGATCTGCATGTCCCAGTATTATCCTACCAGCTATGGTAAGTTTATTGAGAGCCGCGGTAGCGTAGTTGTTAGTGAACTCGCTTCTCAAGACTGGTGGTCCGGGTTCAATTCCCGCAGTGGGCGTGGAATTTTTCCCAACCGCGAAGGCTCTCAGGTCGACCCAGCGTCAACTGGGTACCAGACATGCTCTGGGAAAGTAAGGCGGCCGGCGTGATGCTGACCACATCACCCATCGAGTGCCAACGGTCAATGAAAAATACAGGCCTAACACTGTATTGCCCTATATACCACAAGGTATGAAAGGGTTCCTTTACCTTTACTTTTTATGGTAAGTTTATTACTCAAATATTATCTGTGATCGAATGTTAAGTTTGTTGTTTCTTGATGAAGTTTAGTATTGATGTTGTACGCTTTTTTTCCTGATGTCTTCATTTCTAAACCGGTCTCTTCTTGATACTCTCATCACTCTGCGTAGCAACTTAATCTCTGTCATGACTAGTTTTCTGGTGTCGTTTGATATCAACATCCAAGTTTGGCATTTAGAGCATAATCTTGTGAGGAAGATTGTGTTGTTCATTGTTCACAGTCCTTTGGAGTTTCTCTCATAAGCCAGATGTCCAGCTCTGCAGTTGTCAAGCTCAAACGATCAGTTCAATCCTGAATCCATCTGTAGTGGATAGCCAGTTTCCCCCCTCCCAGGTGGCAGCTAAGGAACAGACAGTTAGCCAGATAGTTAGTGTAGTATAATTAGATTATATAGTTGAGACTATGTGTTGCACTCTCTAAGTAGAAGTGCAACACATAACTACGAGACAATGACGTTTTTGTGTAGTTAGGAAGTGACGATTTGAGTAACTGTTGCTAGTTTTAGTTTACCAGGCCATAGTGCTAACCACGCTGCTGTACGCAAGCGAGACATGGACAGTGTATAGCAGACACGGGAGAAAATTAAACCATTTCCACACAAGCTGTCTACGCAGAATACTAAAAATAAACTGGCAGGACAAAATTCCAGACAGCGAAGTCCTCACAAGAGCAAAGATTCCAAGCGTCAACACCCTGTTGCAGAAGGCCCAACTGAGATGGGTCGGTCACGTTGCTCGAATGCCTGATAAACGCATCCCAAAACAGTTGATGTATGGCGAGCTTGAAGGGGGCAGACGTTTAGCTGGTGGACAGAAAACGCTTTAAAGACACTCTTAAAGTGTCTCTGAAATGCTTCGATATAGACAATACGTGCTGGGAATCCCTTGCGCAAGATCGCCAAATGTGGCGCTGTAACAACAAAAGAGGAACCCGAATAGCTGAGAATCATCGTATTGTTGAGTCACAGAGAAAACGAGCAGCGCGAAAAGACAGAGCACACAACACGCACATGTCTAACCTTGATCATGTATGCCCCACCTGTGGTCGGGGATTCTGTTCTAGGATTGGACTCTACAGTCACCTCCGCACACACCAGAGAGGTGCAACAGTACACGTCTGAGATTGTTGTCATCATCGCTTGCGATGGACGGCTATTATAAGTAAACAAACAGAGGACAATTAACATGAGACATTGGTACCGAACAGACGTGTTCTTGCCTGTGTCGTGTAAACAGCATTAAAAATAAGGAAATATCAATGAATCGTAGTTATTTATTATATTACTAAGTGTCATTTGGTGTCGTTTTGCTACAACATGAATACCATCTGAAATAATGAGAGTCTAAAAGAAGGAAAGATCAAACTTAAATGATGGATCGTCATAAAGAAAGGATAATTGAATTATAACCAGATCACTACGTCCGGCCTTGATACCCCATCATCAGGGACCTTTACACAAGCGAAATGGTGGATAGAGACCTCCAAAGACAATCACCTCCGTTTACACATCTTCTCCATGTTCTTCCTCTTCTTCCTCTTTGCTGGGAAGCCTCCTTCCATGATGGTCTTCTCCAATCCTTTGTGTCCCTTTATATGTCCAAGATAATTCAGTTTTCTTATTTGTAGCATCAGCCAGTTTTCTTTGATTTTGAGTTCTTTCTGTATAGATCTATGTTCTCTTCTCTGTTCATGTTATACGGAAGACTCTTCTGTAACACTTATATTGAATAGCCTGTATATGATTTTCCACTGCCTTGTTAAATGTACATGCTTCACACCCATATGTTGCCACTGGGAATATGCATGCTCTTATTGCTCTGATCTTTGTTGTCTTGTCAGTTCCGTTCCATACTGTTTTTACTTGTTTACTTTTTCTGTAAGGCCATGTTTGCTCTACTTTGAATGTCCTTTATCCCATTTCCACCTCAAGACAACACCTGAAAGACAAGATTGTTCAAGTGATTATGCTGGACGAAAACGCAGAAAAGTGCTGGATGCACTTATCCTACGCTAGTAGGGGCTTAACGGGGGCGCAATGTTATAACCGTTCTTGGCAAAGGCTGTTTATATATCACAATAAGAATGATCTTCTCCTTCTCCTTCGCGTTCGTTCTTTACGACCAATTTTAATCACTCTTTGTGATATGTTTGATCTTTGCCAAGAACGTGTATACGTTGCACATTGGTTTGGTAAGCCCCTAAATGCATAGACTTCTACACATCTAGGACATGTGCATCCGATTTCAGCCAAACCTCCTTAGTCGCCTCTTACGACATGCGTGGCAGGTAACAGTGGTTCTATTCTTTACACCCCAAATTTGGGCCCCGGTAACCACTCAGGGCGAGAATGATCAAAATGGCAGAGAAGAACAATCGAAAAGAAGAAGAAGTGATTATGCCAATCAAAGTCCATCATGTCAGACTACAGGTTCTGTTTATTGATTAATCTTTTGTGTTTTCATGCTTTCCAAATTATTTTTGTGTGTCTTTCTTTCTTTTGTCCTTCTCTGCTTTTTTGCCGCTAGGCGTAGCAGGTTTAACTGATGATCGGTTTCCGAGATAATGCACGCTCGGTCGCTTGATATGTTGTGGTATTGTGGAGTTTTAAGATGTCTGTAACTCCATCAACCCATATTTTCTTGGTCTGCCCCTTCCTCTTGATGATTCCATTTTCAGGTTGAGACTGGTGTATTCGGGTTCATTCTGACCAAGTGGCCAAACGATTTGAGTCTCTGTTTTTCAATGAATCTAATAGCAGGTGTTGTTCCGACTGTTCTAATTTCCTCATTTCTTATATGGTCTCTTCTTGTTTTATTTACTGCTTTCCTCAAACATCTCATTTCGCAGGTGGTAATTTTCCTTCCTTGTTCTTTTGTCAGTGCCCAAGTTAAGGACTGGTAGCACAGTGTTGTAATTTTTGTTGTAGTAGAATGATAAACTCTTTTCTTCTTATGTTTACTGCTACTTGATAAACAACTCTGTGTGGTCAGTATGTGATTTGTTCTACTTGATAAGCAACTCTGTGTGGTCAGTATGTGATTTGTTCTACTTGATAAGCAACTCTGTGTGGTCAGTATGTGATTTGTTCTACTTGATAAACAACTCTGTGTGGTCAGTATGTGATTTGTTCTACTTGATAAACAACTCTGTGTGGTCAGTATGTGATTTGTTCTACATCAGCTATTGATAAACAACTCTGTGTGGTCATAGTATTTGTTCTATGATCATTTTGATTTGTTCTACTTGATAAGCAACTCTGTGTGGTCAGTATGTGATTTGTTCTACTTGATAAATTGGGCATGATTGCACTTAACTGTGTGGTCAGTATGTGATTTGTCCTTAACAATGGTCAGTAGTTGTTCTTGTGCAACCCGGGTTTAGAGGTTTTCTACTTATACAACTCGAGACTTTTAGTTACTCTAAATGCTCATCCGGTTTATGCATGCTTTTATTTATGTTCACTTCCTAAATCGTGTGCAAAAAGATAGAAGGAAAAATTAGCATAGTCCATCCCTCTAGGCAAACCAGAGTCCTCCATCCCTCTAGGCAAACCAGAGACCTGTTCGCCTAGAACATCACAGTCAAATTTTCCTGGTCTACACCAGTCAGTCAATCACTTGATAAGAATGCAACCAAACTCCACTGTATACAGAGTCTTCTACAACAGAACATCAGGAAAGAAGGTGAGAGGAAGACCACAAAAAGATGGTTAGATGGCATAGCAGAATCCTGTTCAAAAGCAAAAAGATAACCATCACACAAGCCACTAGAGCAGCACAAGACAAAAACAAAAACCACAGCAACAACCCGGTAACAGTCCATTCAATCACTTATACACTTGGTCCATTACTCAGTCAACCACCAAGTCAGTCGTAAACTTATAATCACTTATACACTTGGTCCATTTCTCAGTCAACCACCAAGTCAGTCGTAAACTTATAATCACTTATACACTCAGCCCATTACTCAGTCAACCACCAAGTCAGTCGTAAACTTATAATGACTTATGCACTTGGTCCATTACTCAGTCAACCACCAAGTCAGTCGTAAACTTATAATCACTTATACACTCGGTCCATTACTCAGTCAACCACCAAGTCAGTCGTAGACTGATAATCACTTATACACTCTGTCCATTACTCAGTCAACCACCAAGTCAGTTGTAGACTCATAATCACTTATACACTCGGTCCATTATTCAGTCAACCACCAAGTCAGTCATAGACTGATAATCACTTATACACTCCGCCCATTACTCAGTCAACCACTAAGTCAGTCGTAGACTCATAATCACGTATACACTCGGTCCATTACTCAGTCAACCACCAAGTCAGTCGTAGACTGATAATCACTTATACACTCGGTCCATTACTCAGTTGACCACCAAGTCAGTCGTAGACTCATAATCACTTATTCACTCGGTCCATTACTCAGTCAACCACCAAGTCAGTCGTAAACTCATAATCACTTATACACTCGGTCCATTACTCAGTCAACCACTAAGTCAGTCGTAGACTCATAATAACCTATACACTCGGTCTATTACTCAGTCAACCACCAAGTCAGTCGTAGACTCATAATCACTTAGTCAGAAAAGGACACGCTTAACATCTGGGGGTTTTTTTTTTGGTTTTTTTTCCCGATCCAGAAGCAGATTCGGCTCGGTGCCATGAACATCGTAACCCTTCGGTTCGGTGCCACGAACACCGTAAATCTGGGGAATCTGTGGCTTGTTCTGCCATCCCGCGGAATTGAACCTGCACACACAGAGGGATAGTCACCCGTAGTCCAACGCACTACGAACACGCTGGGCAGACGGGCAACATCTGTTAAAATGTATACTTTCTTTTTTTTCTCTTTCTTTTTTCTTTCCTCTATTCCTGTTTTGCCTCACAGTGTCAGGATAAAAAGAGATTTATAGAACAGGTTTTTTTGTGTGCACTTCACAAACAATGTTTTTTGTTGCCTTTGTTATCTCTGAAGTTCACCTTTTGCCTGGACATCCTTTTGGTTTCTATCAACTGTATCTGAGTAACATTGCTCTGTGAGGTGCCCTGTCTGTAATCTGCTTATGTGGCTGTACCATTTAATTTGTTGTTTCATGATGAAGTTCAGTACTGATGTTGTACCCACTTTTTCCTGATGCCTTTATTTCTAAACCGGTCCCTTCTTGATACTCCCAGCATTCTGCGTAGACACTTTGTCTCTGTCATGACTAGTTTTATTTTATGTCAGCATCCAGGTTTGGCATAATGTCGGGAGAAATATTGTATTGAACACTGCTCTTTTAGTGTTTATGGTGATATAATATGCATAATAATAATAATAATTCCTCTCGTACCATTATACGTTACATAAGGCCTGCAAGTAATTTCTCCATACCGCTCTATCCTGGGCAACTCGCTCAATCTCATCTATGGAACTGAGACCGATACTTCCTGCCTCTCTCAGCAAAGTTCGTTTCAGGGTCTCTTTAGGTCGACCTCTCTTTCTTGAACCCTTTGCATCCCACTTCAATGCCTGCTTTGATATTCGTTGATCATTTCTCCTCCAGGTGTGTCCAACATATCTCCATCTTCTCTTTCTTATAACAGTTGTCACTAGTGGTTGACCAGACATGTCTCTGATTTTATCACTTCTCCTGAATTCGTTCCATTTTATATTCAATATTTTTCGCAGACATCTATTTTCAAATACATTCAACTTGCTTTCTATATCTTTAGTTATTTTCCAACTCTCGCTGGCATATGTTAGGATTGATACAACATTTGAATTGAAAATTCGTATTTTAGTTTTAATACTATATATAATATGCATGCTCCATTAAAAAATCTTTTCTAAATTCTTTTCCAGATATAAGAGACCCCAATTGTCCTAAACTTACAGACTTGGATCTGACATTAAAAACAGACTGAGTAAGGCACGAAGTGCATTCATGACCCTTCAGACCGCCTGGAAATCTGCCCAATACAGCATCAGAACCAAGACTAGTATCTATAACAGCTGTGTGCTGTCAACATTGCTGTACGAATCGGAATGCTGGAGAATGACAGAACAGGATATGTCCATACTCTCCACCTTTCATACAACCTGTCTACGAAAAATCTTACGCGTGTACTGGCCGACTACTATCTCGAACCAAGAATTGCTTGCACTATGCCAACAAGAGAATATGGGCACTATCATCCGAAGACGACGCTGGAGATGGATTGGACATGTGATGCGCATGGAGACTGGCTCCGACACGAAAACTGCACTGAGATGGACTCCACAGGGTAGGCGAAAACGTGGAAGACCCAAGACAACCTGGAGGAGAACAGTAGAGCAAGAACTGAAGGACATGAATCATAGCTGGAACACAATACAGACGAAGGCCATGAACAAGAAAGAATGGTGTGCGTTTGTTGCTGCCCTAAACGCCAAGGGCGTAACAGGCTAAAGAAGAAGAAGAAGTTCTCGTACTACCTGTTCTAAAAAGCGGTACTTACTACAGGCAGTAACAGGCCCGTGCGGTATATTTTCTCAGTATGATGCAAGTCTTCGAAATGCTGCCCCTTAAATGTTTTTTCTTTAAAAAAACCTTCAATTGGGATTTTGTTCTCGCTGCTTATGCCGCCCCCCTTACAGTGCCACCTAATGCTACCGCCTCTCTATATCATAGCACGGCTTGGCCCTGGACAGTGACGACAGTAAACAGTGTCTATGAAAATCGTAGCATTTCCTTTGCAGGAAGTAGCCATCGACAACAGTAAACGAGTCGTCGATTTTCTAGACACACCTTTCAGTAGTTTGTCCAGTGGCAGCTCATGATCAGTTTTGTTGGTGGTGTTAGACATATATTTTCGGAAAAATCATAGTTTCGGTTAGGATATATTTTAATGTATAAAATAATAAATACACGTTACACCTTATTTTTGGTGGGGCCCGACCCACTGGCCCTTAATGACGAGCCGCCACTGAGTTTGTCAATGCTTTTTGAACGGTGAGATCTACGTTTTACCGTTCATAAAATACAAGCACAATAAGCATTTAGCACGTGTGTGAGCAAACACTGCTCCATCGACTCTGACCTGATTATTCTGTGTATAGCTGGAGAAGCTTTTATGAAAGTCACTTCTCAGTAAAGCTATCTTTTTGAAGTGCTAACTGGCTGTGTTCTTAAAACGATCTTATTTTTTGGGCTAGCAATACGCACAGTGTAACTGTCAACAACACAAAAAGGGATTGAGAAATTATTGGGGAAGTGAAAAAAACCGAAAAATAAAATCTATATCTCAATGTGGCAAAAACAAAATCTATATCTCAATGTGGCAAAAACAAAAATAATGACAACAGATAAAACGAACATGACAAATGATATTTTTATCAATGGAGAGAAAGTAGAAAATGTAAATAGTTTTCAATATCGTGGAAGACCCAAGACGACCTGGAGGAGAACGATAGAGCAAGAACTGAAGGAAATGAATCATAGCTGGAACACAATACATAGGAAGGCCATGAACAGGGAAGAATGGTGTGCGTTTGTTGCTGCCCTAAACGCCAAGGGCGTAACAGGCTAAAGAGAGAGAGAGAGTTACAGTCTATGAGAGCTCCCACCATAACCTTCCTGTACCTGTAACCAGGAAAACTTTACGCCAGGATGTCTTCCTTATGAATTCTGCTGAACTAATGTCTATATCTACAGATGATATGCAAGACATACATTTATTAAGTTTTGGTATTGGGAGTTTCATTTCCTGTCTAACAGGTATATCTCCTGGCTGTTCGTGATAAGCTTAGAGTAAGTGATACAAAAACATGTGTAAATATATCTTTTACCAATATGTTTGCAGTCTCATTGCCAGGTATATCGCAGGGGATAGTGTCCGCTGTATTACCACTCTCGAGAAAATGTTGCATACTTGGTGTAGTTAGTTAAGTCCTTGCCTTGTGTTCCAAAGGTAGTGGGTCCTAATCTTCTTCTTCTTCTGCGTTCTCACTAGATTGGGATTTCAGATTCTCTAATAAAGACAGCTGTCTCAGATTATCAGCCGCGCCATACATTTTGTCTTGGACACTAGTGTAAGTGGGCCACTTCTTTCTTCTCAAGTATGCATACTGGGGGCAGTTCTGTAGGATATAATTCCTATGATTTCTGCTTCCCTGTTTGTGCCGACCTCTTCCTGCAGTAAGTTTTGGCCACCCTTGTGATGGTGGGTCTGACATTCTTACTGCGTGACTAAATCTCCGAGGCAGTTTGGCGACCGTAGAATCCGTTATCCCATTCCTCATTGTGAGGGGTCGTTGCACCATGTTATGCGCCTTACGGCCTGGTGCATCCGTTTTCTGCAAGCATTTGTTTCGGTTAGCATTCCCTAACGGACACATGCATCCAATTTCAACCAAACCTCCTTAGTCGCCTCTTACGACATGCTGGCAGGTAACAGTGGTTATATTCTTTTGCATCCCAAATTTGGGCCCTGGTAACCACTCAGGCGGGTCCTAATCTAGACAGCATTCTGCTGACAAGTGTATTTTTCCCAGATGCTCCTAGGATTTTTGCCGGAGCTACAGAGTTCATACTCTCGGTGTATGGCGTACCATTTCTGCGGAGAGGGGCTGAGCCATATGGTGTACAACCCAGTGCAATGAAGTCAATCCTTTAAAGAAGAAGAATGTTATCTTTAGGATTTTCTAGAGCAGTCATTACCGACAGAGCATCTCAATCAGAAATAATATAGTGTCTTGTATATATTTCTAGGACATTATGGCTTCTGTTGTCACTTTAGGCATCTACCCTGTAGTTGCTGGAGAACCTTCCTGTATTATTTTTCACTCATGTGTGCTGGGGCCGCAAGGAGCAAAGAATAGTACCACTGTGACCTACAATGCATGTTGTAAGATGCGACTAATGTATGCACTAGGGATGCTACCCTAGTAAATAAAAAGCAGCGCAGAAATCGGATGTGCTGGCCTACTTGTAGGTGCATAACTGACACAATGCACAATTGATCTTAGGCTCAGATCACATACAAATCACACAGAGTGGTTGACAGATGGTCAATATAGAGTGTTGGAAGAAGAAGAAGAAATATTATTTTTAGCTTTCTATGTTCCGTGTCAGTGAGTGCTCCTCCTCCATTTTCAGTTGCATTTGTTGCAGACCCATCTGTGTAAACATGGGCCCATCTGCTGTTAAGGATCAGATCAGATACCATCTCCACATCAAAGGCTTTATTATTATTGCTACCAGCTATTCAAGTCTCTTCATAATCCAACTATAGTCTGTCCATTAATTCGTGAGCACGTTTGAAATTGATTTTCTCGAAAACTACCTGTTGGATCTCAGTGATTTTTGCATGCAGCCTTAGAATATCCATGACGCTAAAATAAAGCTAACCAGTAGTCCATAGATGCTACGGATTTTGCACATCGGCGAATTCCTTTGATCTTTTATGACAATTGCAAATACAGGGCTCAAATTTTAGATTTTACAGTAATCCCTAGAATTTGTCCATGTCGATTCTATTCATAGGTGTATCTCCATATTAACTTGATAGGTCAAGTAATTAAGTGTGTTGCCCTTTATGTGCAATCGTGAACTTGGATACAATATGCAACAGTTAGTCCTCCTCTTCGGTCACCATTAGACCCAGGGTGTCTTAACTTCACCACAAATTGTATGATGGTAGACGCATTTGGATATGGAAATGTATACGTTGCTATTTCTCAGTCTGTAATCAAAATATGATTTGTATCATCCCGAATCTGACGATTCCATGAGGTTGATAATTGTTACTGGCTGGACAAATTGTAATCCATCTCGGTGCCAGTACTCGTCTTCCTCTCGGAGCACATGTTCAACACACTTCTTCCAGAACTGCATGTCTATCATTGAGAAGGACTCACGTGTCAGAACTTCAACATCACACATTTTAAACGTCCTGTTCTGTTCGGCAACTTGCCCTTTTACTTTAGCCCAGACAAGCTCTATCGGATTGAGGTGAGCATGATATGGAGGTAGTCGCAAAGACGTGTGGCCGTATTCCGCAATGATTTTGTCAATATGAAACACCTTTGTCTTATTTGTCATCCTCACCAGGTGCAACAACTCGGGTTTCAAATATGTATCATCGAAGCTGACATTTTCCTTAGCAAGCCAAGTCCTAATTTGATCTTTTGTATTTGATGCAGTTGGTACTTTGTCTTCAGCTGATACTGCGTTGTGATAGGATGCATTATCCATTACCAAGCATGATGGTCTGTTTAGAATTGGAAGTAGATATTTCTCCATCCAGTGCCTGAAAATATGTCCATTCATTTCTGTGTGGTAGTCCCTACCGTCGGTACTTTTGATTGCAAAAAAGTCCAGCGTCATGGACAAGACCTTCTTCACTGCTTCCTGCATGTGTTAATATAATACGCTGGCCTTTGCTGCTTGGTATTTTTATTTTCTGTTCACCGTCTACTGATTGCCATTCTTTAGCATTGGTGTGGTGATCATTGACCAAGGATTCGTCCAAATATACAATATCATAGCCTTGCCTCCGCCGCTCACGGATCTGCCTCAGGTATTTACTTCGCGCAGCAATTAAATGTGGTTTTTCACAAATAATATTCCTGCCGCCTATAGTTTTCTGAAGGTGAAGCCGGCGGCTCTTACAATTTTCCATAGAGTACTTTTAGAAATGTCTATGCTGCAATCTGATTGCAGTTTTAATTTCAGTTTCCTGAGAGTAACAAGTTGATTTGTCGCAAACATTTTCAAGAGCTCCCGTCTTATGACATCTATGTCAAAGTCGTCAATTGTTCTTTTCCTTCCTTGCTTGACATTAGTGCACTTTGTGTCCTGTTTAATCCATCGGGAAAAGGATTCTCTATTCAGACCAAGCGCCAGTTGCGTTCGTTTCTCAGGGTTATGAATATCGCAATATAGATGACCTCTCTTAGATTCCCTACGGAAGTGTTGGTATAGTAAAACTGTAACCTTCTGCATTGTTATAAATGTGCACTTCAGACTCATTATGAATGTGATATCAATGGCAGTTTTGATAAGCCAACAAATATGATACAATAGCTTCATACAAATAGCGAGATACACCTATAACTATACAACGGTATCCCAATTATAACGTCATATGCTTTCCGCTTTCAAAGTCGACTGGGTTAGGTGCACGGGAATTCGTGAAATTGTTGTTTACTCACGATATTTCAATGTTACCATAATGTATTTTAGAACAACGCGTCTGTGTACCGTAGATCTGTTACTATTGTGTACAATCCGGTGAGGTTGATTTTAATATAACATGAAGAAGAAATATTTCAAACTACATCAAATTTTCTTAGGAAAAAAATATTTCTCTAGCGTCATGGATATTCTAAGGCTGCTTGCAAAAATCACTGAGATCCAACAGGTAGTTTTCGAGAAAATCAATTTCAAACGTGCTCACGAATTAATGGACAGACTATAGCATAACTTAGATTAATCAACTGTTGACTTGATAGGCCTGTCATACTGGCCCAGAATCCCCTAGATGGGTCACAAGGTACATGTCTATGCAGAAGGCTGGGAGTATCAAAAAGAAATCGGTTTAGAAATGAAGACATTAGGAAAACAGTGGGTACAACTTCAGTACTCTTCTTCTTCACTTCCAGCATTGATTTCTTTATACAGGGTGTTCAAGATAAAAGCAGCCTGTGAATGGAGCTAATCTGGCATATATGTATGAAAATGAGAAGGTTCAGCTATGACGTAGTATAGGTCAAGGTTGTGTGACGGTATGTAATTGTAGTGCGGGAAGGGGCGATGAACAAATGTGACGTAGGTCGAGCTAGTCAGAACCAGTTTAAATAGTAAATAGACACAACGCGATAGGTTTTCTGGCAACTTTCGATTTGTCAATGGGGCTGCAATTATCTTGAACACCCTGTAGAATTGTTGAGAGTAAACGTAGTGATCTTGTGTGTGCTTGTTCTTCTTCTCTTCCAGCATTTACTTCTTTATAGAAGTGTTGGAGGTGAAACATAGTGATCTTGTGTGTGCTTGTTCTTCTCTTCCACCATTGACTTCTTTATAGAAGTGTTGGAGGTGAAACGTAGTGATCTTGTGTGTGCTTGTTCTTCTTCTCTTCCACCATTTACTTCTTTATAGAAGTATTGAGGGTGAAACGTAGTGATCTTGTGTGTGCTTGTTCTTCTCTTCCACCATTTACTTCTTTATTGAAGTGTTGGGGTGAAACGTAGTGATCTTGTGTGTGCTTGTTCTTCTCTTCCACCATTTACTCTTTATAGAAGTGTTGGGGGTGAAACGTAGTGATCTTGTGTGTGCCTGTTCTTCTCTTCCACCATTTACTTCTTTATAGAAGTGTTGGGAGGAAACGTAGTGATCTTGTGTGTGCTTGTTCTTCTCTTCCACCATTGACTTCTTTATAGAAGTGTTGGAGGTGAAACTATGATCTTGTGTGTGCTTGTTCTTCTTCTCTTCCACCATTTACTTCTTTATAGAAGTATTGAGGGTGAAACGTAGTGATCTTGTGTGTGCTTGTTCTTCTCTTCCACCATTTACTTCTTTATAGAAGTATTGAGGGTGAAACGTAGTGATCTTGTGTGTGCTTGTTCTTCTCTTCCACCATTGACTTCTTTATAGAAGTGTTGGGGTGAAACGTAGTGATCTTGTGTGTGCTTGTTCTTCTTCTTCCACCATTGACTTCTTTATAGAAGTGTTGGGGGTGAAACGTAGTGATCTTGTGTGTGCTTGTTTCTCTTCTCTTCCACCATTTACTTCTTTATAGAAGTATTGAGGGTGAAACGTAGTGATCTTGTGTGTGCTTGTTCTTCTCTTCCACCATTTACTTCTTTATTGAAGTGTTGGGGTGAAACGTAGTGATCTTGTGTGTGCTTGTTCTTCTCTCTTCCACCATTGACTTCTTTATAGAAGTGTTGGAGGTGAAACGTAGTGATCTTGTGTGCTTGTTCTTCTCTTCCACCATTTACTTCTTTATAGAAGTGTTGGGGGAAACGTAGTGATCTTGTGTGTGCTTGTTCTTCTCTTCCACCATTTACTTCTTTATAGAAGTGTTGGAGGTGAAGCGTAGTGATCTTGTGTGTGCTTGTTCTTCTTCTCTTCCAGCATTGACTTCTTTATAGAAGTATTGAGGGTGAAACGTAGTGATCTTGTGTGTGCTTGTTCTTCTCTTCCACCATTGACTTCTTTATAGAAGTGTTGGAGGTGAAACGTAGTGATCTGTGTGTGTTGTTCTCTCTCTTCACCATTTACTTTTATGAGTGTTGGAGTGAACGTAGGATCTGTGTGCTTGTTTTGGGCACTTTGTAAGCTGATATTCATGTTCGTAAGACTGTTCTTGATGCCGTCTCTCCATCTTTTGCGTGGTCTTCCTCTTGCTTTGTACTCATGGTACTTTTTCTGTGTGTCTCTCTGTGGTAAACTTCATAAAGAAAACAACAAATTAAATAGTTCGGCCACATAAGCAAATTACCAACAGCCTCAAAGCGCAATGCTATTCCGATATGTTGGATACACAGCAAAAGGACGTCAGCCACACAAAAAAAAGGTGGAATTTTTTTATTTTTTTACCGATCCAGACTCACTTTCGACTCGGTGCCATGGACATTTTAACCTTTCAGTTCGGTGCCACGAACACCGTGAATCTAGTGAACCTGTTGCTTTTCTGCCAACCCGTGGAATTGAACCCGCTCTCACAGTGAGTTTGTCACCCGTAGTCCAACGCGCTACCAACACGCTGGGAAGCGGGCAAAAAGTGGAAATAACGGGGGCAGTGAAAAACACTATTTATGAAGTGCCCACAAAATTGTGTCCTGGAAATCATCTCCTATTCTGACGCTGTGAGGCAAAAACGATTAGAGGAAAGATGAATGTTTCTGTTCTCATGTTCTCATAATTGTGTATATTTCATCGTCTCTTCCAGCTAAACCCATACCTGACTGAAGTCTCCCCAGTCAACACGTTCGTTTACAAACCATCCAATACCAGACACTCAGCCCCTCTTTGGGTGACTACACACAAGCTGCATGAACTTGTAGCAGACAGCGACTCATAGCTGATTGCAAGTGTCAGGGTCAGCATAAGAACAAACATGATCAAGACTTCACTTTGCCTCTCCAGTGGCAGTCCAGAAACAGTTAGGAGGTCATGTTTTGTGCAACACTCTCAGCAGGTGGTGTGCCATTTCTGATGACAGGGACAGGGCCATATAGGGACAACCCGTTGCAATGAAGTCAATCCTTCAGACCTTCAATGGACATCAATTAACTTTCACCAACAAATGTTCAAATTAAGGGCAAAAAATTGTGTTTAGTCAATTGGAAATGCGGCCGAGTGGTTACCGGGGCCCACATTTGGGGTGTAAAGAATACAACCACTGCTACCTGCCATGCATGTCGTAAGAGGCGACCAAGGAGGTTTGGTTGAAATCGGATACACATGTCTGTTAGGGAATGCTAACCGAAACAAATGCTTGCAGAAAACGGATGCACCAGGCCGTAAGGCGCATAACATGGTGCAACGACCCTCAAATAAGGGATGGGATAACGGATTCTACAGTCGCAATCTGCCTCGAGATTTAGCCAGCAGTAAGAATGTCAGAATTACCATCACAAGGGTGGCCAAAACTTACTACGGGAAGAGGTCGTCACAAATGGGGAAGCAGAAATCATAGGAATTATATCCTACAGAACTGCTCCCAGTATGTAGACTGGAGAAAGAGGTGGCCCACTTACACACTAGGCGTATCCAAGACGAAACAACTGTAACCAAAAATATGGCTGGATAATCTGAGCAGACGGTTGCCTTTATTAAGAATCTGAAATCCCAATCTAGTGAGAACGCAGAAGACAAACAGTATGGCGTGGCTGATAATCTGAGACAGACGGTTGCCTTTATTAAAGAATCCGAAATCCCAATCTAGTGAGAACGCAAGAAGACAAAACTGTATGGTGGCTGATAATCTGAGGCAGACGGTTGCCTTTATTAAAGAATCCAAAATTCAATCTAGTAGGGAAAGCAGAAGACAAATGTATGATGTGGCTGATAATCTGAGGCAGACGGCTGCCTTTATTAGAGAATCGAAATCCCAATCTAGTGACAATGCAGAAGAAGAAGATATTGGAAATGATTTTTTTTTCTGTACTCCCGTTAAGATTTAGGCATAGTAATGGCGAATAATATATCACCAGTGATTGATTGTTGTGTGAAGGCTTGTTTCCTACCACCAGTGTCCCTCACAAATGTCAGGTGAGCCTTACTCTGACTCAATAGGAACTTGTACTTTGGATTCTCAAGTAAAGGATCAGGGTTTCTTGTAGTACAACAACTACTTTTGTGTACACATCAAAATGTTTTAGTTCAATCTAGTCTCGAACTCTGGTATATTCAGAGCTTTCATTAGAAACGTTTGTTTTTTGTCGTCCATTTGTTTTTTTAAATTTGTCACTCCTGTTGTTTATTTGCTTGATAAAGGCCTTGTTGGTTGAAACGTTGCTGTATGTTGTCATTGTTTTTGTAATTTGTAAAACTACAGTACATTGTGATTACCTGTTTATATTCACAGCACACAGTCAGTAGCACAGCATGTTATCAATATCGTTGTGATCCCAGAAATACTCATAGAATTATACCTTAAGATTATACAGTCAACATTTAAAGCTGATAATGATATCAAGATTATAAGCATGGACATTCTTTGTGATACCTTCTGTTTTCTTTTCTTTATTCCTGTTTTGTCTCAAAGAGTCAGGATAAGAATATACTTCTAGAATGGGCTTTTGTGTTTGCTTCTTCTTCTTCTTCTTTGCGTTCGTTCTTTACGACCAATTTTAATTACTCTTTGTGATATGTTTGATCATTGCCAAGAACGTGTATACGTTGCACATTGGTTTGGTAGGCCCCTAAACGCATAGACTTCTGCACGGTTATGACATGTACATCCGAGTTCAGCCAAACCTCCTAAGTCGCCTCTTACGACATGCGTTGCAGGTAACAGTGGTTCTATTCATTACACCCCAAATTTGGGCTCCGGTAATCACTCGGGCGTGTGTTTGCTTCATAACAGTGTCTTTCACCACTTCTGTTATGTCATCATCATCAAGGTGTGTATCCTTTATAGAACGTTGCTCTCTTTGCAGCACATCTGAAATTCACTCTGTCTCTAGCTAGTTCACCCACTTCGTCGATGGTCATATTCATGGTTTCTTTAATATCTTGTAGCCATCTTCTTCTTGGTCTGCCACTGTGTCCTGGGACCCTACCCTCTAATATTGTTCTTTCCAGGCCATCGTGACGCTTAATGTGACCAAAGTATTAATTTTCTGTACTCTGGGCACATCTGTTATGTACTTCTTCGTTTACTGCCTTTTGCTTTGTATCCGCTGTATCGGTGTAGCATTGCTCTTTGAGGCACACTGTCTGTAGGTAATCTACTTATATGACCGAACCATTTAATTTGTTGTTTCTTGATCTTCTTCTTTGCGTCGTTCTTTACGACCAATTTTAATCACTCTTTGTGATATGTTGATCTTTGCCAAGAACGTGTATACGTTGCACATTGGTTTGGTAGGCCCCTAAACGCATAGACTTTTACACGTTTAGGACATGTGCATCCGATTTCAGCCAATTGTTTCTTGATGAAGTCTAGTACTGATGTTGTACCCACTTTTTCCTGATGTCTTCATTTCTAAACAGGTCTCTTATTGCTTTTGCATCCCAGCATTTTTCGCTTAAACATCTTCATCTTCTGTCGTGACTAGCCCCTTTACTTTCTTATTTTATGTCTTCTTCACTCTCGATCCCACTTCAATCATTTTCCCTCTCTCGATCCCACTTCTATCATTTCTCTCTCGATCCCACTTCTATCATTTCTCTCTCGATCCCACTTCTATCATTTGATGTCAGCATCAAGGTTTGTCACTGTACATCATGTTAGAAGAAAGATTGTGTATATATTGTGACCTAGGAATTGTTAATAACTTTAAATGTATTTTAAAAAACCAGCGTGTTCGTAGCGCGTTGGACTACGGGTAACAAGTCCTCTGTAAGTGCGGGTTCAACTCCGCGAACTGGCAGAAAAACTACAGGTTCCCAAGATTTACGGTGTTTGTGACACCGAGCCGAAGAGTTACGATGTCCATGACACCGAGCCGAAGAGCTTTCAGCTCAAGTGCTTCTGGATCGGGAAGAAAAAAATGTATTAGAAAATATTTCTCAAGATATATTTTAGTGTTTGATTTTATTGTTTTCTTTCTTCCAGTTTTGTGTTGCTGAAATAACAGAATAACATCTTATAATAAACCCTTTCACTGTATCATTTTGTTACACTCAGACGCATATATATTGTAATATATACGAATTAGAAGAAGGTGCTGAAGATCACAAGGAAAGATAACCTATGAAAGGAGGACATCAGAGTGGGCATAATTTCATGCACCGAATACATTGAAAGACAATAAATGCAGTGATTTGGACATTTAATGAGAATGAAATACAACCAATAACAGAATACAATAAAAGAGATCAGGTACTAGAGCCAAGGGAAGACCAAGAAAAGATGGATAGACAATATCAAGACCACGCTAAATAAACACAGATATAGCACAACAAGAGCGACTCATCTGACCCTTGAACGGAAAATTAAAGCTCCCATCTCTACACTTAAGGGGGTATTCGGTGGTATGGGGATCATGAAGCTATTTTCGTTGTTTTCAATTAATTAAAATTTGTATAACCATTTTGAAAGATTATGACTTAGAATAGTAGAAAAAATTAGTAAACAAATATATGTCAAAGCGTTGCCATGGAAACAATACAAAATGGCCACCAAAAACAAAATTTCAAATCCTAAGGCTCTGAATCTAATGAATGTAAATAAATTTATTTTCACTCTAAGGTGCGCAATTTTAATATCTAAAATATTACACGTGATTTTTAGAATATATTATAATATTTAATTTTTATAAATTTTGGGTAAAAATGCCCTCAAAATTCGGTCAAAAAAGCTGTTTTTGTGGGGTGTTTTTACCCAAAATTCATAAAAATGTAATATTTAATATATCTTAAAAATCATGTGTAATTTTTAGATATTACAATTGCTCACCTTAGAGTGAAAACAGAATTCATTTATATTCATTAACTTCAGAGCCTTAGGGATTTGAAATGTTGTGTTTGGCTGTCATTTTTTATTGTTTTCCATGGCAACGCGTTGACATTTTTTTTTTTTTACAAATATTTTTCTACTATTCTAAGTCATAGTAAAGTAAAGTAAAGGAACCCTTTCATACCTCGTGGTATATAGGTCAATACAGTGTTAGGCCTGTATTTTTCATTGACTGTCGGCACACGATGGGTGATGTGGTCAGCATCACGCCGGCTGCCTTTACTTTCCCAGAGCATGTCTGGTACCCAGTTGAGGCTGGGTCGACCTGAGAGCCGTCGCGATCGGGAAAAATTCCACGCACATTGCGGGAGCTGAACCCAGACCACCAGCCTTGAGAAGCGAGTTCACTAACAACTCGCTAACCGTTCTCATTTAAGTCATAATCTTTCAAAATTGTTATACAAATTCTACATTAATATCAAAGCAACGAAAAAAGTTTCAAGACCAGAATCCCCGCTTAATGACAAGAGTGGACAACACATTTCCATCATCTACCTGGGAAAATACGATAGACCATATCAAGACCACACAAAATAAACACGGATAGTAGTGGTGAAATAGCGTTTTTTGTCCGGTCGTTGTTTCTAAAACAGTACAATCAACTAGTGGTGGTACCCCTGCATCCGGACAGCCGGTAAAAGGCGGTTTTTGTCCGGTCGAGGTGCCCAATCAGCGGTCCTAGGCATTGTAAAAGGCCTGTTTTTTCAAGCCCGAGAAATAGCGCAATGGCTCAAGGTACCCTGTGTTTTCCACCTCTATTCTGAGACTGACCTATGATTCCGAGGCGACTTGATGCCTATCTTCTGTCTGCCTATAATCACGATAAACCCCGAGTGAGGTCTCAGATCGGAAGTCTCAAACAATCCGCACTTTCCAATCCCCACAGCTTTTTTTCGGTGCGACTTAAGATCTCTATAGGTGCTGAGGGTACGACGTATGAAGGCGGGGCTTCCTCATATGGGGAGCAATTCACTGAGATTTTTTTAATGCAAAAACAGCCATAAACTCAGCTCGTGCCTGGTCCCTTTCTTTCTTTATTATCATATCTGCGTCCAAATTCTGTGTATGTTGTGCTTTGGCGTGAATACCTGTTATCATCTGTTGATATTTTGAGACATCGCATACAACAAGATTGAATTCTACGTCGGAAATCTTTCCACCTTGTACTGCAGCGGACACGGCGTGATGCTGACCACATCACCCATCGCGTGCCGACGGTCAATGAAAATACAGGCCTAACACTGTATTGACCTATATACCATGATGTAAGAAATGGTTCCTTTACCTTTTTTACTGCAGCGGACACCATATCGATGATAGTGTTTAGTTTGCTTTCTACCAATACACTGCAGCGGACACGGCATTTCATCATGTTTTTAGCCGTTACTGTTGATTTACCTCATATCAACATACCAGTCCCACATAAGATTCCACAAACAAGCGTTCCGATTTCCAGCCCTAGGACAAGAAATGCCACGATTATGGTTGTCAGTAGTCCAATTCCACCAATTCCCATTCAAACACTAGCAGAGAAAAAGCCGGGGTCTTCTTTTATTGTTCTTGGCAGTGGCGGCTCGTGCTTATTTTTGTTGGTGGGGCCAGACACCAATTTTCGGAAAAATCATGGTTTTAGGTTAGGTTATATTTTAATTTGTAAAGTAATAAATACACGTTACACGTTATTTTTGGTGGGGCCGACCCCACTGGCCCTTAATGACGAGCCGCCACTGGTTCTTGGTATGGCTGTAGCAGGGTTTGTTGCATATAAAATGTATTAGACGCATATACCCCACGCGATACCATGTTGAATCCAGAGTGGCTGCGTATGAAAACAGGCCGAAAGGTCGGGATGTGATGTGCCTGACTCGTGGATTATGCACGTTTCCCAAATATATTGATCCAGAAAAAAAGGTCCCTCTCAAAAGAAAACTATCCCCAGAGCCGAGTAATTCGAAAAAAAACAATGCTTTTGACTCTCTAACGAGAGCTCCTTGCCGTGATGGCAGGTGCGACCTGAGTAGTGAGGCTCGTGTGTCAGAGACTGATTACCTTTTTCGAATACATGAAACTCGTGGATATATATTACATCCCTCAGGGCTACTGGACAGGGATTGCAGCCATCCAGAAGCTCACAGCGGCGGCCAAGGTTTCTGAAGACGTAGACAGGGAATGGTTGAAGAAGCAAGCCATTTGGCAAATATACTTGTCTGGCCCCCGGGATATACCACGGCCGCTGTTTGACATATCCGAGCCCAACGAAGCGCACCATCTGCTATTTTTACCTCACGACAAAGTCGGGCATAAAACTTACAAATATGCTTTGACTGTGGTGATGGGCAAGCTGTTTGAGAGCCAGCCTGAGGAGGCCAGCCTGAGGAGGCCCAGCCTCTGACCTCGAAGGGCAACGCGGAGGTTGCAGATGCTCTCAACAGATCTAAAGCTGGGCCTCTCAAATGGCCTACGCTACTTATGGTCGACCCTGGGCGCGAGTTCATAAGTGACGTTTCGCAGCTGCTGGCTAAGCACGATGTATATGTACGATGCGGCCAATCTGGAAACCATCGTCAGCAAGGGATCGTTGAGCGGTTCAACCGTACTTTGGCTGAGCGACTATTTGGGGCCCCGTACGCTCAGGGGCCGCTGCTCGCGGGTCATCCGAACGGTCGGTCGAGTGGGTACGATCTCTACCCGCTGTATTTACCGCTCTGAATAATGAAGTTAAACGTCTGACGGACAAGAAGCCTGTTAATGCCGTTAAGATTCAGCGGGTGACGCAAAGGCCCTCCTCTGAGAAGCGAGAGGCCAGCGATCCCGTCTGGTGCTCTGGTCCGCTATCTCTATGCGATCTCGCCAGACGAACATGAGTTGGAGGGTGGACGTAGGCGTGAGACTGGTCCTTGACTGTGCACACGATTAGCAATCTCGTCAGACAGAAAGGCCAGCCCACGCTATACCACTTGGTGGGTGGTCCCGCTCGTGGGTTTGTTCGGGAAGAGCTGATGCTTGTGCCTCGTGATACTGAACTACCCCCTAATCGTGTTCTCAACCGAAAATAGGGTGAGACTGAGGGGGCGTTAATATCTCACGGCGGTCCCCGGGGGGAGTGGGCACAACCACTAGTTGATTGGACTGATTTAGAAACAACGACCAGCCCAAAAAAACCGCTTTTCACCGGTTTTCCGGGTGCAGGGTACCCCACTATCGACTGTCTTAGAAGCCATGAGTGTCCAAAACCACTATTATTCCACTACCTGTGTGAGCGTCTGTAGCTCAAGCGGTAGTGAGCTCGATCGTGAACCCAAGCGTACCTGGTTCAAACCTCACGGTGGACAAGTTTGGAAGCAAATTCGTTTCGTGGGATTTTTACGAAAGGTAAAAATAGACCTCACCGTTCAGAAAGCAATAGTAAACTACTTAACGTATAAGTGGTGCCTAGAAAATCAACGACTCATTTACTGTGGTTGATGGATACGTCCTTTAGGATATGCCACGATTTTCATTTCAAGGAAACTGTTCAGAGGACAGTATTGTTACAAAGCTCTTAGTGAGAAGCATGTTGCTTTTGACATAGTTCATTATTGATTGATTGATGGATTTGATTGATGATTGATTGATTGATGATTGATTGATTGATTGATTGATTGATAGAACCATCGTCATTGCACTTCGGTGAGTAACCATGTGTGATCCGATCTATTTCTTACACATGAAGATCTCAATTGCAGTGCACGAACTCCGTAGCACCGGCGAGGGTCCGTGATGTAATTTTAAAGATGATGGTGATATTTTGTAGGAATTTTATTTTAAACCTTTTTTATATGAATTTTGCCGGGCAGCGGCTCTCCCGCCTGCTCTTCTCGATTTTGAACTACCAAGGGTTCTTTTAAGTGCTCAAATTGAACACGGGACCTATGTTTTAACTTCCGTCTCCGATAGGACTAGTAACTCGATCTCACCTACACTGAGATCAGGGAACTCTGGAAAAATATCCCAATGGCTCTACAGGGAAGCGTGAGCCGCTGTAGCGTAGTTGTTAGTGAACTCGCTTCGCAAGGCTGGTGGTCTGGGTTCAGCTCCCGCAGTGTGCTTGGAATTTTTCCCGACCACGACGGCTCTCAGGTCGACCCAGCCTCAACTGGGTACCAGACATGCTCTGGGAAAGTAACGGCAGGCCGGCTTGATGCTGATCACATCACCCATCGTATGCCGACGGTCAATGAAAAATACAGGACTAACACTGTATTGACCTATATACTACGAGGTATGAAAGGGTTCCTTTTTCTACTGGAAAGCGAACCCGTTATCTTTGACACGAAAGAGGGAGCACCTATAATTCGGCGAAAGGAAAATGGGGTTGGATTGGGAGTCTTGCCTCATCTTCGGTGGAGTGGGGCAGCTGAAAAAAAAGGTTAAGAACCATTAATCAAAATGAAAAAGCTCATCACATTTATACGATCGTTACAGTCTGTCTACCCATCTCACATGAGTTTCTATTCAACAACTCGTAGATACTTCAAATTTCGACCCTCGTGACGGCCTCGGTATCACACACTACATCATCTCACCCGATCCAGACTTGACAGTGGGGAAAAAACGATGTGAGAATGATAAGAGTTCCTTAGCGCAATGGTTCTCAAACTTTTTGAAGTCCTAAACAAATAATAGGCACGCTGTACACACACAAGAAACCAAAATAAATAAGAAGCAACAAGGTAGAGGCTATATAATAATGAATATAAAATGGAACAAATTCAGGAGAAGTGATGAAATCAGAGAAATGTCTGGTCAACCACTAGTGCAACTGTTATAAGAAAGAGAAGATGGACACACCTTGAGAAGAAATGTCTGGTCAACAACTAGTGACAACTGTTATAAGAAAGAGAAGATGGAGATATGTTGGACAACCTTGAGAAGAAATGTCTGGTCAACCACTAGTGACAACTGTTATAAGAAAGAGAGATGGAGATATGTTGGACATACCTTGAGAAGAAATGTCTGGTCAACAACTAGTGACAACTGTTATAAGAAAGAGAAAGATGGAGATATGTTGGACATACCTTGAGAAGAAATGTCTGGTCAACCACTAGTGACAACTGTTATAAGAAAGAGAAGATGGAGATATGTTGGACATACCTTGAGAAGAAATGTCTGGTCAACAACTAGTGACAACTGTTATAAGAAAGAGACGATGGAGATATGTTGGACATACCTTGAGAAGAAATGTCTGGTCAACCACTAGTGACAACTGTTATAAGAAAGAGACGATGGAGATATGTCGGACATACCTTGAGAAGAAATGTCTGGTCAACCACTAGTAACAACTGTTATAAGAAAGAGAAGATGGAGATATGTTGGGCACACCTTGAGGAGAAATGATCAACGAATATCAAAGCAGGCATTGAAGTGAGATGCAAGGGGTTCAAGAAAGAGAGGTCGACCTAAGGAGACCTGAAACGAACTTTGCTGAGAGAGGCAGAAAATATCGGTCTCAGTTCCATGGAGGAGATTGAGCGAGTTGCCCAAAATAGAGCGGTATGGAGAAATTACTTGCAGGCTCTATGTAACGTATAACGGTACGAGAGGAACTATTATTATTATAAGGTAGATGTTAGATGCTCGTCTCTCCTTCCGAAGGTACCAGTTTCGTTCCCTCGTGGAGCCATCCGGATAATTTTCAAAAGATCCCTGATATCAGTGTAGGTGAGATCGAGTTCCTAGTCCTATCGGAAACAAACGATAAAACTAGGTCCTGTGTTCAATTTGAACCCGTTAAAGAACCCTTGGTAGTTTAACAAAATCGAGAAGAGCAGGCTGGAAAGCTGATTCTCGGACAAAATTCAATAAAAAAGATTTTAAGTAAAAAATTCTAACAAAAATATCATCACCATCTTCAAAATTATATCGGGGGACCTTCGCCGGTGCTCCGGAGTTCGTGCACTGAAGTTGAGATCTTCCTGTGTAAGAAAGAAATCTTCTTCTTCAATGGTTAATCACACAAGTGCAATAATGATGTTCCTATCAACCAATCAAAGACATACAGAAATAATTTGTAAATGTTATCTACCTTTAAGCTTTCTTCTTCTTCTTTACGTTCGTTCTTTACAACCAATTTTAATTACTCTTTGTGATATGTTTGATCTTTGCCAAGAACGTGTATACGTTGCACATTGGTTTAGTAGGCCCCTAAATGCATAGACTTCTACACATTTAGGATACATGCATCCGATTTCAACCAGATCTCCTTAGTCGCCTCTTATGACATGCGTGGCAGGTATCAGTGGTTCTACTCTTTACACCCCAAATTTGGGTCCCGTTAACCACTAGGGCGACTTTATTCATATTTTAATTTCAACTTTTGAGAAATATGGCCCTGATATGTCTTGACGATACCGCGTTACCGACCCATGATCAAGTATTTCCTAGGTCGCATCTAGGAGAGACCGTCCTTGTGTTTCCGGGCTCGCAAGGGAAGTAAAGAATTGTAACACTGCGCCCTACAAGGCATGTCGTAAGAGGTGACTAAAGTAGGGATCCACCTGTGTGCTACCGGGGCCCGTAAGGGAGGAAAGAATATGCAGCAATGTCTACATGCCAGGCATGTCGTAAGAGGCGTCTAAGGAGAGTGTACGTGGGGCTGGCTACCTCACCCCGTAGAAAAATTAAGCTAAAAAATCTTCAACAAACGTAGAAAGAGACGCTGGCGATGGATAGGACATACATTGAGAAGACCGACCGGAAGCGTTGCAAAACAGGCACTGTTTTGGAACTCACAGGGAAAGTGGAGTAGGGGAAGACCTAGACAGAACTGGAGAAGAGAACTGGAGGCTGATATTAAAAGGATAGATAAAACATGGAAAGAATTGGAAGGGATGGCAGGAGAAGGAAGAGCTGGAAGAAGTTTGTTGAAGACCTGTGCTCCGTTGGGTGTTGAAAGGTGAAGAAGATACAGCATCATCAAATTTCCACCAACATGATCGGTCTTGAGCAAGTCAGCTTAGTTCATTTCAGGTCAAGAGTTGAAACGTGACAAAGAATCTATGAAAGTCACCAGCCAAACTGATGTGCCTGCATTTCGTACCTACTGTCTAAATTGTCCAAGCATCGCAGGGTCGTCTTGCAGTGGATACCCTCTCACTGTGGAATACCAGGAAATGAAACAGCAGACCGATTGGCCAAGGAAGGTGCTACAGGAGAGCAGCCGGATGTGCCAGTTACCTACCACCAAAAGAAAAGGATGTTTAAATCAATGAGAAAGCCACAAATACCAACACAAGACGATTACTATAATATGAGCAGATTGGAACAAGTTGTTATTCTGCGCCTTAGAACAGGACACAATCGGCTCCGCAGACACATGTATACAAAATTCAAGATTGGCAATTCAGCCATGTGTACATCTGGACAGGCAAACCAGACTGCAGAGCACATACTTCAAGACTGCCTCGAATATAATACACTGAGGCAAACTCACTGGCCTAACGAAACAACACTCGGCAGAAAACTACACGGACCTCTGTGTGAGCTACAAAAGACAGTGAAGTTCATACAAGAGACAACATTGAATATATAGACAATATTTCAAGCGAATGAAAGGAAGGAAGGATACAAGAGACAACATTGAATATATAGACATATTTCAAATGAACGAAAGGAAGGAAGGAATTACACACTTTGAGAACCACTGTCTTAACGTGTCACATACCTATACACTACCCATGCTTCATGTGAGTGCACAAAGGTGGGGGGTAAGTCTCGTGATGAAGAAGTTGATTGAATCACCAGTCACGTGAACAGTACTAAAGAAATATTGCATGTCTCTTTAATAATGTAACGCGTTGTTACACAAATCAATATAGATCTGAAAGTTTAAATAAAATTCGGGAATCTAAAAATATGCAAGGAAGAATTATTTGTAAAGGAAAGATTCTAATCAGCTTTATTACCCGCATGCCCAGCGTGTTCGTAGCGCGTTGGACTACGAGTGAGAAGCTCCCTGTGAGCGTAGGTTCAATTCCGCGGGCTGGCAGAATAACCACAGGTTTTCCAGATTTACGGTGTTCGTGAAACCGAACCGAAGGGTTACGATGTCCACGGCACCGAACCGAAGAGCTGAAAGCTCACGTGCTTCTGGATCGGAGAAAAAACATCAGCTTTATTTTCGTGGTGAACGCATATACAAGTAGGGTTAGTGGTACACCTTTTTCTTCTTCTTTGTGATCGGTTTCGTATGCTCGTCTAAGCCAGCGTTTCCCAAAGTGGGCTGTAGCGTCCCCCAGTGGGCGGTAGCGCCCCCCAGTGGGCGGTAGCGCCCCAGTGGGCGCTGAAGCGTTCTGGGGGACATAGTGGGTTCCGAAGAATGTGGGGTGGCGTGTTCATGCGATTAGGGGTCGGTGACTCCTTAAAGAAGAAATTAGTAATAAATATTTTTAAATAAATTATTTTCGTGATTTTGCGATTGAATAATCATTTAAAATTTGAATTCTGCATTTTAATTCATCTTATGCCTGTCTTACACGATCCATTTTTTCATCAATTTTCTATTTCATGCATATAATTATTTTAAAATTGACCATGTATGACAGAAATATATATCACTTTTATATGTCAAAGAGAAAATATAGCAGGTATATATGTGGGAGGGGGGCGTTGGCAAACTGTTATAATGTGGAAGGGGCCGTTACAAAGTTTATGTTGTGCAAAGTGGACCGTGGACCGAAAAAGTTTGAGAATCTATGGTTTCAACCATGAGATGGGTTGCCTCTATGAAGCTGCGTGTCAGTTGGAGTTCCTCGAGAGTTCCCCATAGCTTGGTCTGTAAGCTTCGTCTATGAGGCCTTGTTTCGTTTCGTTGGTGTATGTATGATGGACATGACTGCAGGATGTGCTCTGGAGTCTGTGTTTCTGTCTGACATGCACACTGTGCGGTCTGGGCAGGCATGTGATGCTTGAGCCTGCAGTGACCTGTTCTTAGGCGACAGATTGTTGTGTGCTGTTTTCTGTTTAATCTACTGATGGGATCTTGTGAATATGAGCAGTGAAAGTTCTCTGTAGATGTGAGGTATGGTGCTGGCCTCTTGTTCCAAGAGTACTCAGTTCGTTCCTGGAGTGTAGCCATCTTGATACTTTTCCATAGATCCCTGATCTCAGTATGGATGTCAAGTTCCTAGTAATATCAGAGACGGACGATAAAACGTAGGCTCCGTGTTCAAGTACATAAATACAATAAATTCCTACAAAATATCTTCCCCACCTTATAAATTACATCAGAGCCCTCGCCAGTGCTACGGTGTTCGTGCACTGCCGCTGAGATCTTATTGCGTAAGAAAGAAATCGGAACACATATGCCTGTGCCACTGCGGGCAGGCGGACATAACGGCAGAGCACCTACTGCAAGACTGTCAAATTGCTAGCAGGCCTGAGAAACGAAACCTGGCCGGAAAATACCGAGCTAAATGAGAAGCTGTACGGAGAGACGACGCCCCTAATAACAACAGCAGAATTTATGGGGATATATGGTACATCAATCTAAGCGGTGATCGCGAGCGAGAGAGGGGAAGGGAAACACATATGATAACTCACCCTGCAATGGTGATGGTGCTATCAATCAATCAATCAATCAATAAATCAAGTCCAGGTTTAGCACTGGTCGTATAATGATTGGATAAACAAAGTATGTGTGTTGTACAATGCTTCTTTGTGTTAGTGTTCATGGTGACATGTTTGCATTTCAAAATGTGTCCCATTTGTTCCATTATTTGATTTGCTGTTTTGTTATGTTTGTTATGTTATGTTATGTTATGTTCTGTTATGTTATGTTATGTTATGTTATGTTATGTTATGTATGTTGTGATCGACGTCATGGCACATTGGGCATTCCCATGCATGCTCTGTCCTCCGCTGCAGCAGCCATCCTAAAGTCCATTTGCTCACCGTACCCATGAGAAGTTGATTACTATATCTTCTCTCTCTACCACGAAGACGACACTGTCTGGCATGTCCAAACTTAACACCTAATTCTCGAACTCGTTCCAGTGTCTGAGACGTGCCCGTGTCACATAATTGAGAGCGTACCGCATTGATGATATCGGCTCTGTCCATACTTCTGCCCGTTTGAGTCGGGGCATTGCTTGCAAGAAAGTCTGCACGCTGTAGTGACATATGCTGTTACAAAAGAGTCCTTCGTATATCATGGACAGAGAAGAGAACAAATAGATATATCCAGAAAGAACTAAAAAAAAAATTGGCTGATGCTACAAATAAGAAAGAGAAAATTGAAATATTTTGGACATATAAAAAGACATGAAGGGCTGGAGAAGATCATCATGGAAGGAGGCATACCGGTAAAGAGAAGAAGAGGAAGACCACGAAGAAGATGGATTCAGAATGTAGCTGATGATTTGAACATGACGGCTGCAGAGGCAGGACATCTGGCCTATGAGAAAGAGAAATTCTGAAGGACTGTTAGGGTGGCAAAGTTCTGCTCAGGACAAGCTATTTGATTATGGTGACATATACTGTAATGATCAATATAATGGAAGACTAGTAAAACTATGAAGCAATGGTAGAACTGGTGAAAATAACATTTTTGTATTTTGTAAAACTACAGTACTATGATGTGTTTTTTGGGGGGGTTTTTTTCCGATCCAGAAGCACTTGAGCTGAAAGCTCTTCGGCTCGGTGTCATGGATATCGTAACCCTTCGGCTCGGTGCCACGAACACCGTAAATCTGAGGAACCTGTAGCTTTTATGCCAGTCCGCAGAGTTGAACCCGCACTTACAGAGGACTAGTCACCCGTAGTCCAACGCGCTACGAACACGCTGGGCACGCGGGCAGTACTATGCTGTAATGACAGCGTCAACAAACTGTTGCTGAAGGCCCAAGTAAGATGGACCGGTCACGGTGCTCGGATACCTGATAAACGCATCCCAAAGCAGACGATTTATGGCGAGTTTGAAATTGGCAGATGATCAGTTGGTGGACAGAAAAAACGCGTTAAAGACCATCTTGAAGTGTTTCTGAAATGCTTCGATATAGATACCACGTCATGGGAATCTCTGGCGTAAGATGGCCAAATGTGACACTGTAACAACAAAAGAAGAACCCGCATATCTGAGAATCATCGCGACGTTGAGGCACAGAGAAAACGAGCTGTGTGAAAAGACAGAACACGCAACACCCACATGTCTAACCTTGATCATGTATGCCCCACCTGTGGTAGGGGATTGTGTTCTAGGATTGACTCTACAGTCACCTCCGCATACACCAGAAAGGTGCAACTGCACACGTCTGAGACTGTTGTCATCATCGCTTCCGATGGACGGCTTATGTCATTAGTGACCTATGACATTATATTTCCTGTTTGGTTACTTTTTGGTATTTAAAAAAAAACACAGAACTGGGTACGAACTCCTACCATTGCTTTCTTGAGCGTCTGGTTGAATGGATTAGAGCGCTGGCTCTCATTCGGGAGACCTGGATTCAATCCCCGGTGAGGCTCACCTGCCCAGTGTGTTTATAGCACGTTGGACGACGGGGACAAGCCCCTGTGAGTGTGTTTCAATTCCACGGGCTGGCAGAAAATCCACATGTGATTACGGTGTCCATGGCACCGAGCCGAAGAGCTGAAAACTCAAGTGCTTCTGGATCAGGCAAAAAAAAACCGCCTTTTACGACATGCTGTGTAGGTCGAAGTATTACTATTCTTTGCTCCCCTTGCGAGCCCGGGCAACAGTCGGGCACCATAACCCTATAACAAAAGAATCTTACGTAACTGCTTTTTAAGCATCGATCTACAACTTGATTCCAGTCTTGCGGGTTTCGTGAATTAGTAATGTAAGAAACGAATGACTTGAGAATAGATATACCTGCAATGCGTCAAACTTGCGAGGAAGGAGCGAGTCTTGGGTACGAACATACAGCTACAAGTACATTATGTATGCATCCACTTCGACTTCTATTGAGAGGGATAGAAACAAAGGTATGCTTAAAGTTAGGTTGCTAACTGAATCATTGACCGCCCGTCTTCCCAGCGTGTTGGTTGTTTTTTTTTTTTTTCTTGTTTTTTTTCTTTCGTCCGCTTTCAACTCAGACGAAGTTTCATCTCTGAAACTGATTTTTGCGTGAAAATCCGTTTTTCCAATTTCTTACAATGGCAGCGTGCACATTGTAAATTACTGGCAGCCGTGTGCTCAATGTACTCGTAATTAGTATTCCCTCGCCATACAGGCAGATTTTCTCCGACTTCAGAGGTACTCACGTTATCGTCCTGAGTAAGACCAGGGACTCGAACAAATGCCGGACAGTAGGTTCGAACCCGAGCTATGAGGCGTCTCACAGCTAGCAGGCCGAGCTACTATCAACTACTCTAGGCAGTCCCCAGCGTGTTCGTATCGCGTTGGACTACGGGTGACTAGTCCTCTGTAAGTGCGGGTTCAACTCCGCGGACTGGCAGAAAAGCTACAGGTTCCCCAGATTTACGGTGTTCGTGGCACCGAGCCGAAGGGTTACGATGTCCATGATACCGAGCAGAAGAGCTTTCAGCTCAAGTGCTTCTGGATTGGAAAAAAATAATTGACTAAGTAGCTAACTAAACTTTATCAAAGGTCTCGAAGTGTCTAAAAATCAAAGGCTTCGATGGGTCTCAAAATCAAAGACATCGATGGGTCTCAAAATCAAAATCAAAGGCATAGAAGAGCCTAAAAATAAAAGCATTGAAGTGCCTAAATATCAGCGGCATCGATGTGCCTTGGATTAACGTCTGGCCGAATGGATTAGAGCGCAGCTACAATGCGGGAGACGCGTGTTCAATTCACCGTAAGGCCCATGATTTGTTTCTGTCTGAGGCATAACAGAAAATCCTAACCTGCGACTGCACTAGCAATTCAGGCATTAAATTCCGGCGGATCTCGTCTCTCCTGTGCTACACCGCCCTAAAGAGCGGTACTACGTGCATTGATGTGCCTAAAATGGGACTTTTGTCATGTTTGTTGTGTATTCGCTAAAAAAAATGCCAGGCCAAATTTGCGAACAGTTACAACGCAGACGTGGCAGTCAGGTCACGCGAGGTTTGGTTAGATTCATTTTGAAAGTGAAGGTCATTGCCCAGCCGTGCTGCAGACAAGTGGTGTGCAGCTAGATCTCTCTCGCTCACACACACATACACACACGCAGAGTCTCTCTCTCTCTCTCTCTCAATTTCTCATACACATTAATTTCATCTTTTATACTCTTACCACCCTTCTCTTTCTCTTTCTCTCCCTCACTACTGTCTCTCTTCTACTTCTTCTTCAAACGCTGCAGATAGACCATTTGTTAAACCGACCACTCTTTGTGATTTGTATGTGATCTGAGCCTAAGAGCGATTGTACGTTGTGCCAGTTACGTGCCTACAAGTATGCCAGCACATTCGATTTCTGTGATACTTTTTTATTTACTAGGTAGTTTTCTTAGGCCCCTACTTTAATCGCCTCTTACATTAAATGCCTTGTAGGTTGCAGTGTTGCTATTCTGTGCCCCCCTTGGAGCCCTGGCGACACACAGACGCTGTTGCCTCTCATATTTTCTAATACTCTTTTCAATCTATCTGATCGTTATTCGCACACACACACATACTCTCTCTCTCACACTCTCTCTCTCTCACACACACACGCACACACTGGGGGTCTATGTGGCTGAGTGGTTAAGCCCTTTACCTTGCGAGTCAAAGGTCGTGGGTTCGAATCCGAACCGCGTCCTTCTGTTCAAGAGTGCAGTCTTTTCTCCAGACACCCTTAGGATTGTTTCCGGTGCTACAGAATTCGTGCTTTGTTCAACACTATCAGCAGGTGGCGCGCCATTTCTGCGAAAACATTTCGCTTATCTAATAAATTATTTCCTCTTGTCTATAACACCTAGACTACAGTAAGGAAAACAGGTAAGTAAAACAGGTAAGAAAATATCAGGTAAGGAAAACAGGTAAGGAAATTCGGTAAGGAAAACAGGTAAGGAAAACAGGTAAGTAAAACAGGTAAGTAAAACATGTAACGAAATTAGGTAAGGAAAACAGGTAAGTAAAATAGGTAAGAAAAACAGGTAAAAGGAAAACGTAATGTAACGAAAATAGGTAAGGAAAACAGGTAAGGAAAACATGTAACGAAAAATAGGTGAAGTGAAAACAGGTAAGAAGGAAATATGAAAGAAGTAAAGTGAAAATAGGTAAGGAAAAAAGATAAGACTAAGACAGGTCAGAAAAAGAAGCAAAGTAAGAGAGGTAAAAATAAACACATAAGATCTGGAAGAGCGACTCATCTGGCCCTAGAACGCAAATTAAAGCTCCCATAACTACGCTTAACGGCAAGAGTGGACAACCAACTACATCTTCCACCTGGGAATACACAATAGACAAAAGATCTGGGATCAATAAAAATAACTAAAAAAACTGTCAATATGGAAAGAGGATTCAGACATGCGACTAAGTTATCTGTCTTCAGACACTGGCGACTATAGAGTTATCTGTCTTCAGACACTGGCGACTATAGCAAAGAAATCAAATAAAGAAATAATAATAATAATAATAATAATTCCTCTCGTACATATACGTTATATAGGGCCTGAAAGTAATTTCTCCATACCGCTCTATCCTGGGCAACTCGCTCAATCTCATCCATGGAACTGAGACCGATATTCTTGCCTCTCTCAGCAAAGTTCGTTTCAGGGTCTCCTTAGGTCGTCTCTCTTTCTTGAACCCTTTGCATCCCACTTCAATGCATGCTTTGATATTCGTTGATCATTTCTCCTCAAGGTGTGCCCAACATATCTCCATCTTTCTTTCTTATAACAGTTGTCACTAGTGATTGACCAGACATGTCTCTGATTTCATCACTTTTTCTGAATTCGTTCCATTTTATATTCATTATTTTTCGCAGACATCTATTTTCAAATGCATTCAACTTGCTTTCTATATCTTTAGTCATTTTCCAACTCTCGCTGGCATATGTTAGGATTGATACAACATTTGAATTGAAAATTCGTAATTTATTTTTAATACTATATAACTTGCAGTTCCATATTTTATTTAGACTTTTAAAAGCTGATGTTGCTTTGCCAATTCGTATCATAATTTCTTTTTAACATTTCCTGTGCAATCAAAATTGCTACCCAAATAGGTGAACTGCTCTGTTATTTTTATCATTTTAGATTCCAGTGTGATATCTGCATTACTTGCCATAGGTGTCTTCATTTTATTTGTTTTTTTTTCATAGCTTATCTGCAGTCCAACTTTTGATGCTATAGATGACAAGTTGTCTGTTTTTCTTTGCAAATCTTGGTTGTTTCTACTTAACAATGCAATATCATCTGCAAAATCCAAATCTTCTAGTTGACTATTTTCTACCCAATCAATGCCAGTTTCGCCCCTGCAACATTTTCGCATCACCCAGTCAATAGCCACTCCAAACAATAGCGGAGATAGAATACAGCCTTGCCTTACTCCGGTTTCAACCATAAACCAGTCGCTGTGTCCACCATCAGTGCGAACTGCACACTGTGAACCATCATAGAGGCTCTTTATAATGTTTATTATTTTGTCTGGTATTCCATAGCATCTCAGAATATTCCACAGAGAGATTCTGTGTAGACTATCAAAGGCCTTTTTAAAATCGATGAAATTTAGTATGAGTGGTTGTTGCTTCTCAATATGTTCCTCCAAAATTAAGAAATAGTGTAAGGAAAATTAAAAGATAAATTACATCAGAAAGCAACAACGAGAGAGACGAGGAGGGGGAGGACAACAACGACAGGACAAAAAAACTTACTGTTGATGATCTCTCTAAACCCCTGGGAAGAAGAAAGTGACATCTGATAGGATTGCGTGATCTAATCTCTAAAGTGATACCTGCCCCCCACCATTCCCAGGTAGGAGAGAGAACGACAACTGATGGGATTGCGTGACTTAATCTTTAGATGATGTCTACTACACCACCTGGGGGTAGAAGAGAATGTCTTAGAGTATGAACGAGTGAATAAAGTTGGATTAACAAACTAATTGTATCGATATTTGTAAGGAATACAAGTAAGGAACTCAATAACAGAAAACAAGTATAGAACACAAGAACAGAAAACAAGTATAGAACACAAGAACAGAATACTAGTATAGAACACAAGAACAGAATACTAGTATAGAACACAAGAACAGAAAACAAGTATAGAACACAAGAACAGAATACTAGTATAGAACACAAGAACAGAAAACAAGTATAGAACACAAGAACAGAATACTAGTATAGAACACAAGAACAGAAAACAAGTATAGAACAAAAGAACAGAAAACAAGTATAGAACACAAGAACAGAAAACAAGTAGAGAACACAAGAACAGAACTCTATAGGAACCCGAACAGAACTCTAGTAGGAACCCAAGAACAGAACTCTAGTAGAGAACCCAAGAACAGAACTCTAGTAGGAACCCAGACAGAACCTAGTAGGAACCAAGAACAGAACTCTAGTAGAGAACCCAAGAACAGAACTCTAGTAGAGAACCCAAGAACAGAACTCTAGTAGAGAACCCAAGAACAGAACTCTAGTAGAGAACCCAAGAACAGAACTCTAGTAGAGAACCCAAGAACAGAACTCAGTAGAACCAGAACAGAACCCAGAGGAACCAGAACAGAACTCTAGTAGAGAACCAAGAACAGAACTCTAGTAGAGACAAGAACAAAACAAGAAAACCAAGAACAGAAAACAAGTAAAAACCAGTAGAGAACCCAAGAACAGAACTATAGTAGAGAACCCAAGAACAGAACTCTAGTAGAGAACCCAAGAACAGAAAACAAGTTAAAACCCAAGTAGGGAACCCAAGAACAGAACCATAGGAACCCAAGAAGAACAAAACCCAGAAAATAGAGAACCCAAGAACAGTCAGTAGGAACCCAGAACAGAACTCTAGTAGGGAACAGAACAGAACTCAGTAGGGAACCCAAGAACAGAATCTAGTAGGAACCAAGAACAGAACTCTAGTAGGAACCCAAGAACAGAACTCTAGTAGGGAACCCAAGAACAGAACTCTAGTAGGGAACCCAAGAACAGAACTCTAGTAGGGAACCCAAGAACAGAACTCTAGTAGGGAACCCAAGAACAGAACTCTAGTAGGGAACCCAAGAACAGAACTCTAGTAGGGAACCCAAGAACAGAACTAAACTAAGAACTAGTAGAACCAACAATGGAAGAACAGAACTCTAGTAGGGAACCCAAGAACAGAAAAACCCGTAGAAGAACATAAACCAAGACAGAACTCTATAGGAACCCAAGAACAGAAAACAAGTAAAAAGAACCCAAGTAGGGAACTCAAGAACAGAACACAAGTAGGGAACTTAAGAACAAAAAACAAGTAAGGAAAACAAGTTTAAAAAACAAGTGCAGAAAGAAAGTACAGAAAAACCCGTAAAGAAAATATGTCAGGAAAACATGTCACCGTGAACATTAAACAAGCATAACCTCTCTTCCAACATTATGCTGTCAGTGCCAAGCTTGGCGCTGACATGAAACGATAACCACGACAGAGATGAAGTGTCTGCGCAGAATGATGGGAGTAACAAGAAGAGAACAGGTTTAGAAATGAAACATCAGGGAAGAAAGGAGTCCAACATCAGTACTGAACTTCATCAAGAAACAACAAATTAAATGGTTCGCCACATAAGCAGATTACCAACAGACAGTGCGCCTCAAAGAGCAATGCTACTCCAATACAGTGGATACAGTGGATACAGTGGATACAGTGGATACAAAACAAAAAGTCGCCAACGGAAAAGGTGGACCACAGAAATAACAGAAGCAGTGAATGACATGAAACACACAAGCCCGTTCTGGAAATCGCTTCTTTTTCTTTTTCTTTGCGCTCGCTATTTTAATGATTATACTGTTAGACGCATTCTTATGATGAAGTTGACCGTTGTCTGGAGCTCATCTCTGGTGCCATGTAGTTTTGAATGTAGTGTTGGGTTGTAGGCCAGCATTCCATTCTAAGGAGGACATACAGGGAACAGTCTTGCATGATCTTCTTCTTTGCGCTCGCTATTTTAATGATTATACTGTTAGACGCATTCTTATGATGAAGTTGACCGTTGTCTGGAGCTCATCTCTGGTGCCATGTAGTTTTGAATGTAGTGTTGGGTTGTAGGGCCAGCATTCCATTCTAGGAGGACATCAGGAACAGTCTTGCATGATCTTCTTCTTTGCGCTCGCTATTTTAATGATTATACTGTTAGACGCATTCTTATGATGAAGTTGACCGTTGTCTGGAGCTCATCTCTGGTGCCATGTAGTTTTGAATGTAGTGTTGGGTTGTAGGCCAGCATTCCATTCTAAGGAGGACATTCAGGGACAGTCTTGCATGATCTTCTTCTTTGCGCTCGCTATTTTAATGATTATACTGTTAGACGCATTCTTATGATGAAGTTGACCGTTGTCTGGAGCTCATCTCTGGTGCCATGTAGTTTTGAATGTAGTGTTGGGTTGTAGGGCCAGCATTCCATTCTAGGGAGGACATACAGGGACAGTCTTGCGTTCTTTTTATGAAGTTGACCGTTGTCTGGAGCTCATCTCTGGTGCCATGTAGTTTTGAATGTAGTGTTGGGTTGTAGGGCCAGCATTCCATTCTAAGGAGGACATACAGGGACAGTCTTGCGTTCTTATGATGAAGTTGACCGTTGTCTGGAGCTCATCTCTGGTGCCATGTAGTTTTGAATGTAGTGTTGGGTTGTAGGGCCAGCATTCCATTCTAAGGAGGACATACAGGGGACAGTCTTGCCGGACATATTCTGTGATTTAATCAGCGGTGCACAGGGACACAGAGGGGATGGGGACAATCGTAATCTGTGTTTGTTCAGTCTGTTATGACCTAACCTGAGTTGGAAGATGATAGTCTGTCCTTGTCTGTCAAGTGTGTGGTAGTCATCGTTGGATAGTTTAGGTTCTTTTCTAATGTCCACGATAGCTCTTTTTTTCAAAGTATGTGATTTCATTATCTATTTGTTCACATTCTGCTTCCTTTTTGCTAGTTTGTCTGTCTTCTCGTTACCTGGCACCCCACAGTGTGAATGTACCCACTGGTAGCGTAACTCTCTTGTTAGCAAAAATCTTGCTGTCATTCTGTCGCTACGAGGCAAAACAAGATTAATAAAATAATAAAATTTCTCGTAGCGTTTTCAGACTTTATTGTATGATGTACCTGTCACTTCCTATTTCGAAATGCTTTTGAGCAGGGGGTAGGAGGGCCCATTCCTTTCCTCACGTGTGGAACGTCGAGTGTGTGATTGAACCCACAACCCTCTTGTGTCAAGAGTCGATAGTCGAGCGCTTATCCGTTCCACAGAACAGGAATAAAGAAAAGAAAAGGACATATAAGAAAAAATGTAAAGAAAACTGGTCAGACCATCATCATCATCACATAGCTTGTCCCTTTCCAACTTGGCTCACATGACAACAGTCCTGAAAAACTGTTTGTTCTGTGCAAGTTGACCAGCGTCAGCAGCAGTCATTCTCAGATCGTTAATAACATCTTGCACCCATCGTCTTCTAGATCTTCCTCTCATTCTTCTTCCAGGCACCATTCTCTCCAAAATTATCTTTTCTAGGCCTTCATGTCGTTTGATGTGTCCGAAATATTTAATTTCCGTTGATGTTATGCTCTTTAATAGCCAACACTCTCTAATATCAAGCTGTTACAGAATATATATATGGAACTGCAGTAAAACTATTTGATTGGCAAAACACGTAATTACAAAGCCTTGTTGGTCGAAACGTTGCTGTATTTTGTCATTGTTTTTGTAATTTGTAAAACTACAGTACTTTGTAATTACGTGTGTTGCAGAACAGAAGCATTTGTTCCTTTTTCTGTCCATGATTTTCTAAGTACTCTTCTGTAGAATTTGCATTCAAAGGCATTAATGATCTTCTCTGTCGCTTTGTCAATGTTCCACGTCTCACAACCATATGTTGCCATGGGGAAAACGCAGTCCCTTAAACACTTGATTTTTGTTCTTATGTCAGTTCCCTTCCATTGGTTCGTTAGTTCTGTTAGTTTTTGCAAAGCAATCTCAGCCTTTTTGCTTCTTCTTTTCCAACGTTTTCAGACATCGATTTGTATACTTTTAAAGTAGTTAGTGGTCAACCAGAGTCCATGTATATCACCATATAGCTTGTCTTGGCTGGTATGGGGGTTGGCCATGTGTTTCCTCTCTGTTCAGTGTATGTTGGACATTCTTACAGTATGTGTGTATCTCTCACCTTGCTGGTGCCGTATGTGCATATGTCAGTACTGCATATATTGTTCTTGTTAAACATATGGTACCTCAGCCTATTGTGCCCTGTTTGTAGTTGGAAAATGACAAACTGTTCTTCTCTACTTAGTTAGTAGTATGCATCATCCTTTTCAAGACCTGGGTAATCTCTCAACCATTTGTTCTTGTAGGCCATTTTTATCCGTACTTTTGCTTACTCATATGTCATACTGGTGTCTGTCTTTGGTAGGCAGTCCCTGCTTTGCCAACATGTCCGCAGTCTCGTTGTCAGGTATTCCGCAGTGAGATGGTATCCACAGTATCTCTTTCTCTCTCTCTCTCTCTCTCTCTCTCTCTCTGCCTTTTCAACCCGGACTGGGACATAAGCCGTCCTATCTCTAGCTATCTCCTGCAACTCTCTCCAGTTCTTCTTTATATTGTTGATCTCTGCCCCCAATCCCGTCTCCATGTATTTCTCGGCCTCCCTTCTTTCGCTGTCCATGTGGGTTCCAGGCAAGGACCCTTCTTGTTATATTCTTCTCAGGTTTTCGCATGGTGTGTCCTATCCTGCGCCAGCGTCTTTTTTTAATCTCTTGGTTGACTGGAATCTGTCTAGTTTTCTTCATAAGTTCCTCATTTGTGACCCTATCATACCATCTTATTCCCTCTATTCTACACAGACATCAGTTGATGAATGTTTGCAATTTATGCGTTATTATTTTAGTTGTTCTCCATGTTTCTGACATACAGCAGAACTGTTTTAACATTAGAGTTAAATATCCGAATTTTTTTCTAGATTTGATTTCTTTAGACTTCCATGTTTCCCAGTGCAATGAAAACTCCTCTCTCGTGCCTTCTATATTCTTATTTTACATAACTATCTGTTCCACCCTCTTTGTCTACATTGCTGCCCAAATATGTGTATGATTCTACCTCCTGAAGTGGGATTTCCCCCAAGGAGATCGAGTTGTCGTTTGCTTGGTTAATTCTCAATATCTTTGTCTTTCCCTTATGAATGTTCAGCCCTAGTTGCTTGGACTTTTGATCAAGTGAGTTCAGTTTATCCTGCATCTGATTGTGTGTATAGGACTATATCATCATCGAAGTCCAGATCTTCTAGGTGCTCTGTCAGAGTCCATTTTATTCCATTTCTAGTGTTAGTTACTGCCAGTGGCGGCTCGTCATTAACTCTTAGAATACGAAACACCACCTGACAGACCATTAAGTTAGTTCCCGTTTTACGACAAGCCACTTCACGGACCATATGGTTCTAACCAGTTGTTAATATATCATAGAGGACTTTAATGCTTTAAGTGTATTTTTAAAATTCAAATACAACAAGTGGGTGTTTGTAATAGATCTTTCAATTGCGCACATTTTGGTGTATACATGTCTCTGCTGTTGAATGTAAGAAAGTTATAACAAATTTTGTAAGGCCTTAAAATTTGTTCCTCAAAAACAGTGCGTAAAAAGACGGTTTTTGTACGCGTATTGTAAGAGTTAAGGACCAGTGGGGCAGGGTACAACCAAAAATAATGTATAACGTTTATTTATTATTTTATAAATTAAAATATAGCAACCCAAAACCATGATTTATCTGGAAAAAATGTCTGGCCCCACCAACAAAAATCACGAGCCGCCACTGGTTACTGCTGTCTTCGTAATCCAGTCTATTGTCAGTAAGAACAACAAAGGTTATAGAGGACATCTACTCTCATTTTATAGCATTCACGTCACTTGTTAGAACCAACAAGAAGAATAAACACAAAACGACAGGCGAGGAAAATCCGAGGTTATTCAAACATCAACATTGCAGAGATCAAAGAACAAAACAATGGTTCAGAATAAACTAACACCACGCTTTATCAGTTCACACAATCAAATATCGTTTTATGTACATGAATGCAACTTACTGTTTTACACACTTACACACACACACACAAAAGGTACACACGTGATATCAACATTGTGTCATACACATTAAAAATGATTTATGTACACATATGTCAAGAATATGCACTTAAATGTAAGGACACATACTTCTTCTTCTTCATCCAACGCTCCATATAGACCACTTGTTAGGTGATGTGTATGTGATCTGATCCTAAGAGCGATTATGCGTTGTGGTGTCAGTTATGCACCTACAAGTAAGCCAGCACATCCGTTTTCTGCGATGCTTTTTATTTACTAGGTAGCTTCCTATACCCCTACCTCAGTCACCTCTTACGACATGCCTTGTATGTCGCAGTGTTACTATTATTTGCTCCTCTAGTGAGCCCCGACAACACACGTGTAGTAAGAACACATACAAATATAACTTACCGAGCTACAGGTTAGTTAGTTAGTCTTTCCTCTTGGGCCTGTGGGCGGCGCATAGGGCAGAGGTCATAGCTCTCCATGTCTCGCGGTTCGTTGCTATCTGTTTTAGGTCTTTAATGTTTGCTAGGCCCATCGTTGAGCCTTTTCTGGTGATGGTTCTACGCAGAGTCTCTCTTGGTCTTCCTCGTTTTCTTTTCCCTCTGGTGTCCATATGAGGGATTGGTAAGGAGTCTTCTCTCATCCATTCTAAGTGTGTGGCCGATGTAGTTCCAGCGGCGCTTTCTTATAAAATTTGATACATTTTCTTGCTTGGTCTCTTGTCTTATTTGTGTATTGGGTCTGAAATCTGACCATTTGAGGTTCAGTATTCTTCTAAGACATTTATTCTCAAAGTTATCTAATTTTCTTTCTAGAGCTTTTGTTGCTTTACAACTCTCGCATCCATAAGTTAATACTGGAATCACACAAGAGTTAAAGATCTTTAATTTTAAGTGCTTGCTGAGTGAATTGGACTTCCATATATTTGACAATTTGCTACAGGTAGTCTGTCCATTAATTCGTGAGCACGTTTGAAATTGATTTTCTCGAAAACTACCTGTTGGATCTCAGTGATTTTTGCAAGCAGCCTTAGAATATCCATGACGCTAGAGAAATATATTTTTTTCCAAGAAAATTTGATGTAGTTTGAAATATTTCTTCTTCAGGTTATATTAAAATCAACCTCACCGGATTGTACACAATAGTAACAGATCTACGGTACACAGACGCGTTGTTCTAAGAATACATTATGGTAACATAGAAATATCGTGAGTATACAACAATTTCACGAAATCCCGTGCACCTAACCCAGTCGACTTTGAAAGCGGAAAGCATATGACGTTATAATTGGGATACCGTTATATAGTTATAGGCGTATCTCGCTATTTGTATGAAGCTATTGTATCATATTTGTTGGCTTATCAAAACTGACATTGATATCACATTCATAATGAGTCTGAAGTGCACATTTATAACAATGCAGAAGGTTACAGTTTTACTATACCAACACTTCCGTAGGGAATCTAAGAGAGGTCATCTATATTGCGATATTCATAACCCTGAGAAACTGGCGCTTGGTCTGAATAGAGAATCCTTTTCCCGATGGATTAAACAGGACACAAAGTGCACTAATGTCAAGCAAGGACGGAAAAGAACAATTGACGACTTTGACACAGATGTCATAAGACGGGAGCTCTTGAAAATGTTTGCGACAAATCAACTTGTTACTCTCAGGAAACTGAAATTAAAACTGCAATCAGATTGCAGCATAGACATTTCTAAAAGTACTCTATGAAAATTGTAAGAGCCGCCGGCTTCACCTTCAGAAAACTATAGGCGGCAGGAATATTATTTGTGAAAAGCCACATTTAATTGCTGTCCGAAGTAAATACCTGAGGCAGATCCGTGAGCGGCGGAGGCAAGGCTATGTTATTGTATATTTGGACGAATCCTGGGTCAGTGCTCACCACACCAATGCTAAAGAATGGCAATCAGTAGACGGTGAACAGAAAAGAAAAATACCAAGCAGCAAAGGCCAGCGTATTATACTAACACATGCAGGAAGCAGTGAAGAAGGTCTTGTCCATGACGCTGGACTTATTTTCCAATCAAAAAGTACCGACGGTAGGGACTACCACACAGAAATGAATGGACATATTTTCAGGCACTGGATGGAGAAAGATCTACTTCCAATTCTAAACGGACCATCATGCTTGGTAATGGATAATGCATCCTACCACAACGCAGTATCAGCGGAAGACAAAGTACCAATTGCATCAAATACAAAAGATCAAATTAGGACTTGGCTTGCTAAGGAAAATGTCAGCTTCGATGATACATATTTGAAACCCGAGTTGTTGCACCTGGTGAGGATGACAAATAAGACAAAGGTGTTTCATATTGACAAAATCATTGCGGAATACGGCCACACGTCTTTGCGACTACCTCCATATCATGCTCAATCCGATAGAGCTTGTCTGGGCTAAAGTAAAAGGGCAAGTTGCCGAACAGAACAGGACGTTTAAAATGTGTGATGTTGAAGTTCTGACACGTGAGTCCTTCTCAATGATAGACATGCAGTTCTGGAAGAAGTGTGTTGAACATGTGCTCCGAGAGGAAGACGAGTACTGGCTCCGAGATGGATTACAATTTGTCCAGCCAGTAACAATTATCAACCTCATGGAATCGTCAGATTCGGGATGATACAAATCATATTTTGCTTACAGACTGAGAAATAGCAACGTATACATTTCCATATCCAAATGCGTCTACCATCATACAATTTGTGGTGAAGTTAAGACACCCTGGGGTCTAATGGTGACCGAAGGGGATGACTAACTGTTGCATATTGTATCCAAGTTCACGATTGCACATAAAGGGCAACACACTTAATTACTTGACCTATCAAGTTAATATGGAGATACACCTATGAATAGAATTGACATGGACAAATTCTAGGGATACTGTAAAATCTAAAATTTGAGCCCCGTATTTGCAATTGTCATAAAAGATCAAAGGAATTCGCCGATGTGCAAAATCCGTAGCATCTATGGACTACTGGTTAGCTTTATTTTAGCGTCATGGATATTCTAAGGCTGCATGCAAAAATCACTGAGATCCAACAGGTAGTTTTCGAGAAAATCAATTTCAAACGTGCTCACGAATTAATGGACAGACTATAGTTTGAAATATTTCTTCTTCAGGTTATATTAAAATCAACCTCACCGGATTGTACACAATAGTAACAGATCTACGGTACACAGACGCGTTGTTCTAAGAATACATTATGGTAACATAGAAATATCGTGAGTATACAACAATTTCACGAAATCCCGTGCACCTAACCCAGTCGACTTTGAAAGCGGAAAGCATATGACGTTATAATTGGGATACCGTTATATAGTTATAGGCGTATCTCGCTATTTGTATGAAGCTATTGTATCATATTTGTTGGCTTATCAAAACTGACATTGATATCACATTCATAATGAGTCTGAAGTGCACATTTATAACAATGCAGAAGGTTACAGTTTTACTATACCAACACTTCCGTAGGGAATCTAAGAGAGGTCATCTATATTGCGATATTCATAACCCTGAGAAACTGGCGCTTGGTCTGAATAGAGAATCCTTTTCCCGATGGATTAAACAGGACACAAAGTGCACTAATGTCAAGCAAGGACGGAAAAGAACAATTGACGACTTTGACACAGATGTCATAAGACGGGAGCTCTTGAAAATGTTTGCGACAAATCAACTTGTTACTCTCAGGAAACTGAAATTAAAACTGCAATCAGATTGCAGCATAGACATTTCTAAAAGTACTCTATGAAAATTGTAAGAGCCGCCGGCTTCACCTTCAGAAAAACTATAGGCGGCAGGAATATTATTTGTGAAAAGCCACATTTAATTGCTGTCCGAAGTAAATACCTGAGGCAGATCCGTGAGCGGCGGAGGCAAGGCTATGTTATTGTATATTTGGACGAATCCTGGGTCAGTGCTCACCACACCAATGCTAAAGAATGGCAATCAGTAGACGGTGAACAGAAAAGAAAAATACCAAGCAGCAAAGGCCAGCGTATTATACTAACACATGCAGGAAGCAGTGAAGAAGGTCTTGTCCATGACGCTGGACTTATTTTCCAATCAAAAGTACCGACGGTAGGGACTACCACACAGAAATGAATGGACATATTTTCAGGCACTGGATGGAGAAAGATCTACTTCCAATTCTAAACGGACCATCATGCTTGGTAATGGATAATGCATCCTACCACAACGCAGTATCAGCGGAAGACAAAGTACCAATTGCATCAAATACAAAAGATCAAATTAGGACTTGGCTTGCTAAGGAAAATGTCAGCTTCGATGATACATATTTGAAACCCGAGTTGTTGCACCTGGTGAGGATGACAAATAAGACAAAGGTGTTTCATATTGACAAAATCATTGCGGAATACGGCCACACGTCTTTGCGACTACCTCCATATCATGCTCAATCCGATAGAGCTTGTCTGGGCTAAAGTAAAAGGGCAAGTTGCCGAACAGAACAGGACGTTTAAAATGTGTGATGTTGAAGTTCTGACACGTGAGTCCTTCTCAATGATAGACATGCAGTTCTGGAAGAAGTGTGTTGAACATGTGCTCCGAGAGGAAGACGAGTACTGGCTCCGAGATGGATTACAATTTGTCCAGCCAGTAACAATTATCAACCTCATGGAATCGTCAGATTCGGGATGATACAAATCATATTTTGCTTACAGACTGAGAAATAGCAACGTATACATTTCCATATCCAAATGCGTCTACCATCATACAATTTGTGGTGAAGTTAAGACACCCTGGGGTCTAATGGTGACCGAAGGGACTAACTGTTGCATATTGTATCCAAGTTCACGATTGCACATAAAGGGCAACACACTTAATTACTTGACCTATCAAGTTAATATGGAGATACACCTATGAATAGAATTGACATGGACAAATTCTAGGATACTGTAAAATCTAAAATTTGAGCCCCGTATTTGCAATTGTCATAAAAGATCAAAGGAATTCGCCGATGTGCAAAATCCGTAGCATCTATGGACTACTGGTTAGCTTTATTTTAGCGTCATGGATATTCTAAGGCTGCATGCAAAAATCACTGAGATCCAACAGGTAGTTTTCGAGAAAATCAATTTCAAACGTGCTCACGAATTAATGGACAGACTATAGTTTGAAATATTTCTTCTTCAGGTTATATTAAAATCAACCTCACCGGATTGTACACAATAGTAACAGATCTACGGTACACAGACGCGTTGTTCTAAAATACATTATGGTAACATTGAAATATCGTGAGTAAACAACAATTTCACGGGAATTCCCGTGCACCTAACCCAGTCGACTTTGAACGCGGAAAGCATATGACGTTATAATTGGGATACCGTTGTATAGTTATAGGTGTATCTCGCTATTTGTATGAAGCTATTGTATCATATTTGTTGGCTTATCAAAACTGACATAAATATCACATTCATAATGAGTCTGAAGTGCACATTTATAACAATGCAGAAGGTTACAGTTTTACTATACCAACACTTCCGTAGGGAATCTAAGAGAGGTCATCTATATTGCGATATTCATAACCCTGAGAAACGAACGCAACTGGCGCTTGGTCTGAATAGAGAATCCTTTTCCCGATGGATTAAACAGGACACAAAGTGCACTAATGTCAAGCAAGGAAGGAAAAGAACAATTGACGACTTTGACATAGATGTCATAAGACGGGAGCTCTTGAAAATGTTTGCGACAAATCAACTTGTTACTCTCAGGAAACTGAAATTAAAACTGCAATCAGATTGCAGCATAGACATTTCTAAAAGTACTCTATGGAAAATTGTAAGAGCCGCCGGCTTCACCTTCAGAAAAACTATAGGCGGCAGGAATATTATTTGTGAAAAGCCACATTTAATTGCTGTCCGAAGTAAATACCTGAGGCAGATCCGTGAGCGGCGGAGGCAAGGCTATGATATTGTATATTTGGACGAATCCTGGGTCAATGCTCACCACACCAATGCTAAAGAATGGCAATCAGTAGACGGTGAACAGAAAAGAAAATACCAAGCAGCAAAGGCCAGCGTATTATACTAACACATGCAGGAAGCAGTGAAGAAGGTCTTGTCCATGACGCTGGACTTATTTTCCAATCAAAAGTACCGACGGTAGGGACTACCACACAGAAATGAATGGACATATTTTCAGGCACTGGATGGAGAAAGATCTACTTCCAATTCTAAACAGACCATCATGCTTGGTAATGGATAATGCATCCTATCACAACGCAGTATCAGCGGAAGACAAAGTACCAACTGCATCAAATACAAAAGATCAAATTAGGACTTGGCTTGCTAAGGAAAATGTCAGCTTCGATGATACATATTTGAAACCCGAGTTGTTGCACCTGGTGAGGATGACAAATAAGACAAAGGTGTTTCATATTGACAAAATCATTGCGGAATACGGCCACACGTCTTTGCGACTACCTCCATATCATGCTCAATCCGATAGAGCTTGTCTGGGCTAAAGTAAAAGGGCAAGTTGCCGAACAGAACAGGACGTTTAAAATGTGTGATGTTGAAGTTCTGACACGTGAGTCCTCTCAATGATAGACATGCAGTTCTGGAAGAAGTGTGTTGAACATGTGCTCCGAGAGGAAGACGAGTACTGGCACCGAGATGGATTACAATTTGTCCAGCCAGTAACAATTATCAACCTCATGGAATCGTCAGATTCGGGATGATACAAATCATATTTTGATTACAGACTGAGAAATAGCAACGTATACATTTCCATATCCAAATGCGTCTACCATCATACAATTTGTGGTGAAGTTAAGACACCCTGGGGTCTAATGGTGACCAAAGGGGAGGACTAACTGTTGCATATTGTATCCAAGTTCACGATTGCACATAAAGGGCAACACAATTAATTACTTGACCTATCAAGTTAATATGGAGATACACCTATGAATAGAATTGACATGGACAAATTCTAGGGATTACTGTAAAATCTAAAATTTGAGCCCCGTATTTGCAATTGTCATAAAAGATCAAAGGAATTCACCGATGTGCAAATTCCGTAGCATCTATGAACTACTGGTTAGCTTTATTTTAGCGTCATGGATATTCTAAGGCTGCATGCAAAAATCACTGAGATCCAACAGGTAGTTTTCGAGAAAATCAATTTCAAACGTGCTCACGAATTAATGGACAGACTATAGTAATAGATTTTAACTACTTGCGCAGCGTGTTCGTAGCGCGTTGGACTATGGGTGACTAGTCCTCTGTAAGTGCGGGTTCAACTCCGCGGACTGGCAGAAAAGCTACAGGTTCCCAGATTTACGGTGTTCGTGGCACCGAGCCGAAGGGTTACGATGTCCATGACACGAGCCGAAGAGCTTTCAGCTCAAGTGCTTCTGGATCGGGCAAAAAAAAAAAAAAACTACTTGCACAGTAATATTTCTTTAAGAACTTAAACGTCATCTTTCCTCTTCTTCTTCTTTTGTCTTCGCACTGCTACCGGGTTGGTGCTCAGTGCGTAGTTTTCTGTTTTTGTCTTGCGCTGTTCTAGTGGCTTGGATGATAATTATATATATTTTTTTTGGACAGGATTCAGCTATACCATCTATCCACCTTTTTCGTGGTGTTGCTCTCTCCTTCTTTCCTGATTTTCTGTTGTATATGACTATGTATACAGTGGAGTTTTATTGCATTTTTATTACGTGACCGAACCACTTCAGTCTTTGTTTCTCAATGTAATTCAAGCAAGGTTCTGTGCCAACTTTCTTTCTTATGCTGATGTTGGTGACTTTGTTTCTCAATGTAATTCAAGCAAGGTTCTGTGCCAACTTTCTTTCTTATGCTGATGTTGTGACTTTGTTTCTCAATGTAATTCAAGCAAGGTTCTGTGTCAACTTTCTTTCTTATGCTGATGTTGTGACTTTGTTTCTCAATGTAATTCAAGCAACAAGGTTCTGTGCCAACTTTCTTTCTTATGCTGATGTTGGTGACTTTGTACTCAATGTAATTCAAGCAAGGTTCTGTGTCAACTTTCTTTCTTATGCTGATGTTGGTAACTTTGTTTCTCAATGTAATTCAAGCAAGGTTCTGTGCCAACTTTCTTTCTTATGCTGATGTTGGTGACTTTGTTTATCAATGTAATTCAAGCAAGGTTCTGTGTCAACTTTCTTTCTTATGCTGATGTTGGTAACTTTGTTTCTCAATGTAATTCAAGCAAGGTTCTGTGCCAACTTTCTTTCTTATGCTGATGTTGGTGACTTTGTTTATCAATGTAATTCAAGCAAGGTTCTGTGCCTACTTTCTTTCTGAAGTTGATGTTGGTAACTTTGTTTCTCAATGTAATTCAAGCAAGGTTCTGTGTCAACTTTCTTTCTTATGCTGATGTTGGTAACTTTGTTTCTCAATGTAATTCAAGCAAGGTTATGTGCCAACTTTCTTTCTTATGTTGATGTTGGTGACTTTGTTTCTCAATGTAATTCAAGCAAGGTTATGTGCCAACTTTCTTTCTTATACTGATGTTGGTGACTTTGTTTCTCAATGTAATTCAAGCAAGGTTCTGTGCCAACTTTCTTTCTTATGCTGATGTTGTGACTTTGTTTCTCAATGTAATTCAAAACACGTAATTACAAAGTACTGTAGTTTTACAAATTACAAAAACAATGACAAATTCAATTCAATGTAATTCAAGCAAGGTTCTGTGCCAACTTTCTTTCTTATGCTGATGTTGGTGACTTTGTTCTCAATGTAATTCAAGCAAGGTTCTGTGCCTACTTTCTTTCTGATGTTGATGTTGGTAACTTTGTTTCTCAATGTAATTCAAGCAAGGTTCTTTGCCAACTTTCTTTCTTATGCTGATGTTAGTGACTTTGTTTCTCAATGTAATTCAAGCAAGGTTCTGTGCCAACTTTCTTTCTTATGCTGATGTTAGTGACTTTGTTTCTCAATGTAATTCAAGCAAGGTTCTGTGCCAACTTTCTTTCTTATACTGATGTTGGTGACTCTGTCTTTCTGTTTTGTTGTAAATTTCGAGGCAGTGCATTTCACATGTAGTTATTTTTTGCACTACGCTTTGCTCATTGTCCATCTCTGAAATCACAGAATAAGCATGAAAATGCTGCTGATCATCTGTTGTTTAGCTGTCAGAAATGTCTTAACAATGAGGTTAGTTGTAGGATATTAAACAAACATTAAAGAATTGGATGGTTAATGGTCCACAGGAAGTTTCAAGACCTCTTTAGATCTTTCATGTACGGAACTAAGACAAAGCTACGGATATTCAAACATATGTTTGACTCTTTCGATCCATATGTTTGGACTCTCTTCTGATCCCATATGTTTGGACTTTTCTCTCTTCGATCCCCATAGTTTGACTCTCTCTCTCGATCCCCTTTGTTGGGACTTCTGTTCTCGATCCCCATATGTTTGACTCTCTCTCGATCCCCATAGTTTCGACTTCTCTCTAGATATCCATATGTTTGGATTTCTCCTCTCGATCCCCATATGTTTGGACTCTCTCTCTCTAGATCTCCATATGTTTGGACTATATCTCTCTCTCTCTCTCTAATATCCATATGTTTGGACTTCTCTCTCTGTCTCTAGATCTCCATATGTTTGGACTCTCTCTCTCTCTCTCTCTAGATCTCCATATGTTTGGACTCTCTCTCTCTCGATCTCCATGTGTTTGGACTCTCTCTCTCTCTCTAGATCTCCATATGTTTGGACTCTCTCTCTCTCTCTCTAGATCTCCATATGTTTGGACTCTCTCTCTCTCTCGATCTCCATATGTTTGGACTCTCTCTCTCTCTCTCTAGATCTCCATATGTTTGGACTCTCTCTCTCTCTCTAGATCTCCATATGTTTGGACTCTCTCTCTCTCTAGATCTCCATATGTTTGGACTCTCTCTCTCTCTCTCTCTAGATCTCCATATGTTTGGACTCTCTCTAGATCTCCATATGTTTGGACTCTCTCTCTCTCTCTCTAGATCTCCATATGTTTGGACTCTCTCTCTATCTCTAGATCTCCATATGTTTGGACTCTCTCTTTTCCTTTTAGATCTCCATATGGTTGGACTCTCTCTCTCTCTCTAGATCTCCATATGTTTGGACTCTCTCTCTCTCTCTAGATCTCCATATGTTTGGGCTCTCTCTCTCTCTCTCTCTAGATCTCCATATGTTTGGACTCTCTCTCTCTCTCTAGATCTTCATATGTTTGGATCTCTCTCTCTCTCTAGATCTCCATATGTTTGGACTCTCTCTCTCTAGATCTCCATATGTTTGGACTCTCTCTCTCTCTAGATCTCCATATGTTTGGACTCTCTCTCTCTCTCTCTAGATCTCCATATGTTTGGACTCTCTCTCTAGATCTCCATATGTTTGGACTCTCTCTCTCTCTTTAGATCTCCATATGTTTGGACTCTCTTTCTCTCTCTCTAGATCTCCATATGTTTGGACTCTCTCTCTCTCTCTAGATCTCCATATGTTTGGACTCTCTCTCTCTAGATCTCCATATGTTTGGACTCTCTCTCTCTCTCTCAGATCTCCATATGTTTGGACTCTCTCTCTCTCTCTCTCTAGATCTCCATATGTTTGGACTCTCTCTCTCTCTCTCTCTCAGATCTCCATATGTTTGGACTCTCTCTCTCTCTTTAGATCTCCATATGTTTGGACTCTCTCTCTCTCTCTAGATCTCCATATGTTTGAACTCTCTCTCTCTCTCTCTAAATCTCTATATGTTTGGACTCTCTCTCTCTCTCTCTCTCTAGATCTCCATATGTTTGGACTATCTCTCTCTCTCTCTCGCTAGATCTCCATATGTTTGGACTCTCTCTCTCTAGATCTCCATATGTTTGGACTATATCTCTCTCTCTCTCTCTCTCTAGATCTCCATATGTTTGGACTCTCTCTCTCTCTCTCTCTCTAGATGTCCATATGTTTGGACTCTCTCTCTCTCTCTCTCTAGATCTCCATATGTTTGGACTCTCTCTGTCTCTCTAGATCTCTCTCTAGATCTCTCTCTAGATCTCCATATGTTTGGACTCTCTCTCTCTCGCTCTCTAGATCTCCATATGTTTGGACTCTCTCTCTCTCTTTAGATCTCCATATGTTTGGACTCTCTCTCTCTCTCTCTCTAGATCTCCATATGTTTGGACTCTCTCTCTCTCTCTCTCTCTCTAGATCTCCATATGTTTGGACTATCTCTCTCTCTCTCTCTCTAGATCTCCATATGTTTGGACTCTCTCTCTCTCTCTAGATCTCCATATGTTTGGACTCTCTCTCTCTCTCTCTCTCTCTAGATCTCCATATGTTTGGACTCTCTCTCTCTCTCTAGATCTCCAATGTTTGGACTCTCTCTCTCTCTCTCTAGATCTCCATATGTTTGGACTCTCTCTCTCTCTCTCTCTCTCTAGATCTCCATATGTTTGGACTCAATTCTGCCATGTGGTGCTGGGATTCGCAAGGGGAGCAAAGAATAGTAACACTGCGACCTACAAGGCATGTCGTAAGAGGCGACTGAGGTAGAGGCCTAGGGAAGCTACTCTAGTAAATAAAAAGCGTCCGAGAAATTGGATGTACTGGCCTACTTGTGGGCACATAACTGGCACAACGTACAATCTCTCTTAGGCTCGAATCACATACAAATCACAAAGGGTGGTTAACAAGTGGTCGATATAGAGCGCTCGACGAAGAAGAAGAAGAAGAAGACTAAGTAAGTGGTCTGGAAGACATACTCGCGGAAGTGACTCTCTGGACTATAATCACGTGCCCACTGAAATCAATAAGTGATGTTATTAGAGCTCCAACCATGCTAGCAATGGGAGAATACTACAGGGATGTTATTAGTGCTCCAACCACGCTAGCAATGGGAGAATACTACAGGGATGTTATTAGTGCTCCAACCACGCTAGCAATGGGAGAATACTACAGGGATGTTATTAGTGCTCCAACCACGCTAGCAATGGGAGAATACTGCAGTGATGTTATTAGAGCTCCAACCATGCTAGCAATGGGAGAATACTGCAGTGATGTTATTAGAGCTCCAACCATGCTAGCAATGGGAGAATACTGCAGTGATGTTATTAGTGCTCCAACCACGCTAGCAATGGAAGAATACTACAGGGATGTTATTAGAGCTCCAACCACGCTAGCAATGGGAGAATACTGCAGTGATGTTATTAGTGCTCCAACCACGCTAGTAATGAGAGAATACTACAGGGATGTTATTAGAGCTCCAACCACGCTAGCAATGGGAGAATACTGCAGTGATGTTATTAGAGCTCCAACCATGCTAGTAATGAGAGAATACTGCAGTGATGTTATTAGAGCTCCAACCATGCTAGCAATGGGAGAATACTACAGTGATGTTATTAGAGCTCCAACCACGCTAGCAATGGGAGAATACTACAGGGATGTTATTAGTGCTCCAACCACGCAAGCAATGGGAGAATACTACAGGGATGTTATTAGTGCTCCAACCACGCTAGCAATGGGAGAATACTACAGGGATGTTATTAGAGCTCCAACCACGCTAGCAATGGGAGAATACTGCAGTGATGTTATTAGAGCTCCAACCATGCTAGTAATGAGAGAATACTGCAGTGATGTTATTAGAGCTCCAACCATGCTAGCAATGGGAGAATACTACAGGGATGTTATTAGAGCTCCAACCATGCTAGCAATGGGAGAATACTACAGGGATGTTATTAGTGCTCCAACCACGCTAGAAATGGGAGAATACTACAGGGATGTTATTAGAGCTCCAACCATGCTAGCAATGGGAGAATACTACAGGGATGTTATTAGAGCTCCAACCATGCTAGCAATGGGAGAATACTACAGGGATGTTATTAGTGCTCCAACCACGCTAGCAATGGGAGAATACTGCAGTGATGTTATTAGAGCTCCAACCACGCAAGCAATGGGAGAATACTACAGGGATGTTATTAGAGCTCCAACCACGCTAGCAATGAGAGAATACTACAGTGATGTTATTAGAGCTCCAACCATGCTAGCAATGGGAGAATACTGCAGTGATGTTATTAGAGCTTCAACCATGCTAGCAATGGGAGAATACTACAGTGATGTTATTAGAGCTCCAAACATGCTAGCAATGGGAGAATACTGCAGTGATGTTATTAGAGCTCCAACCATGCTAGCAATGGGAGAATACTACAGTGATGTTATTAGAGCTCCAACCATGCTAGCAATGGGATAATACTACAGGGATGTTATTAGTGCTCCAACCATGCTAGCAATAGGAGAATACTACAGTGATGTTATTAGAGCTCCAACCACGCTAGCAATGAGAGAATACTGCAGGGATGTTATTAGAGCTCCAACCACGCTAGCAATGGGAGAATACTGCAGTGATGTTATTAGAGCTCCAACCACGCTAGCAATGGGAGAATACTACAGGGATGTTATTAGAGCTCCAACCACGCTAGCAATGGGAGAATACTACAGGGATGTTATTAGAGCTCCAACCACGCTAGCAATGGGAGAATACTACATGGATGTTATTAGAGCTCCAACCACGCTAGCAATGAGAGAATACTACAGGGATGTTATTAGAGCTCCAACCACGCTAGCAATGGGAGAATACTACAGGGATGTTATTAGAGCTCCAACCACGCTAGCAATGGGAGAATACTACAGGGATGTTATTAGAGCTCCAACCGCTAGCAATGAGAGAATACTACAGGGATGTTATTAGAGCTCCAACCACGCTAGCAATGGGAGAATACTACAGGGATGTTATTAGAGCTCCAACCACGCTAGCAATGAGAGAATACTACAGGGATGTTATTAGAGCTCCAACCACGCTAGCAATGAGAGAATACTGCAGGGATGATCAATGAACCCTACCTGGGTAGGAGTCTCCGCAGAATTAAGCACACCATGTCGCAGTGTTACGCAGGGCCGTGCGGTATATTTTCTCAATATGATGCACATCTTCAAAATGCCCCCTTAAATGTTTTATCCTTAAAATAACCCTCAACTGTAATTTTGATTTTGTTGTTTATGTCGACCCCTTTATGGTTCCGCCTGATGCGACCGCCTCTCTGTATCATAGCAAGGCACGGCCCTGACTACACGCCTATAGCTGTTGGGAGGTTTTTGCGTTTTCAAGGAAGCTCGGGTGCTTAACCCCCTCCCCATCCACCCATTAAATAATTCCTCTCGTACCGTTATACGTTACCTAGGGCCTGCAAGTAATTTCTCTATACCGTTCTATCCTGGGCAACTCGCTCAATCTCATCCATGGAACTGAGACCGATATTTCCTGCCTCTCTCAGCAAAATTCGTTTCAGGGTCTCCTTAGGTCGACCTCACTACACCCATTGCACTACAGTAAAAAGAGTTTAAATTCCTAATCCCTAGGGCTAGAGGAATAAGACGTAGAAGAAGAAGAAGAAGTCTGGAAGACAAAAAATAAAGAGATAGAAAAGAGACGATGGCGATGTGCTGGGCATGTCTTCAGGATGAGAACAGAAAGACGACCAAGACATGCAGTGCAGTGGACACCGCAGGAACAGTGGAAAAGGGGGAAACCTAGAGGCACATGGAAGAGAACTTTTGAAACAGAGCGCACAGACATGCATAGGATTATGTTTGGCGTAAAAAAAAAAAAAAAGAAGCACAAAATCAAATTAAGTGGGAAATTTGATCATATGTGCCCTTGTGTGCGAGAGGACTGGTGATGATGATGATGATGATGATATGCGATGATAATGATGATGATGGGGTGGTGGTAGTGGTGATGATTATGATGATGATGTATGACGACGATGATGACGATGATTATGATGACGATGATTATGATGACGATGATTATGATGACGATGATTATGATGACGATGATTATGATGACGATGATTATGATGATGATAATGACGATGATTATGATGACGATGACGACGATGATTATGATGACGATGATTATAACGATGATTATGATGACGATGATGACGATGATTATGATGACGATGATTATGATGACGATGATTATGATGACGATGATGACGATGATTATGATGACGATGATTATGATGACGATGATGACGATGATTATGATGACGATGATGACGATGATTATGATGACGATGATTATAACGATGATTATGACGACGATGATGACGATGATTATGATGACGATGATTATGACGATTGCATTATGATGCGTATTGACGATGATTATGATGATGATGATTATGATGACGATGATATGATGACGATATGACGTGATTATGATGACGATGATTATATGACATAATGATGACGATGATTATGATGACGATGATTATGATGACGATGATGACGATGATAGACGACGATATTATGACTAGATGATGACAGATGATTATGATGACGATGATTATAACATGATTACTGACGACGAATTGGATGACGATGATGACATGATTATGATGACTATGATTATAACGATGATTATGATGACGATGATTATAACGATGATTATGATGACGATGATTATGGTGACGATGATTATAACGATGATTATGATGACAATGATGACTATGATGACGATGATTACGATGATCTTCTTCTTCTTTGCGTTCGTTCTTTACGACCAATTTTAATCACTCTTTGTGATATGTTTGATCTTTGCCAAGAACGTGTATACGTTGCACATTGGTTTGACATATTACGATGATGATAATGATGATGATTACGATGATGATAATGATGATGATGATGAAGATGATGATGATGACTTCTCAGCAACAACCAAAAAACATTTTTTCATAACATTAAAAGTGGTCCACGTATCATTCATGTTTCAAGATTGTTCAAAGACATTCGTTGTATATACATCTAGCGGCGCAATCCATATTAAGACATAGCGAGGCAGAGGCCTCCTCCTCTGTCTTGTGCGATGATGAGTTGTTATGAACCTGAGGGTCATTGGTACGCTCTGGAAGATGGAAGAAGATCAGGGACAATGGACAGAATCACTGCAGGGGTCAGTAGCTGGAATCACTGCAGGGGTCAGTAGCTGGAATCACTGCAGGGGTCAGTAGCTGGAATCACTGCAGGGGTCAGTAGCTAGAATCACTGCAGGGGTCAGTAGTTAGAATCACTGCAGGAGATATTGCGCAAAAAGATATTTCGAAGGCGATCGGCGCACCTTTGGACATGTCTGAAGTGCAATGAAAATATTCGTTAAACTTTTAGCAGCTGGACGCTGCAGGAGATATTTCGAAGGAGATCGAAGCACCTTTGGATATGTCTGGAGTGCAAAAAAAAATATTCCAAAACTGGAAAACTTAAACATTGAGTAACTATATACATAAAATATATCTGGAAGTGATGTTTGTCTTGTCAACATTACATTTTAAATTCAAAAACAAAACAAAATATCATTGCATTAACAAGGAAAAAGTCATATACGATCATTAAGTGCCGTTTTAACTGACGAGAACCAGATTTACGATGTTCGTGGCACCGAACCGAAGGGTCACGATGTCCATGGCACCGAGCCGAAGAGCTGAAATCTCAAGTGCTACTGGATCGGGAGGGGGGGGACTAACGAGAACTGCAGCAACTTTAGTAATGGATGGACGGCAGTCATACCAATAAATACTGATTGGTGTGTGGAAGAATGGTAAGGTTAGAACACTTTCTCTGTAGCGTCGTTTGTTATGGATCATTCAGATGAGACATATTGTACATATAAAGGATTTCACTGCAATGAACACGACGAACTGAAAATCCACATGGATACTGCTGAATCAGGGTCCGGTTCCGTGTTTCAATATGACCTGGATACGCACTGCAGTAATCGTAATCGTAAATTCTTCTAACGATACTAAGTGCATCATGAGGTATCGAAACTTTTATTCCTTCGAATATGCCTGTTTTTAAAGGAAACACAAATTGCGTTGGATAAATGTATGTTTTCCGGATGTAATATGTCAGAGACCAGACATATGTGTCGTCCATCTGGTAGAAGAATATGTCTATGAACGGATAGTCTGATCCAGCGTAGTGAAATTTCCAATGAAGATAGTGTCGAATTTCAAGGGCGAATCCTTGGATACAAGCTAGTGTTTGTTTCACAAGTTCCCACTGTGTGAAGCTAACAGATATATCAATATCATCATCCCAGGGAACAAAACCTCCATGTCGAACTAACCCCAACAAAGAACCAGCCACCATGAAATGATTAACCTGCACTGCGTCCAACGCTCTGACAAGAACAGAATAGAGGTACAAGTGGTCAACTTTTTGTGAGACGTTTAACGCTGGAAGAAAGTTTCCATGACGTCGTGTCAATACATCCATCACTGGCACAGAATTATCAATATTAGAATATGACATAACAGAACGTATATTAATATTTGACTTCGATATTGTTGACAATTTCAATTTAGAACATGCAACAGTTTGGAAAACTCCTTCAGGAATGACTTCCCTTGAATAATGTATCTGTAACAGGCTTCCGGTTGGTATATCCTTCCATGCATACTCTAAAATTGGATGAAAAACGACATTGCGTAGAGGAATAATAAAAACTGAACATAGAAACATCAGCTGCAGAAGCAACATGAAGACGATAATCCTTAATCTTCCAAAACACATCCTTCTGTATACAAACAACAAGAGATTAGACAACATCGTTACGGTGTCTTGTTTAAAATATCATCCTCTTGAGAAATAATCCTATCAAGATATAGAAATCAACAGCGACCGGTGTTAAATACTTTGTTTTGATTCATAATCTTCAAATTCTTTGTAAAATTTAGTCAAGTTTCAAACACTTTGTGTAGATTCGGAATGTTATAATTCTGTGTACAAATTAGTGAAGTCCCAAACACTTTGTGTACATTCGGAATGTTCTAATTCTGTGTACAAATTAGTGAAGTCCCAAACACTTTGTGTACATTCGGAATGTTCTAATTCTGTGTACAAATTAGTGAAGTCCCAAACACTTTGTGTACATTCGGAATGTTCTAATTCTTTGTACAAATTAGTGAAGTCCCAAACACTTTGTGTACATTCGGAATGTTCTAATTCTGTGTACAAATTAGTGAAGTCCCAAACACTTTGTGTACATTCGGAATGTTCTAATTCTGTGTACAAATTAGTGAAGTCCCAAACACTTTGTGTACATTCGGAATGTTCTAATTCTGTGTACAAATTAGTGAAGTCCCAAACACTTTGTGTACATTCGGAAGGTTCTAATTCTGTGTACAAATTAGTGAAGTCCAAACACTTTGTGTAGATTCGGAATGTTCTAATTCTGTGTACAAATTAGTGAAGTCCCAAACACTTTGTGTACATTCGGAAGGTTCTAAATCTTTGTATAATTTAAAACAGTTCTAATTCTTTGTACAGATTAAGATTCCAAATTGTAACAAATATTAATACTCTTCAGTGGGCGTCTGTAGCTTAAGTGGTAGTAAGCTTGATCACAACCCAAGCGTACCTGGTTCAAACTCCGGGGGCGGACAGTTTGGAAGCAAATTCGTCCCTTGGATTTTTACGAACAATATAAATAGACCTCACCGTTCAGAAAGCAATGACAAACTAATGAACGTATAAGTGGTGCCTAATAAATCGATGACTCGTTTACTGTGGTTGATGGCTAAGTTCTGTAAAGGATAAGCCACGGTTTTCAAAACGCTGATAATACTTTGTGCGGGTTCATAAGTTGTCAGGACTGTGCTGAAGTAAAACTTCTTGGCTGGCGTGTTTTCTTTTTGCTGTTTTAAAGATTCTGAAGACAAACCATGTAGATACTATATTTTTTACGTGTCCTCCTAGACTTTTGTTGTTTTGTGGAAGTATCATGAGACGGATCGTAAGTTGATCATGTAGATTTTTCAGAAAGTTTGTGTTGTGTTTTTGTCAAGAGATTTGATACGAGAAGGTCCTGTCTGACTTACGTACTAGGTAGAGGTTTGAATCTTCCTGTTAGTATTAATGGCGACAGACGATGTCATATACTCTGTGGATATCAGAATAAACAGAAATTATGATTATGAATGATGATTATGAGAGATGGAGAGGAGGAGAGATAAATGATGATGATGATGATGAGGAGGAGGAGGAGGATAATATGATGAGAGTATGATGAGGATGTTGATTGATAGAGATATTTGATGAGGAGAGGAGGATTGATGATTATGATATGAGAGAGAGGGAATGATTGATAGTGATTAATGGGAAGAGATGTATATATGGGGTGATAGAATGAAAAGAATTATGATAGAATGATGATTATGATGAGGAGGAGGATGATGATGATGATGATGAGGAGGATGGAGGAGGAAATGATGATGATGATGAGGAGGAAAGAAGGATGATGATAATGATGATGATGAGAAGAGGAGGATGATGATTTGATGATGATGATTACGAGACAATGAGGATGTGATATGATGATTATGAGGAGGAAGAGGATGATGATGGTATGATGAGGGAGGAAGGGGAGATGTAATATGAGGAGGATGTGATATGATGATGATGATTATGATGAGAGGAGACGAGAGAGAGGGAAGAGGATAATGATGATAAAAAAAGAAAGTAATACTTCTCTCTTTGTGTTCGTTCTTGACCAATGTAATCTTTGGAATTTGTCTTTTCAAGAACTGTACGTTTCATTGTTTAGGCCAAACGCATGACTCGTTTAGGACACGCATCTTTCAGCCAACAGTCGCCTCGACATGGGCAGGTAACAGTGGTTCTATTCTTTACACCCCAAATTTGGGCCCTGTAACCATTCGGCGAAAATAATATAGAAATGTGAGCAGTATCGATATAAAGGAAGACTGCAATAAAATTATGTAGTAATGGTGAAACAAGCAAAAACAAAGTACTGTCATCAACAAATAAACAGGGTACAGGTATTAAGAACTTTCGGAAAAACAAATAGACAAACACGGGACTCGAACCACTTATCCTAGTCCTTACGACACCAACCGCCTAGCCTAGCAATACGAGCGTTTTTACATACACAACCAATGAGCCATTTTTTTTTAAAAACTGCAGTTTTCGAAAAATAGAAATCGTGGCTTATCCTTAACAGAGCTTACCCATCAACCACAAACAAAGAATAAAGTGGTTCGGCCACAAATAAGAATGCATCAGAAATCCACAGTATGCAGAGTCTTCTACAACAGAACATCAGGAAAGAAGACGAGAGAAAGACCACGAAAAAGATGGTTAGAAGGCGTAGCAGAATCCTGTCAAAGAGCAAAAATAACAATCACCCAAGCCAACAGAACAGCACAAAACAAAAACAGAAAACCACGACACTGGGCAACAACCCGGTAGCAGTGTGAGGACACTAGAACAGAGCCAGACAAAAACAGAAAACCACGACACTGGGCAACAACCCGGTAACAGTGTGACGACACTAGAACAGCGCAAGACAAAAACAGAAAACACGACACTGGGCAACAAACTGATAGCAGTGTGACGACACTAGAACAGCGCAAGACAAAAACAGAAAACCACGACACTGGGCAACAACCCGGTAGCAGTGTGACGACACTGGGCAACAGCCCGGTAGCAGTGTGACGACACTGGGCAACAACCCGGTAGCAGTGTGACGACACTAGAACAGCGCAAGACAAACACAGAAAACCACGACACTGGGCAACAACCCGGTAGCAGTGTGACGACACTGGGCAACAACCCGGTAGCAGTGTGACGACACTGGGCAACAACCCGGAAGCAGTGTGACGACACTGGGCAACAACCCGGTAGCAGTGTGACGACACTGGACAACAACCCGGTAGCAGTGTGACGACACTGGCAACAACCCGGTAGCAGTGTGACGACACTGGGCTACAACCCGGTAGCAGTGTGCCGACACTGGGTAACAACCCGGTAGCAGTGTGCCGACACTGGGCAACAACCCGGTAGCAGTGTGCCGACACTGGGCAACAACCCGGTAGCAGTGTGACGACACTGGGCAACAACCCGGTAGCAGTGTGCCGACACTGGGCAACAACCCGGTAGCAGTGTGACGACACTGGGCAACAACCCGGTAGCAGTGTGACGACACTGCGCAACAACCGACGGGCAGTGTGCCGACACTGGGCAACAACCCGGTAGCAGTGTGCCGACACTGGGCAACAACCCGGTAGCAGTGTGACGACACTGGGCAACAACCCGGTAGCAGTGTGACGACACTGGGCAACAACCCGGTAGCAGTGTGACGACCCTGGACAACAACCCGGTAGCAGCGTGACGCCACTGGGCAACAACCCGGTAGCAGTGTGACGACACTGGGCAACAACCCGGTAGCAGTGTGACGCCACTGGGCAACAACCCGGTAGCAGTGTGACGACACTGGGCAACAACCCGGTAGCAGTGTGACGACAACAGAAGAAGCCATCAACCAAGGTAAACGAGTAAAAGTCTAGGCAACACTTTTACGTTCAGTAGTTTGACATTGCTTTCTGGACGGACTGTAGTTTTACAAAGTACAAAAAACATTATACTGCAATGTTTCGACCAAAAGGACGTTATCAAGCACAGGATACAACAGAAGCAAAGAAATTAAGACTACCTATACATCAGACACAACATATATAAACAGACAATAAATTCCTAAAAAGCAATGTTACTTCGATACAGTGGTGGATACAAAGCAAAACGGCGTGAGACGACAAAGGTGAACCTCAGAAATAATAGAGGCGACGAAAAACACTATTTATGAAGCGCATGCAAATCCCGTTCTAGAAATCTCTTCTTATCCTGACGCTGTGAAGCAAAACAGGAATAGAGAAAAGAAAGAAAGGAATGGAAAGAAAAGAAAGAAAGGAAAGGAAAGAAAAGAAAGAAAGGAAAGGAAAGAAAGAAAAGAAAGGAATGGATAGAAAAGAAAGAAAGGAATGGAAAGAAAAGAAAGAAAGGAAAGGAAAGAAAAGAAAGAAAGGAATGGAAAGAAAAGAAAGAAAGGAATGGAAAGAAAAGAAAGAAAGGAATGGAAAGAAAAGAAAGAAAGGAAAGGAAAGAAAAGAAAGAAAGGAATGGAAAGAAAAGAAAGAAAGGAAAGGAAAGAAAAGAAAGAAAGGAATGGAAAGAAAAGAAAGAAAGGAAAGGAAAGAAAAGAAAGAAAGGAATGGAAAGAAAAGAAAGAAAGGAAAGGAAAGAAAAGAAAGAAAGGAAAGGAAAGGAAAGAAAAGAAAGTGGCTTTCAAGCCTAATCATATCCATTTTTAATTGCCAAGGATTTACTAATGTGCTCAACTTTAACATTGGAACTATGTTTTGTCGTCGGTTTCCGTTAGGACTAGGAACAAAATCTACAATGAGATCGAGAATCTCTGGGGAGGGGAGGGAGTGGAGGATCCGATCGCTCCACACTGGGAGTGAACAGATTACTTTAAAAAGGAGAGACACGTATCCTATCTCTACGCCACAGAGATGCAATTTTCTCTGACTTTTTGTTTTGGTTTTGTGTTTTTTCCAGAAGCACTTGAGCTTTCAGCTCTTCGGCTCGGTGCCATGGACATCGTAACCCTTCGGTTCGGTGCCACGAACACCGTAAATCTGGGGAATCTGTGGCTTTTTCTGCCATCCCGCGGAATTGAACCCGCACACAGAGGGATAGTCACCCGTAGTCCAACGCGCTACGAACACGCTGGGCAAACGGGCCTCTGACTTTGTTAAATAGCAGTGTATATATATAAAAATAATTTTGTTTTAAATTTCAGCAGTCTTTTCAGATCTTAGGGTATTCTTTCCCCTCTCTCTCTCTCTCCTCTCTCTCTCTCTCTCTTCTCTCTCTCTCTCTTGCAATCACGGCGAGGCCGATGTACCAGATCTTGCCATAAATTCTATTCATGTGGAAATCTGATTCATGCAGCCTTATCATTGGTGTGTTTTACGTTACATCTTCAGCACCATTTGGAGCTCTGGTGTTTATCCTTCGTCGATGTGTCCGGTTTCAGTCAGCGTTTACTCGGTTTGCTCTCCGTTCTGTAGCCATCTAGTGTTTTTACGGTGTAGGGTAGCTAGCCCCAGGCCGAATTTCCTTAATCGCCTCTTACGACATGTGTGGCAGGTAACAGTGATTCAATTCTTTACACCTCAATTTGGGCCCCGGTAACCACTCGGGCGAAATCTTAGGGTATGAAGTAACTATCACTTCACATTTCTAGGCCATAGTATAGTATGCAGGGGGGTAGAAAGGCCAAGTCCTTTCCTCACGTGTGGAACATCAAGTGTGAGTACAGCACAAACACCCAGTGTCACTACCAGAAATGTCTCTCTCTCTCTCGATCCCCGCCTAGACTAATGAACCAACTTTTTTCATGAATTGTACTGTTGTGTTTAGGGACTCCGTCTCTCTGTACAGCTTCTCGCGAAGCTCTGTGTTATCGGGCCAGGTTTCGTTTCTTAGGACTGCTAACAGCTGGCAGTCTTGCAGTATGTGCTCTGCCGTCATGTCCGCCTTTTCACAGTGGCACAGGCTGCTACCAGAAATCAAGACACATATCAAGCAAAAATACAAAGAGATGTGGACGCAACAAACCAACAGCTAATAACACCAACAAGATCATATCAGCAGACTAAACAGAAACAGCACATACCAATCTTTCGACTAAAAGTGGTTAAGACCCTTTGCCTTGTGAGTCGAAGGTCGTGGGTTCGAGTCCGGACAGCGCCATTCTGTTCACGAGTGCAGTTTTATCCAGAGACCCCTAGGATTGTTGTGAACTCGCTTCGCATGGCTGGTGGTCTGGGTTCAGCTCCCGCAATGTGCGTGGAATTTTCCCGACCGCGACGGCTCTCAGGTCGACCCAGCCTCAACTGGGTACCAGACATGCTCTGGGAAAGTAAAGGCGGCCGGCGTGATGCTGACCACATCACCCATCGTGTGCCGACGGTCAGTGAAAAATACAGGCCTAACACTGTATTGACCTATATACCACGAGGTATGAAAGGGTTCCTTTTACTAGGATTGTTGCTGGAGCTACGGAGTTCGTGCTTTGTGCAATACTCTCGGCAGGTGGCGTGCCAGTTCTGCGGAGAGGAACCGAGCCGTATGGGGTAAAACCCAGTGCAATGAAGTCAATCCTTCGGCTTTAAACCTTTTTTTTTAAACCCTTTCAACTAAGAACAGGTCCCTGCAGGCTCAACCACCACATGCACAGAATGAAGCCTGATCAGACTACACAGTGTGCATGCCAGAAAGAAACACAGACTCCAGAGCACATCCTGCAGTCATGTCCATCATACATACACCAACGAAATGAAATATGGCCTCATGAACAAAGCTTACAGACCAAGCTATGGGAACTCTCGAAGAACTCCAACTGACATGCAGCTTCATAGAGGTAACCCATCTCATGGTTTAGACGAGCATACGAAACCGAACGCAGAGAAGAAGAAGAAGAAGAAGAAGAACCCACAACCCGTTGGTGTTCGAGTCGATAGGTGTTCGAGTCGATAGGTGTTCGAGTCGATAGGTGTTCGAGTCGATAGGTGTTCGAGTCGATACTTACTTACTTAATCCCGTCATGCCTAGTGACACATGGGGCTTCAGAAAGGACTTTCCATGCTCTCCTGTCCCGTGCAACCTCCAGCGCAGAGCCCCACGTCAGAGATGCGGTGTCCAGTTCCTCTTCCATCATGCGCCTCCATGTTGTCCGTGGTCTGCCTTTCTTTCTCTTTCCCTCTGGTGTCCAAGTGAGGGCTATCCTTGCAGGCATTTCTTGTCTCATTCTCATAACATGTCCGAGCCATTTCCATCTTCTCTTTTGAGTATGTCATTCATTGCCTCTTGTCTTGTGTCTTGGAGTAGTTGGTTATTGGATATTTTTACTGGCCAAAAGATTCCCAAGATTCTGCGAAGACAAGAGTGGTGGAAAACTGACAGCCTGCTAGTATCTCCTTTGTTCATCCTCCAACACTCAGATCCGTAGAGCAAAACTGGCAAAACAATGCTTTTATAGAGTTTAAGCTTTGTGGTCCTATTGTAGATTTTGGACTTCCATACTGGTTTCATTCTGGCAAAAGCGGTTCTGGCCTTACTCAGACGTGATTTTATATCTTACTCTGTGCCACCATTTAGTGTCAGTACGCTACCAAGATATGTAAACTGCTCAACCCTTTCCAGTGTTTCATCTTCTAACATTACTGGTTGTTGGATTTCACTGTTTGTCATAATTTTTGTTTTTCCTGTGTTTGTTTTGAGGCCTACTGTCTTTGCCGTGCTGTGAAGTATTGTACTTTTCTCTTGTATATGTTCATATTTGTGTGACACCAGGGCTATATCGTCTGCAAAGTCCAGGTCCTCAAGCATCTCGAAAGGGGTCCATCTTATTCCTCTTGGTGCTTGTTGTTTTATGGCATTTTTAGCACCCAGTCAATTGTAATACTAAACAAAAGAGGGACATTACGCATCCCTGTCTTACACCAGATTTTACTGGGAATGTTTTGTTGGAATTCTTTAGGTTGCAGGAGAAATCTTTATAGAAGAGGGCTATGATGTTGACAAGCTTCTGCGGTACGCCGTATTGTCTCAGTATCTTCCATAGGCTGTCTCTGTGGACGCTGTCGAATGCCTTTTCAAAATCTATGAAGTTGATATATATAGTCCTTTGCCACTCGCTACATTGTTCTAAAATGTTACGCAGGGTAAATATGTGTTCATTTGTTCCTCTTCCTTTCCTAAATCCTGCTTGCTCCATTCGTAGACACTTGTCTACTGCTTCTTGTATTCGCATTATGACAATTTTGCAGAATATCTTACTTGGGATTGAAAGCAACGTGATTCCTCTCCAGTTATTGCAATCTGTTAGGTCTCCTTTCTTGGGGATTTTCACCACAGTACCCCTAGTCCAATCCTTAGGCAATTCTTCTTTCTCCCAGATATCTGCAAACAATGGCTCTAATATGTTTGCAGCTAAGATGGGATCGATCTTGAAAAGCTCTGCTGTCATTTCATCATTTCCCGGTGCTTTGTTGTTTCTCGAGTCGATAGGTGAAAGTTTATTCATTTCGTTATTCCGTCTTACAAGTAGTGCATGTATGCGTATTTAACGTCATACGTTGTATAGGGACTGCAAGTAACTTCTCCATATCGTTCTATCCTGTGCAATTTGCTCAATCTCTTCCATGGAATTGAGAACTATATTTCTTGCCTCTCTCAACAAAGTTTGTTTCAGGGTCCTCCTAGGATGTTCTCACTTTCCTTAAATCTTTGCCTCCCACCTCAATGCCTACTTTGGTATTCTTTGATAATTTCTTCTCAATGTATACTCAACATATTTCCATCTTCTACTTTTTATAACAGTTGTTACTAGTGGTTGACCAGACAATTCTACAAATCAGAGAAATGTCTGGTCAACCAATAGTAACAACTGTTATAGAAGGAAATGATGGAGATATGTTCGGCATACCTTGAGAAGAAATGTCTGGTCAACCACTAGTAGCAACTGTTATAAGAAGGCGAGGATAGAGATATGTTGGGCATACCTTGAGAAGAAATGTCTGGTCAACCACTAGTAGCAACTGTTATAAGAAGGCGAGGATAGAGATATGTTGGGCATACCTTGAGAAGAAATGTCTGGTCAACCACTAGTAGCAACTGTTATAAGAAGGAAATGATGGAGATATGTTCGGCATACCTTGAGAAGAAATGTCTGGTCAACCACTAGTAGCAACTGTTATAAGAAGGCGAGGATAGAGATATGTTGGGCACACCTTGAGAAGAAATGTCTGGTCAACCACTAGTAGCAACTGTTATAAGAAGGCGAGGATAGAGATATGTTGGGCATACCTTGAGAAGAAATGTCTGGTCAACCACTAGTAGCAACTGTTATAAGAAGGCGAGGATAGAGATATGTTGGGCATACCTTGAGAAGAAATGTCTGGTCAACCACTAGTAGCAACTGTTATAAGAAGGAAATGATGGAGATATGTTCGGCATACCTTGAGAAGAAATGTCTGGTCAACCACTAGTAGCAACTGTTATAAGAAGGCGAGGATAGAGATATGTTGGGCACACCTTGAGAAGAAATGTCTGGTCAACCACTAGTAGCAACTGTTATAAGAAGGAAATGATGGAGATATGTTCGGCATACCTTGAGAAGAAATGTCTGGTCAACCACTAGTAGCAACTGTTATAAGAAGGCGAGGATAGAGATATGTTGGGCATACCTTGAGAAGAAATGATCAACGAATATCAAAGAAGGCATTGAAGTGGGATACAAAGGGTTCAAGAAAGAGACAACGCCATAAGGAGACCCTGAAACGAACTTTGCTGAGAGATGCAAGAAATATCGGTCTCAGTTCCATGGAAGATATTGAGCGCGTTGCCCAGTATAGAGAGGTATGGAGAAATTACTTGCAGACCCTATGTAACGTATAACGGTACGAGAGGAATTATTATGTATAAAATGACTAATGTTGAGGTGTTGAATGAGATCAAGACACAGAGAAAGCTTATCATCAATATAAGAAAGAGGCAGTCATCCTTTTTCGGGCTTGTGATGAGGAGGGGAGGTTTAGAGCACATTCTGACAACCGGTAACATCGAGGGTAGAAGATAGAGGAAGACAGAGAGAGAAATTTTGGATAGCCTGACTTCATGGCACAGTAGAGCGTCAACATCTGAGTTGATAGGAAACACCAACGATAGAGATTTGTGGAGATCCATGATCGCCTACGCCAGCCGGCACGGCACCTGAGGATGATGATGATACAAATGTTTGAGACAAGAGGAGCGTAACGCATTAAATCACCGCCTCCTTAACGAAAGTGCAACATGTATATTTATAAGGCATGTCTTAGATACGCTGTCAGAATAACAATGAGAGATCAAATTGAAAATGAAAAAATTAGAATTAGCAGGGGCGGCTCGTCATTAAGGGCCAGTGGGGCTCGGTCCCACCAATAATCGAAAAGGGAATAACTTCCGGAATAGACAAATAATAATAAATACTCCAAAACCAAGATTTTTCCGAAAATGTGTGTCTGGCCCACCAAGAAAAATGACCGCGAGCCGACACTGAGAATAAGTCTACGAACGAAAGCCGCCATTCAATACATATACGAAGAACGGATAAAATGGTTTCGTCACCTGACAAGAATGCCTTTGTATTGTATCGTCTAAAACAGTGAGTTACATTGAGAAATATAATGAATACAGGTCAAGTGAAAGGAATATCAAATTACAAGCATTAGGCAAGGCACACATAAGATCAGGGCCGTGCCGTACTATGATACAGAGGCGGCCACATCAGGCGGCACCTTAAGAGGGGCGGCATAAGCAGAAAAATCAAATATACAATTGAAGGTTATGTTAAAGAAAAAAATATTTAAGGGGCGGCATTTCGAAGGTTTACATCATACTGAGATAATATACCGCACGGTCCTGCATAAGATCATTACACACCCCTCCCCTATTCCCCCACCCCTTCCTCATCCCCAATAGCAATATACGTGCTTTAAATACAAATGTTTCCTATCTGCCCAGCGTGTTCGTAGCGCGTTGGACTACGGGTGACTATCCCTCTGTGTGTGCAGGTTCAATTCGCGGGATAGTAGAAAAAGCCACAGATTCTCCAGATTTATGGTGTTCGTGGCACCGAACCGAAGGGTTACGATGTCCATGGCACCGAGCCGAAGGGTTACGATGTCCATGGCACCGAGCCGAAGAGCTGAAAAGCTCAAGTGCTTCTGGATCGGAAAAAAATTACAAGTGTTACAGAAGAGTCCTTCGTATATCATGGACAGAAAAAGAGAACAAATAGATATATCCAGAAAGAACTCAAAATCAAAAAATTGGCTGTTGATACAAATAAAATGAGATAATTGAAATATGTTGAACGTATAAAACGACGCGAAAGGTTGGAGATGCCATTATGGAAGAAGTCCCTGCTAAAAGGAGAAGAGGAAGTCCACGGAAAAGATGGATTGAAGATGTAACTGATGGTTTGAGCATGACGGCTGCAGATGCGAAGTATCTGTCTTTTGATATAAATTAATTCCAAAGGATTGTTAGGGTGGCAACGTTCTGCTCAGGGCAAGCTATTTGATGATGAATAATTTGATGCAGTGGTTGGTTACCGAGACAAAATATTATTTCAAGAGCTTCTGTAAGAGTTGTTTTATCATTATCATCAAGTAGCTTGTCCTGAGCAGAACTTTGTCACCCCAACAGTCCATCGGAATTTCTCTCTCTCATAGGCCAGATGCCCTGCCTCTACACCCAGTCATGTTCAAACCATCAGTTACATCCTGAATCCATCTTCTCCGTAGTCTTCCTCTTCTTCTCTTTGCCGGTATGCCTCCTTCCATGATGGTCTTCCCCAGCCCTTCATGTCTTTTTATATGTCCAAAATATCTCAATTGTCTCTTTTTTATTTGTAGCATCAACCAGTTTTCTTTGATTTTGAGTTCTTTCTGTATAGATCTATTTGTTCTCTTCTCTGTCCAAGATATACGAAGGACTCTTCTGTAACACTTATATTCAAAAGACATAAGTTTTTCCCTGCTTTATTAAGTTGTCCATGCTTCACACTCATACATTGCCACTGGAATATGCAGCTCTTAGTATTCTGATCTTTGTTTTCTTATCAGTTCCGTTCCATACTGTTTTTAGTTGTTTAATTTTTTGTAAAGACATGTTTGTTCTTCAAGGGTTGTTCATCCAAAACAAAATAGTTTTCAATGGTTCTTGCCGCCCGAGTGGTTACAGGTGCCCAAATTTGGAGTGTAAAGAATAGAACCACTGTTACCTGCCACGCATGTCGTAAAATGCGACTAAGGAGGTTTGGATGAAATCGGATGCAGTGTCTAAACGTGTCAGAAATCTATACGTTTAGGACAATCAACCATGGTTACCAGGGGCCCAAATTTGGGATGTACAGAATAGAACCACTGTTATACGCGTATAGTAAGAGCGATAGAAGGTTTGGCTGAAATCGGATGCATGTCCAAACAAGCGTTTGAGGAATCTACAAACCAATTGCAACGAACACGTTCTTGGCAAGATCAAACATATAGATAATTAAATTGTACAGACGACGCAAGAAGAAAATGGTCTCAGGGTTGAAAAGTGAACCACGGTCAGACGAAGCGTGAGTAACATAGAGCTCTTACAACAATCTAATCGATACGATCGATTTGTGTGTCCCACGCGTGACACTTTGAGCAACCAAAACTTGGCAAGGCGCAAATTATCATCAATGGCTTGTCCCGAGTGTGGGGCGGATTATCGTATTGTGGGGAGGATTATCGTATTGTGTGGTGGATTATCGATTGTGGGAGGATTATCGTAAGCGTTCGCCTATCGACTCCGACACAAGAGGGTTGTGGGTTCAATCCCACAGTCGACGTTCACACGTGAGAAGAATTGGCCTTCCTACCCCCTATAAGGTTCTGAAATAGGCATGCATTTTCCCAAGTCTGAAAATGCTACATGTAGGAAACGTAAACAGTACTATGTTCAATACAGAAACAGTGACGATAACACTTCAAGGCAATCAAAACGACACCAGGGTGCGTATAAAAACACCTGTTTGCGTTTGGATACAGGAAACTTGTGTGATATTTTTATTAAACATGTACTGTTTTCAATACAATTTTACGCAGTCTTCCTATTTCGGAAATGTGTATTTAAACTTGTCAATAAACGACACAACAGTGGTCTTAAAATCAGTCAAGAGAATACTAAAGTAATGCATAGCTAACAACATACAGCAAGATCCAATACTGATTGAGGGGAAGGGACATAGAAGATGTGGATGAATTGTCTACCTTGGAAGTAAGATCAGCAGATCAGGAGGTACAGATGAGGACATTAATGCTAGGATTAGGAAGGCCCGACAGGCCTTTGCGATCCTGCACATGGTGTGGAAGTCGCTGCCATCTCCACGAAAACAAAGCTCAGGATTTTCAGCTCAAATGTGAAGTCGGTGTTGCTGTATGGCTCGGAAACTTGGCGAGTCACTAGGGCAAATACAAATAAGATCCCGACCTTTGTCAACGGATGTTTGCGGCGGATTCTCAGATTGAGATGGTATGATAGAGTTACAAACACGGATCTGTGGATAAGAACAGGGCAGGAACCTATGATGACACAGGTCAAGAGGAGAAGATGGCGATGGATAGGCCATACCTTGCGGAAGACACAATCGAGTGTCACTAGACAGGTGCTCGAGTGGAACCGCAGGGAAAACGAAAAAGAGGACGCCCTAACCAGACTTGGAGACGAGGTCTTATTGAGGAGCTGAAGAGTGCTCAATTGACCTTGGAGACCATAAAAAGAACAACCAAAGACCGAGAAGAGTGGCGAACAACTGTTGAGGCCCTATGCTCCACGAGGAGCGGAGAGGATTAATGATAATTTGTTTGGAGTAGATTGGTCATTGGTTACTAAACTGACGTAAATTTCACTACAGGCAGACCCATAGGTGCTCAGTCTCCTCCAACAGATATCAAAGAGTATGCATACTTCTTCTTCTTCTTTGCATTCGTTCTTTACGACCAATTTGAATCACTCTTTGTGATATGTTTGATCTTTGCCAAGAACGTGTATACGTTGCACATTGGTTTGGTAGGCTCGCTAAACGCATAGACTTCTACACGTTCAGGATACATGCATCCGATTTCAGCCAAACCTCCTTAGTCGCTTCTTACGACATGCGTGGCATGTAACAGTGGTTCTATTCTTTACACCCCAAATTTGGGCCCTGGTAACCACTCGGGCGAGTATGCATACTGATGGTTCTCGTGGCTCGCTTATTAAACACACTTCTTACTCTTCAACTCAGGCATCCAGTTCTACTTGTACAACGGGTAAATCCAAACAGCTTAAATCGCTTGATCGATTCAACATCTATTTTAGTGTCGTCATCCAACAGACAGTCGCTAAGAGACCGAAGAACATCCCCTTATCCATCTTCAACTCCCCAACAATCGACGCTGTTGATGCTAGTGTGTCCGCCTTCTCATTACCATAAACACCTGGATGCACCCGGACAGTAGATCCACGTAAGCATATGTAGGTTAGAAACTTATATAGACAACATCCACTAATACCGAAACCTACCCTTTTGGATTTTGTGAAGCTTCGACTGAGAGTCAGATACAACAACGGCCCCAGTAAATGGAGTCCCAGAGAGCCAATTGAGGGCAGCAGTAACGGCCTCAGCCTCCATCCTCACACTGGAAGTAGTTGTCCTGTACGCTCCACTTCACTCTGCAACAACCCTACCATGCGCACGTTAGTGCTACACAAACAGTCCGTACCAATTTTTCTTCCCTATAGACCAGATAGCATTCTCAAAGCATTTTTCACATCTCGAATCCATTTTCCACGCAGTCTTCCTCTTCTTCTCTTCACGGGAATGCACATTTCACAATGACAGATAGCGTATTCTGTACAGATGTCCATCTTCATGGGGTATCTGTGCCTAAGTGGCTAAATCTTCGCCTTGAGTTCTGAAAGTCGTAGGTTCGAATCCGAACCACGTCGTTCTGTTCATGAGTTCATTTTTCTCAGAGATTCCTAGGACTGTTGTCGGAGCTACGGAGTTCGCGGTGTGTGCAATACTCTCGGCGTGTGGTGTGCTGTTTTTGCGGAGATGGATCAAGCCATATGGGGTAACACAGAGTGTAATGAAGTCAATCCTTTGACTTTAGGCCATTTAGATGCCTTAAGAAACCATTTCGTTCTTCCTATTATGATATCAACTGTACGAATAGAATAAGGAGCTTCTTTAAACCCAAGGAGGAGGAACGGAGCCAATGAATAGATCGTGCACAAGTTGGATTACGAACAAAACATATTACCTTCTTCTTCTTCGAACGCTCCATATCAACCACTCTGTGTCATTTGTATGTGATCTGAGCCTAAGAGCGATTGTACGCTGTGCCTGTTATGCGCCTACAAGTAGGCCAGCAAATTCGATTGATTTCTGCGCTGATTTTTATTTACTAGGGTATCAACCCTAGGTCCTACATCAGTCACCTCTTACGACATGAATTGTAGGTTGCAGTGGTACTATTCTTTGCTTCCATTGCGGGCCACGGCACCACACGGGCGAAACAAATTACCAAACGCACGATTCGAACCATATACCATTATTTTTACGGCACTTATTGTCTCACCACCATCATCATCATCATCATCATCATCATCATCATCATCACCATCATCATCATCATCACCATCATCATCATCATTATCATCATCATCAAATAGCTGGTCCTGAGCAGAACTTTGCCACCCCAACAGTCCATCGAAATTTCTCTCTCTCATAGGCCAGATGTCCTGCCTCTGCAGCCGTCATGTTCAAACCATCAGTTACTTCCTGAATCCATCTTCTCCATGGTCTTCCTCTACTTCTCTTTGCCGGTATGCCTCCTTCCATGATGGTCTTCTCCAGCCATTCATGTCTTTTTATATGTCCAAAATATCTCAATTTTCTCTTTCTTGTTTGTAGCATCAGCCAGTTTTCTTTGATTTTGAGTTTTTTCTTGATAGTTCTATTTGTTCTCTTCTCTGTCCAAGATATATGGAGGACTCTTTTGTAACACATATTTGAAAGCACATGTATGTTTTTAGTTGTTGAATTTTTTGTAAAGTCATGTTTGTTCTTTTAATTTCCTGTATCCCATTTCCATCTGTTGTTAGCAATGAACCAAGATATTCAAAACTATTTACATTTTCTACTTTCTCTCCATTGATAAAAATATCATTTGTCATGTTCGTTTTATCTGTTGTCATTATTTTTGTTTTTGCCACATTGAGATATAGATTTTATTTTCGGTTTTTTCACTTCCAATAATTTCTCAATCCCTTTTGTGTTGTTGACAGTTACACTGTGCGTATTGCTAGCCCAAAAAATAAGATCGTTTTAAGAACACAGCCAGTTAGCACTTCAAAAAGATAGCTTTACTGAGAAGTGACTTTCATAAAAGCTTCTCCAGCTATACACAGAATAATCAGGTCAGAGTCGATGGAGCAGTGTTTGCTCACACACATGCTAAATGCTTATTGTGCTTGTATTTTATGAACGGTAAAACGTAGATCTCACCGTTCAAAAAGCATTGACAAACTCAGTGGCGGCTCGTCATTAAGGGCCAGTGGGGTCGGGCCCCACCAAAATAAGGTGTAACGTGTATTTATTATTTTATACATTAAAATATATCCTAACCGAAACTATGATTTTTCCGAAAATATATGTCTAACACCACCAACAAAACTGATCATGAGCTGCCACTGGACAAACTACTGAAAGGTGTGTCTAGAAAATCGACGACTCGTTTACTGTTGTCGATGGCTACTTCCTGCAAAGGAAATGCTACGATTTTCATAGACACTGTTTACTGTCGTCACTGTCCAGGGCCAAGCCGTGCTATGATATAGAGAGGCGGTAGCATTAGGTGGCACTGTAAGGGGCGGCATAGCAGCGAGAACAAAATCCCAATTGAAGGTTTTTAAAGAAAACATTTAAGGGCGGCATTTCGAAGACTTGCATCATACTGAGAAAATATACCGCACGGCCCTGTTACTGCCTGTAGTAAGTACCGCTTTTTTGAACAGGTAGTACGAGAACTTCTTCTTCTTCTTTAGCCTGTTACGCCCTTGGCGTTTAGGCACAACAAACGCACACCATTCTTTCTTGTTCATGGCCTTCCTCTGTATTGTGTTCCAGCTATGATTCATTTCCTTCAGTTCTTGCTCTATTGTTCTCCTCCAGGTTGTCTTGGGTCTTCCACGTTTTCGCCTACCCTCTGGAGTCCATCTCAGTGCGGTTTTCGTGTCGGAGCCAGTCTCCATGCGCATCACATGTCCAATCCATCTCCAGCGTCGTCTTCGGATGATAGTGCCCATATTCTCTTGTTGGCATCGTGCAAGCAATCTTGATTCGAGATAGTAGTCGGCCAGTACACGCGTAAGATTTTCGCAGACAAGTTGTATGAAAGGTGGAGAGTCTGGACATATCCTGTTCTGTCATTCTCCAGCATTCCGATCCGTACAGCAATGTTGACAGTACACAGCTGTTATAGATACTAGTCTTCGTTCTTGGTACGAGAGCATGGGGGATTTATTGGATGCGTTGCTAGTGCAGTCGCCGCGATGGTGTTCAGGTTAAGATTTTTCTTTTATGCCACAACAGAAAAAAATCATTGTCCCTACCGTGGATTGAACAAGAGTCTCCCGCATGGGAGCTGCGTTTGAATCCATTCGGTCGGCTCTTTTTTCATCCAGAAGCACTGGAGCTTTCAGCTCTTCGACTCGGTGCCATGGACATCGTAACCCTTCGGTTCGGTACCATGAACACTGTAAATTTCCAGGATCGCGAGAGAGAGAGTGAACACTGTAAATTTGAAGAACATGCCGCTTTTCTGCCAGCCCGCGGAATTGAACCGCATTTACAGGGGGCTTGTAGAAGGCATGCAGCCAGTCCCTCAACCCCAGGTGGTAGCCAGCAGGCCAGACAGGTAGTTTAGATAGATAGGTTGTTATAAGTTTGAAATTAGTTGACTGTAGTGTTTGGCACCAAATTTGCACGTTAATAGCAGATAGCAACACTAGAACGAGACATTTACGTAGTGAAACTAGTTGATACTATCAGCAAGATCAGGCGCAGTAAAATCAGACTACATCGCAATAAACAGAGGAAGCTGACACAGCCACCATGGTGGAATGACATGGTCGATGAAGCCTGGCGGATCAAGAGGCAAGAGGTTAAATTGTGGCAGAAGGCCAGAAGGGCCACTAGCACACCACCTGCACATACCAAGGGTCTGAAAAAAGACATGGAAGAGAAAACCGTGTCCTTTAAAGCGTATGCAAATCTGGCTAAGAGTGTCGCATGGGATGAATTCTGCAGTGGACTGTGCGCTGAGAAGTCCCTGTCGACGTTCTGGAGATTCCACCAGCGCATGAGTGGTACTGCAAGACGTAAATGCATCCAGGATTTCCAAAGCACTGACTCGGCCTGGCAGAAGTCAGACGAAAATAAGGGTACAGCTCTCCTCCAACGCTACATACAGCAGACAGACCACAATAACGAGGCAGAAAGAATCATGACTCAGGGGGCCATAGAAGAGCTTTGCAGCGCTGTTGTGTTGGATGAAGAGATGTGTATAACTGCGGAGGTCATCAGGACAACACTGAAAACCTCTGAAGCACTGTGCCAGGGCCTGATGGCATTCGATACAAGGATATTACTGATTTATCAAAGACGACATCGGGGGACTGGTTAACGAATTCAACGTCAGCATCCAAGACGGTGTGATCAGGGAGGAGTGGCTTCATAGCTACCTACTACCATTGCCGAAGCCCAACAAAGATCACTCTCAGATAGCCGGCTACAGAATCATTGCATTGCAAAACACGACAGGCAAGCTTCTTGAGAAAATCGTGGCACGTCGACTGGCATGGGACCTCGAAAGTCGTCATATCTTCCCACCAACTCTTGGAGGTTACAGATCTGGGAAAGAAACATGGTGCAACGCTGCGGTCTTCGCCTATGATGTCTTCGAGGGTTTCCATGCAGGTATTGAAACATGTACAGCAATGGTGGACTTGGAAGACGCATACAACAGAGTGCCCTATGCTTATCTTATGCACCGGCTCATCAAACTCCAGGTGCATCCTCTATACATCCGATGGATAGCTGCTGCGCTGTTCAAAAGGAAGGTTGTACTGCGATGTGGTGGTTGGTTTTCTGAACCGGTGACTGTACATTCCGGATTGTCACAGGACTCTCCTCTTTCCCCTGTCTTATTCAATATATACACGGTGTCAATCACAGAACAACAACTCGATGGCAGAGGTAGAACTCTGTCATTTGCTGATGACATCCTAGTGTATAGACAAGGGAAAGACAGGGATGCAATTGCCGGTGAGGTACAGAGGAAACTCGACCGCATCACAGACTGGTGTGATGTCTCCGGTGCACTAGTCAACCCTACCAAAGCAGCAGTGACATGGTTCTCACTCAATAATCACACCGTTAACGCATGTATGCCTAGTGTGAAACTTCGCGGTATTGTTTTGCCCATAGATAAATTGATGAAATATTTGGGTGTGACATTTGACCGCAGTCTGTGTTTCCGGGAACATGTTGAGTATGTCATTGTCAAGGCACGCAAAGGTTTGGCGGCAATGAGAGTCATGACGGCTGTTAACATCGAGCAACGACTGCTTGTCATCCTGTATCAGACACTGGGCCTCTCCACCATTGAATATGCAATGGCCACCCTCACCGTCAGCAAAACGCAAATCGAAAGACTGGAGAGAATACAGAACGAAGCTATACGCATCATCCTCGGTTGCACAAGGGATGCACCCTGTGTGGCGATGAGGTTTCTCCTGGGTTTCCGACCATGGAGTATAGACTCAAGATAGCTAGAGCACGTGCCTATCTCAAAATAAGTGCCAAAAGGATCACCCATTGCATGAACAGCTCAGCACCAGTGGTGGAAATCGGCTAAAGCGGGGCAAGTCATGGGTTGGCCGTGCCGCAGATACTGTTCAGCTGGTATGCGGGCTCAATAATATTGACCATGGGAAGAATGGATACCGATACCTCAATATACTGGAACACTTTTTCAACCATCATTAAATATGACAAAGGTTGCAGAGAAGGAAATCCCGTGGCGTTGAATGCAGACGTCAAACCCATTATCGATGAAAACTGCAATGCAGACGACATCGTGATTTACACGGATGGATCGGTAATTCGTCACGAAAATTCTGCATGTGCCTTCTCTGCAAGCTCATGTGGTAGAATGGTCAAGGAAGCCAGTGGTGCATTTAGTATGACAACAAGCAGCATGACAATGGAGTACTGGCGGTGACCAATGCACTGCTCTGCTAGAGTCACAAAACTACACTCATGCGTGCATTCTGAGTGACTCATTGAGTATGATCCGAAGGTGGAGGCCGGTTCGGTGCGCAGGCAATGGACTGAATCACTGCAGGCGTCAACAATTTGTAGAATTACACTTGTCTTTGTTCCGGGGCACATGGTGTCGTTGGCAATGAGAGAGCAGACAGACTGGCTGGCTCTGCCGCTATATCAGAGGCCAGCCCATGGACAGAGCTGACATCGTGAACGCCCTCATAGAGCGTGGCCGCAGAGAAGACCTTCATCTTAACAAATGCACGTCAACTACTAGATTGCGAGAACTGGGTTTGAAGATTGGTGGGGCAAGAAAAGAACGGTACAACAGGTATACGAGTCGGCTCATCAATCAAAATAGAACTGGTACGGTCAGTCGCTGGACGCTGTTGGAGACATTGCGAATTAGATCGGAGCACCTATGGACATGTCCGGAGTGCAATGAAGATATTCCAAACTGAAACTGAAACTGTGTAGTGACTGCGTAGCAACGTTAGAAAACCTAGAGAGACCGATATACACAAGGAACATGGACAGACCTGTTTTGTCTGTGCTTAAGTAACATCCATACAAATAAACGAATGTCACAACATGATGGTTGCTTTACTATATTGTAACCGTCCTGAAGATGTATTGTCCTGAACTAAATCCCCACATCATCATGCAATCACCACAAAGAACATCATAAGTGACTGCAACCAACTATAAAAACTACAACAGGCTTCTCACCCGTCATCCAACGCGCTACGAACACGTTGGGCAGGCGGGCATGGCCAGACGTTCTACTGTACCTGAAGTATATCGGGAGTACGCTGACCATATATCAATCTCACTGAGAACCTCAATGTACGTTTTTGTAACTACAACACGCAAGTCGTATGTTCCATTGATGAAGCCTACCCTCAGGTGAAACTGAACACATGTTGGTGATTGATAGCAACACGACATACAATATGTGATCATTACCTCATCAGCTACCACGTGACTTGTATATACATACATATGCTTTTGAATATAAGTGTTACAGAAGAGTCCTTCGTATATCTTGGACAGAGAAGAGAACAAATAGATCTATCCAGAAAGAACTCAAAATCAAAGAAAACTGGCTGATGCTACAAATAAGAATGAGAAAATTGAAATATTTTGGACATATAAAAAGACATGAAGGGCTGGGGAAGATCATCATGGAAGGAGGCATACCGGCAAAGAGAAGAAGAGGAAGACCACGGAGAAGATGGATTCAGCATGTAACTGATGGTTTAAACATGACGGCTACAGAGGCAGAACATCTGGCCTATGAGAGAGAAATTCCGGAGGACTGTTGAGGTGGCAAAGTTCTGCTCAGGACAAGCTATTTGATGATGATGATGACTTGTATATGTGTTTATAAGACATTTGATGTAGGTAATGCTTCTCCGATACAATGGATACAAAGCAAAAGACCGGCCACCCAAAAGATAACCTCAGAGGTATATACAGAGGCGACGAAAGACACTATCTACGAGGCGCACACAAAGGCCCGTTTTAGAAATCTCTTCTTGACCTGACGCTGTGAGGCAAACAGGATCGGAGAAAAGAAGAAGAAAGAAGATGTAGGTGTCTCCGCAGCATAAAGCATATCACTACGCGCCTAGAGTTGTTGGAGGTTTCTGTGTGTGAAACAGTGGCGGATCGTCATTAAGGGCCAGTGGGGCCGGACCCACCAAAAATAATGTATAACGTGTATTTATTATTTTATAAATTAAAATATAACAACCAAAAACCATGATTTATCCGGGAAAAAAATGTCTGGCCCCACAAACAAAAATGATCACGAGCCGCCCCTGGTTTGAAAGAAAGTCGGGTACTTCCTGCAATGCACTTCTTCTTCTTCTTTGCGTTCGTTCTTTACGACCAATTTTAATCACTCTTTCTGATATGTTTGATCTTTCCCAAGAACGTGTATACGTTGCATTGGTTTGTAGGCCCTAAACGCATAGACTTCTACACGTTTAGGACATGTGCATCCGATTTCAGCCAAACCTTCTTAGTCGCCTCTTACAACATGCGTGGCAGGTAACAGTGGTTCTATTCTTTACACCCCAAATTTGGGCCCCGGTAACCACTCGGCGGGCCCCGTAACCACTCGGCGGGCCCCGGTAACCACTCGGGCGGGCCCCGGTAACCACTCGGCGGGCCCTGGTAACCACTCGGGCGCCACTCGGCGGGCCCCGGTAACCACTCAGGCGGGCCCCGGTAACCACTCGGGCGGGCCCCGGTAACCACTCGGCGAATGCACTTTATGAAAAAGGTTGAAAACTCATAATTATGTGGTTTAAAGAAGAAGAAGAAGAAGAAGAAGAAGAAGACGTTTGATTGTCGTTAGTCTATCACGGGTGAGGACCGGACGTAAAAGTACCGTTTGTACGAGGACTCGAGGCAAGTGTTTGGTGGACAACAGGTTTCCTGTAACGATCACACTTGAAGGATCTTATCTTTAAGCACCTCTGAAGACGGTGAGGCAGACCGCATGGTGAGGGGCACTGGTAAAACATAAAAAATAAATAAATAAAGGCCTCATACAAAATTCAGTCAGAAGCGCAATACCAGGCGTCATGACTACCGTCTGAACTGAAAGCGGGCAGAAGAAGAAAGAGGTGTCTGTACATCATCGTCATCATCTTGGCTGAAATCGGATGCATGTGCTCTAAACGTGTAGACGTCTATGCATTTAGCGGCCTACCAAACCAATGTGCAACGTATACACGTTCTTAGCAAAGATCAAACATATCACAAAGTGTGATTAAAATTGGTCGTAAAGAACGAACGCAAATAAGATCATCATCATCAAATAGCTTGTCCTGAGCAGAACTTTGCCACCCCAACAGTCCTCCGGAATTTTCTCTCTCTCATAGGCCAGATGTCCTTCCTCTGCAGCCGTCATGTTCAAACCATCAGTTACATCCTGAATCCATCTTCTCCGGGTCTTCCTATTCTTCTCTTTGCCGGTATGCCTCCTTCCATGATGGTCTTCTCCCGCCCTTCATGTCTTTTTATATGTCCAAAATATCTCAATTGTCTCTCTCTTATTTGTAGCATCAGCCAGTTTTTTTTTTAGTTCTTTCTGGATGTATATATTTGTTCTCTTCTCTGTCTAAGATATACGAAGGACTCTTCTGTAACAGCATATGTCACTACAGCAAATCATATAATAGAACAAATGGGACACATTTTGAAATGCAAACATGTCACCATGTTCTTTGATCTTGAGTTCTTTCTGGATAGTTCTATTTGTTCACCTGCCTGTACACATTTGAATATTATTATTATTATCTTGGATACATTGAACTCAACTACACTGAAATGATTGATTGATTGATTGATTGGTCGATTGATATATCGATTTATTTATTGACTGATTTATCAATGACCGATCGATACTGTCCACTGTCTTTTAAAAATCCACAATGTAAAGTCTTTTTGTCAATTCCTTGGATTTTTCTAGAATAACTCTAAGCATCGCTACATGATCTGTGCAGGATTTTTCAACTCTATCTATCTATTCTCTAATCCTGTTTTGTCTTTCAGTGTCAGGTCGAAAAAGGAGACACCTGGAGCGAGCCTCTCTATGCGCCGTGTCTTTCTTTCTTTTCTGAAGTCCTGATTTGCCTCCCAGCTTCTGGGTAAGAAGTGATTTCTAGAACGGGCTTTTGTGTGTGCTTCAAAAACAGTGTCTTTCGTCGTTATTGTTATCTTTGAGGTCCACCTTTTGCGTGACCGGCCTTTTGCTCGCAGCAGCTAGAGACTCATAGGCGTACTGGTCGATTGGATAGTTAATAAGGAGAAACCAGTTGTCATCCTCCCAGTTTTCAAGCTCCTCTCCGCTCCTGCCCATGTGAACGTATCTCACGTTCTGTGGGTGGTTATTGAATTCTCTCCACACTCTTCTTCTTCTGCGTTCACCCGTCGTGAATTCAGGCGTTAGCCATAACGCCAGGCAGTGGCGGCTCGTGATCTTTTTGTTGGTGGGCAGGACAATTTTTGTTCTAGGTTAGGTTATACAGGGTGTTCAAGATTAAAGCAGCCCCATTGACAAATCGAAAGTTGCCAGATAATCTATCGCGTTATGTTTATGTACTATTTAAACCGGTTCTGACTAGCTCGTTTTACGTCACATTTGTTCATCGCCCCTTCCCGCACTACAATTACATACCGTCACACAACCTTGACCTATACTACGTCATAACTGAACCTTCTCATTTTCATACATATATGCCAGATTGACTCCATTCACAGGCTGCTATTATCTTGAACACCCTGTATATTAGTACGTACACATTAGTTATACATGATTTTTGGTGGGGCCTGGCCCACTGGCCCTAATAACGAGCCGCCACTGACGCCAGGTATGGCGCTTTCGATTGATTTTATTATTAAGACCTGCTTATACCATTTGACTGGTATCCACGGCCATGTAGGCAAGCCCTTGCTGACTTCAGAGGTACTCGAAGATTAAATCCTTCAAGTGTGATCTTTTCAGGAAACATGTAGACCGAACCACTTGCCGTTAATCCTGGTACCCTAGGAACTTTTACTCGGATTAGTGAAGTGCGACTTCTCAATCGGATTTCCTGCCCTCCGCACACTATTTTCGATCTGGATTAGTGAAGTGCGACTTCTCAATCGGATTTCCTGCCCTCCGCACACTATTATTGGTCTTTTTCTGAAAACGAGCACAGTGCCAGGGGTCAAACACTTGAACAGTAGTAGTTAAGCAAGTGAACGTATGTATTATCTGCCAGCAGATAAATCATCTGGTATTCCATCTCCTTCATATATTTCTCAAGATGACATGTGATGATGTTGTTTCCTGTAAATACCAGCATAACACCCTTTCCTTTCAGTATTCCACCATTTCGCCTCAGTATTCCACCATTCTGTCTCAGTATTATACCTTAGTGTCTCAGTATTTCCCCCATTCTCCTCAGTATTTCACACATTCTTCTCAGTATCTCACACATTCTCCTCAGTATTTCCCCCATTCTCCTCAGTATTTCCCCCATTCTCCTCAGTATTTTCCCCATTCTCCTCAGTATTTCCATTCTCCTCAGTATTTCCCATTCTCCTCAGTATTTCCATTCTCCTCAGTATTTCCATTCTCTCAGTATTTCCATTCTCCTCAGTATTTCCCATTCCCCTCAGTATTTCTCCCATTCTCCTCAGTATTTCCCCATTCTCCTCAGTATTTAACCCATTCTCCTCAGATTTAACCCATTCTCCTCAGTATTTCTCCCATTCTCCTCAGTATTTCCCCCATTCTCCTCAGTATTTAACCCATTCTCCTCAGTATTTAACCCATTCTCCTCAGTATTTCACCCATTCTCCTCAGTATTTCACCCATTCTCCTCAGTATTTCACACATTCTCCTCAGTATTTCACACATTCTCCTCAGTATTTAACCCATTCTCCTCAGTATTTAACCCATTCTCCTCAGTATTTCACCCTTTTGCCTCAGTATTCCACCCTTCCGCCTCAATATTCCACCATTTCGTCTCAGTATTCCACCATTTCGTCTCAGTATTACACCCTTTTACCTCAGTATTCCCCCTTTGCCTCAGTATTCCACCATTTCGCCTCAATATTCCACCATTTCGCCTCAATATTCCACCATTTCGCCTCAATATTCCACCTTGGTAGTGACTACAACAGAGAGCCACACTGAAAACTTATAACGAGTACAGAGCAAGAGAAAAATCACGCAAGAGATGGAATCAAGAGCAGCCTTAATCAAAATGAATAGCAGTTTACACACTGTCTTAGAACAAGCACACACAATGTCAATACATTCCCCACTCCCCCAACACTTCTATAAAGAAGTAAATAAATAGTGGAAGAGAAGAAGAGAAGAAGATTCCCTCCCTTTCGCTTGTCTTTTCTATCGGTCGGATCGATATCTCAGATAACCTCTGACCCTGAAGGCTACTTATTTTTGTTCACTTGGGGTCACATGCAAACAGCAGATATTTTACACTTCTCTTCTCTCTCTCTCTCTCTCTCTCTCTTCGTTTAAGACATGATCAAGCTATAATTTGCTACTGTAGCAATCTATTTCCCCCCTGACACGCTAAGCATTACAGAACATTATTGGGAGTGTACGGTTAGCTTGCTCAGTGGCTCTATTCTCATTCATTTTGGCTCCACAGGGAAATTTACCCATTTTCTAGTAACCTTTACGCTTGCATGATATTTCGCTTTGTGGATTCGCCCATGTGATGCCAGGGCCCGCAAAGGAAGCAAAGAATAGTACCACTGCGACCTACAATGCATGTCGCAAGAGGTGACTGATGTAGGCACTAGGAATTTTTTTGTTTCCGTAACTTTCATTTTTTTTAAAGGATGGGATCGTTAGTCCCAAGCCCAACCCCCAACCTGGAGGACCAGGAGACCATGCTTCGTCTGTCCCCTCTTCAGTGACCTTTCCGGCTTGGGTAACTCTTCCGGGAACATAAGTTCCCGCCGTCCTAGCTCACTGTATCATTGAGCAAGCAAGTCTCCCCACCAGTACAAGGTAATGGCCTCATGGGGAGATGGCACTAGGGATGCTACCCTAGTAAATAAAAAGCAGTGCAGAAATCGGATGTGCTGGCTTACTTGTAGGCGCATAACTTGCGCAACGTACAATCGCTCTTAGGCTCAGATCACATACAAATTACACAGAGTGGTTGATATGAAGCGCTCGAAGAAGAAGAAGAAGGATTGTGGATTAATCTATATGTTACCAGCAAGGATGATGAACAGCAGCAGTGATAGTACGCATTCTTGTCTTATTCCTGAAAAAGTTTCACGTCGGGTCAGGAGTAAGTCAAGGATGCGTGCTATCACCGCTGCTGTTCATCATATATATCGATCAAATATGTAAAAATAGCTAACACCAGCGATGGAAACAACATTGGGGAACTCTTAAACGAATTTCTGTTTGCCGACGATCAGGCACTGGTATCAACAACAGAGGAACAGCTACAGCAACACATTAACAGACTCCATATAACATGTAATGAATACACTATGAGAATAAACATCGACAAAACCAAAGTAAGGACATTCGCTAGAGAAGAAAACACTACCAATATCTCCATCGGCAATCGTCCATGAAAACACGTCAACGACTTTTCATACCTACGGAACCTTTCTTTTCAGCAAATGGAAAAATAACTAATGAAATTCAACATAGATGCAACAAAGCAAATTAAGTAATAGGATAAATGAACCCAACTTTGAACTGCAAACACGTCACCATGAACACTGAAAGAGCAGTGGTTTTTTTTTGTTTTGTTTTTTTCCAGAAGCACTTGAGCTGAAAGCTTTTCGGCTCGGTGTCATGGACATCGTAACCCTTCGGCTCCGTGCCACGAACACCGTAAATCTGGAGAACCTGTAGCTTTTCTGCCATTCCGCGGAGTTGAACCCGCACTCACAGAGGACTTGTCACCCGTAGTCCAACGAGCTACAAACACGCTGGGCACGCGGGCAAAGAGCAGTGTTCAACACAATCTTTCTCCAACATTATGCTATCAGTGTCAAACCTGGACGCTGACATCAAATGGTAGAAGAAAACTAGTCACGACAGAGATGAAGTTCTACGCGGAATGCTGGAGTACAAGAAGAACCGAGGAGAATGAAGCAATCGGAAAAAGGTGGGTAACATCAGATAGATATCAAGAAAACAAATAAATGGTTCTCCAGAAGCGGATTCAAAAGAAATGCACCAGAGAAATGTTACCGAACATGGATAAAGGCTAAGAGGTCAAGCACGCAGAAGCTGGACTTCAAAGAAACAGAGAGAATAATGTCTAGCACTGTTAATGCAAAAACAGTCACTCAAAGATGAATGTCTACTCGAATGCTGGAGTATCAAGAAGAACTAGGTCGCAGAGATAAGTGTCTAGCAGAATCGGGAGAATCGAAGAAAACTAGTCCGACAGAGATGAAGTGCACACAAAAACTCGTTCTATAAATCTCTTCTTATTCTGGCACTGTGAAGTGAAACATGATTAAAGATGTGCACACAAAAACCCGTTCTAGAAATCTCTCATTATTCTGGCACTGTGAAACAAAACATGATTAAAGATGCGCACACAAAAACCCGTTCTAGAAATATCTCATTATTCTGGCACTGTGGGACAAAACATGATTAAAGATGCGCACACAAAAACCCGTTCTAGAAATATCTCATTATTCTGGCACTGTGAAACAAAACATGATTAAAGATGGCACACAAAACCGTTCTAGAAATCTCTCATTATTCTGGCACTGTGAAACAAAACATGATTAAAGATGCGCACACAAAAACCCGTTCTAGAAATCTCTCATTATTCTGGCGCTGTGAAACAAAACATGATTAAAGATGCGCACACAAAAACCCGTTCTAGAAATCTCTCATTATTCTGGCACTGTGGGACAAAAAAGGACTAGAGAACAGAAAGACGTAGATGACATTTAAGGGTTATATTATGCGGTGTAAGTGGTTGATAGGCGAAGGATTCACTACATGTCATCGGGTTTTCCCATAAGATTCTGTGCCTCTTGGCAGAAATGGCCCCCCCCACCCCATCCAGTGGATTGTGTTGCACAAAGCAAGAGCTCCGTAACTCCAGCAACAATGCTAGTGATCTTTGGAGGAAAAAAATGAGCATGTGAGCTTCTTCTTCGAACGCACCATATCGACCACTTGTTAACCACTTTGTGTGATTTGTATGTGATCTGAGCCTAAGAGCGATTGTACGTTGCGTCACTTATGCGCCTATAAGTAGGCCAGCACATTCGATTTCTGCGACGCTTTTTATTTACTAGAGTAGCTTCCTAGGTCCTACATCAGTCGCCTCTTACGACATGCCTTGTAGGTCGCAGTTGTACTATTCTTGGCTCCCCTTGCAGTCCCCGTCACTACACGGGCGGAACATGTGAACTAAGCTATGTAAAACCGATTCGAACCCACACTCTTCAGTAAAAAATGCAAACGTCTAAACCACTTCGCCATAGAGACATAGAAGTATATATATCACGTGTCTTTTATTTGCATAATGTGTTATTGGTTAATGAACCGATGACATAGCACTTGGACAGACACATAGGTGCGCAGTCTCTCACAGCAGATGTCGAAGGGTATACATACTGACGGTTCCAGTGGCTTGCTGGTTAAACTTACCCCTCACTCTGCCCCTCAGTTCTACTTATTATCAAATAGTTTGTACTCAGCAGAGCTTTGCCATCCTAACAGTCCTTCAAAATGTCTCTCTCTCTCTCTCTCATATTCCAGATGTCTTGCCTCTACAGCCATCATGCTCAAATTACCAGTTGAATCCCGAATTCATCTCCTCCGTGGTCTCCCCACTTGTCCTCTTTGTCAGGATTTTCCTTCCATAAATGTCTTCTCCAACTCTTCCTGTCTTTTTATATCCTCTCTCTCTCTCTCTCTCTTCGCGCGCGTGCGCGTTCCCAGTCTTTTCATATCCTAAATATTTCCTATTTCAATGCTCACATTCATTTTTGTAGCATCAGCCAGTTTACTTTGATTTTGAGTTCTTTCTGGATTTCTATTTGTTCTCTTCTCTGTCCATGATATACGGAGTACTCTTCTGTAACACTTGTATTCTCTCTCTCTCTCTCTCTCTCTCTCTCTCACGATCCCAACACGTATATTCAAAAGCACATATCACACGTGTGTTGCCGGGGCTCACCGGAGGAGCAAAGAATAGTAACACTGCAACCTACAAGGCATGTCGTAGGAGACGACTGAGGTAGGGGCCTAGGAAAACTATCCTAGTAAATAAAAAGCGTCGCAGAAATCGGATGCGCTGGCCTACTTCTAGGCGCATAACTGGCACAACGTACAATCGCTATAGGCTCAGATCATATACAACTCACAAAGAGTGGTTTAACAAGTGGTCGATAGGGAGCGTTGGAAGAAGAAAAATATCCAGTCATCGTTACTCTACCCTTATACATAAACATCATTATTCTGCCCTTATCCATAAACATCATTATTCTGTCCTTATCCATAAACATCATTATTCCTCTTATCCAAAACATAATTATTCCACTCTTATCCACAAACATCATTATTCTGTCCTTATCCATAAACATCATTATTCTGTCTACATCTTATCTGCATCAAACATCATTATTCTGTCTCTTATCCACAAACATCATTATTCTTCCTTATCCACAAACATCATTATTCTGTCCTTATCCATAAACATCATTATTCTGTCCTTATCCACAAACATCATTATTCACCTTTCCACAAACATCATTATTCCTATTCAAAACATCTTATGGCCGATGGATGCTGCTGGATTTGCTGAGGCGGAGATCAGAGCAGACATGTCCGGAGCGCTATGATGATAGTCCTCATATAACTGATCGTTATTCTACCCTTATCCATAAACATCTATCCTTTTTTATCCATAAATATCATTTTCTAATCTTATCCATAAACGTTATATTCATCCATATCCACGAATATTAATCAATCCACAAATGATGTAATATATATCAACAGTTTTATGTTGTAATGTGTTAATACGAGTTACTCTACAAAAATACTCACGTGTCAACCGCACATGTACACAGCGCTGCCCAAATCACCGCTCACGAATAAACACATGCACCGTGCGGAAAAATCTTCCAAGTAGCAGAAAACACACCTACCACTCCTCTGCCTACAGTTCACAACTATATATATTTACAACACAGAGCCCCTAAAATTATGGATTTCGAACAACTAGCTCTGTCCCTTATTCACCTCCTTCTTTTTCTTCTAATGTGTATGTATGTCTGTCTATTCTCCTTAACTCCAAAACGGAAACTGACAATACACATGTGTTTTCTCTCCTCCCGCCAGGTCACGATGCGATGTCCGTGCACAGTTAAAACAAAGCTGCTCGTTTTCCGTTATACGGTTAACAGAAATTCGGCTTTCTTGCTTTATCCAGTGGTCCGACTACCCCCACTCCCGGCACAGATAGCGTAAATTAACATTCCTGATCAGCGTCTCGTGCCTCTCCCAGAAGCGTGTGCTGTAGGGACATTCTGTGTGGAGAAATTTGATGCGCGTGTGAGCTGGTTTCAGGGAGCGGTGTCGATTTGGCGTCTTATTGAAACCGAAATTTGGCAAATCAATAGAACCTGCTAAATATAGAATAGAATAGATCAGACAAATAGAACTGAAATATATAATAGAATAGATTAGGCAAATAGAACTGAAATATATAATAGAATAGATTAGCAAATAGAACTGAAATATAGAATAGAATAGATTAGACAAATAGAACTGAAATATAGAATAGAATAGATAAACAAATAGAACTGAAATTAGAAAGAATAGATTAGACAAATAGAACTGAAATATAGAATAGAATAGATTAGAAAATAGAACTGAAATATAGAATAGAATAGATCAGACAAATAGAACTGAAATAAAAAAGAATAGAGAATAGAAATAGAATAGATTAGGCAAATAGAACTGAAATACAAACAGAATGGATCAGGCAAAAAGAAGTGAATTATAGAATAGATCAACAAATAGAACTGAAATATAGAATAGATTCAGGCAAATAGAGCTGAAATATAGAATCGATTCAAGCAAATAGAACTGAAATATAGAATAGATTCAAGCAAATAGAACTGAAATATGGAGTAAATTCAGGCAAATAGAACTGAAATATAGAATAGATTCAAGCAAATAGAACTGAAATATAGAGTAGATTCAGGCAAATAGAACTGAAATATATAATAGATTTAAGCAAATAGAACTCAAATATAGAATAGAATAGATCTGACTAATAGAACTGAGATATAGAATAGAATAGATCAAGCAAATAGAACAAAAATAGAGAATGGAAAATGAAGGAATTTAACGCAACAAATTATGTTATATTGAGGAAAAAAAATGCGAAACACGTAAAAACCGAAGTCATGTAATTTGACAACGTACAATATACCCTAATTGTTGTTCTTCTTCAAACTTTCCATATCGACCACTTGTCAACCACTCTGTGTTATTTGTATGTGATGTGAGTCTAAGAGCGAGTGTACATTGTGTTAGTTATATGCAGTGGCGGCTCGTGCTAATTTTTGTAGGTGGGGCCAGACACATTTTTTGGGGGGGGAAATCATGGTATTGGGTTATGTTATATTTTAATTTATACAATAATAAATACATATTATAATAATAATTCCTCTCGTACCGTTATACGTTACATAGGGCCTGCAAGTATTTCTCCATACCGCTCTATCCTGGGCAACTCGCTCAATCTCCTCCATGGAACTGAGACCAATATTTCCTGCCTCTCTAGCAAGTTGCTTCAGGGTCTCCTTAGGTCGACCTCTCTTCTTGAACCCTTTGCACTTCAATGCCTGCTTTGATATTCTTTGATCATTTCTCCTCAAGGTGTGCCCAACATATCTCCATCTTCTCTTTCTTATAACAGTTGTCACTAGTGGTTGACCAGACATGTCTCTGATTTCATCACTTCTCCTGAATTCGTTCCATTTTATATTCATTAAATTCATTATTCAATACATATTACACTTTATTTTTGGTGTGGCCCGGTCCCACTGGCCCCTAATGACTAGCCGCCACTGGTTATACGCCTACAAGTAGGCCAGCACATCCTATTTCTGCGCTGCTTTTGTTCAATAGGTAGCTTCCTAGGGTCTACGTCAGTCGCCTCTTACGATTTGCTGCATTGTAAGTTGCAGTGATAGTATTCTTTGCTTCCCTTCCGAGCCCCGGTATCACACGGGCGTAACAAGTGGTCGATATGGAGCGTTCCAAGAAGAAGAAGAAAAAGTGTCGTTGTGACTTGACTTGACTTATTGATCCCCGCTCCTCTAGAGCATAATGCCTCAACAGTTGTTGACCACTTTCCCCGGTCTCTTTACCGGTTGATTTCTGTACGATCTCACAGTATAGTCCAGTACCACTCAGTTCCGGCATGGAGCCCTAGTCCCTGTGAGTCTCAAGCTAAAAGCTTTAAACAATTTATTTCCGCTCGCCTGCACAGCGTGTTCGTTGCGTGTTGGACGACGGGTGACAAGCCCTCTGTGAGTGCGGTTCAATTCCGTGGACTGGCAGAAAAGCCACAGGTTCTCCAGATTCACAGCGTTCGTGGTACTGAACCGAAGCTTTACGATGTTCCTGGCACCGAGCCGAAGAGCAGAAAGCTCAAGTTCTTCTAGATCGAAAAAAATGTATTTTTGGTTTCTGTAACTGAGTCCTTTTTTAAATGGATGGGTAGTTAACCCGTTGTCTAGCCCCCAACATGAAGGACCAGAAGGCCACATTTAGTCTGACCTCTATACTTGGACTTCTCCGTGTTCCGAAGATCGTGGGTTTGAATCGAACCGCACCGTTCTGTTCACGGGTGCATTTTTCCGAGATATATGTAGGATTGTTGCAGGAGCTACGAAGTTCGTGCTTTGTGCAATACTCTCAGTAGGTGGCGTGCTGTTTCTGCTGAGAGGGACGGTGCCTTAGGAGGTTGAACCCCACGCAATGCAGTCACTCCTTCTTCTTTAGACCCTTTGACCGACTTGGGTAACACTGCCGGTATAGCTCTTCGGATCATTGATGTACACAAGCCATACCGCTTTCTCCCAAACCCCAGACTGTTTGAAGACAACGGATAGATTCTGAAAGTCTACGCTACTACTGCCTTGTAGTTAGATTAGGGACAATCAAAGGCTAGCGGAGGAATCCGTACACAAAATTGGACGGCAGGCAAACCAAGTAGTCCACAAAAAGACTGGTAACCTGGACAGACAACGCTCAACAACCCAGGAGGAAGTTTATCTAAGGGTAGCTACCCTAAAAGAAAATAGCAGCCTGCTGCCTTGCAGGTCGGCTGGGGATAACCAAAGGCTGACGGAGATCGAACCCAGTAAACGCTGTCTGAAACCGGACACATCGCCGAGGGCTAAGCATCAGAGCCTCAAATAGAGCTGAATGATGTGACGTAAAATAAACCGTACCTGGCAAAGTCTGTTTATACAGGGTGTTCAAGATAATTGCAGCCCCATTGACAATTCGAAAGTTGCCAGGTACAAATTGAGTTGTGTTTATCTACTATTTAAACCGGTTCTGACTAGCTCGTCCTACATCACATTTGTTTATCGCCCCTTCCCGCACTACAATTACACACCGTCACACAACCTTGACCTATACTACGTCATAACTGAACCTTCCCATTTCCATACATATATGCCAGATTAGCTCCATTCACGGGCTGCTTTAAGTTGAACACCCTGTATATCACAACAAGAATGATCAAAATGGCCGAGAAGATCGATCGAAGAAGAAGAAGAAATTCTACGCGCGAAATGAATGGTCAGCATTCGGAGGTCACATCTCAAGACAATGACTTGGCTGTACACACCTGGCCATGCTGAAGTACACAGCGACAAACGTGCTACTTTCTTGCAAATAATTGCTTAACTCAAGTTGACAGAAGTTTGAACAGAGACAATATCTTCAATGCAGTTCGCGCTCATTTATGTGAAATGGCGAGTCTCGGGCACTGGACCGATTGCGAGAATTAGAAGTTAAGTTTGGACATGCTAGATCAGCGTTTTCCAAAGTGGGCGGTACCGCCCTCTGTGGGCGCTGAAGCCTTCCAGGGGGCGATAGTGGGTTCAGAAGCATTTTGGGGATTTTTTGTCGCGACTTTGCAATTGAATAATCATTAAAAATTTGAATTCTGTATTTTAATTCATCTTATGCCCATCTTACACGATCCATTTTTTCATCAATATTCTATTTCCTGTATATAATCATTTGAAACTTGACCATGTATGACAGAAATATATATCAATTGTCTATGTCAAACTGAAAATTGAGCATCTATATATATTTTATGCATATATATATATATATTATATGTGTGGGGGCGTTGGCAAGCTGTTTTAATGGGGAGGGCGTTACAAAGTTTATGTCGTGCAAAGTGGGCGGTGGGCCGAAAAAGTTTGGGAATCTATGTGCTAGACAGTGTCGTTTTTGTGGTAGAGAGAGAAGATATACTAATCAACTTCTCATGGGTACAGTAAGCATGGCCGTGCTGTGCTATGATGCAAAGAGGCGACCGCATTAGGCGGTGCCGTAAGTGAGGCGGCACCGTAAGTGAGGCGGCACCGTAAGTGAGACGGCACCGTAAGTGAGGCGGCACCATAAGTGAGGCGGCACCGTAAGTGAGGCGGCACCGTAGTGAGCGGCACCGTGAGGCGGCACGTAAGTGAGGCGGCACCGTAAGTGAGGCGGCACCGTAAGTGAGACGGCATAAGCAACAAAATCAAAATTACAATTGAAGGTTATGTTAAAGAAAAATGATTTAAGGGGCAACATTTCGAAGACTTGCAACATACTGAGAAAGTATGCAGCACGGTCCTGACGTGAGTGGACTTTGGGATGGTTATACTAATCAACTTCCCATGGGTACAGTGAGAAAATAGACTCTGTGATGGCTGTTGCAGTGGAGGACAGAGCACGAATGGGAATGCCCAATGTGCCTTGACGTCGATCGCATAACATAACATGACAGATTGAAGGCAATATGACCGACCTATTTGACCGACTGCTTATGCAATATTTAATATGTAAACATACCTGATTGTACACCTGTAATGACTGTTAATTCTCACCTTTTTGATACACACTCACGAACTTTCGATGCACCTGCGTCAAATGTTTACCGAGTTGATCTTGAAGACAACAAGAAACAGTAATCAATATATATGTGTCTGCGGTTTTAAACCACTTTTATGTTGGCCTGATTCATATCCTTGCCAAATTGTACATTACATTCGATATTGGCTGCCCTATTTACTTCTGAATTAGAGTTAGGCTCGCCTGAATGACGAGGGACAGTGATCAGTGATAAGGATAGTAAGCCTTCACGCAAAAACTAGTCAGGGGTGCCATATTAGAAGTCATGACTTCGCCTGAATTCATAAAGAGCGAAAAACAACAAAACTGTTTCGGAATGTTGCCAATTATAAGGATTCTTCTTCATTCTGTTCTTAGTGCAAATACATTTATTTTTTAAAAAAACTTTATCTGCTAAGGACTTATATAGATGATTTTCCAATTCACTGCTAAAGACGTGTTAACAGGTCTGTTAATATCTCTTGTCTGTGGGCTAAAGACATGTTAACACGTTATACATTTCTACTGTCACTGCTATAGGCGTACGTTCACGTTTGTGACCTAGAAACAAAGAGTAGCTATTTTTAGCACAGCCTTCGGAAAGTATGTAGCAGCGAAAGGGTTAATTTTTAATATCGCCCATGTGGTGTCGGGGCCCACATGGGAAGCAAAGAATAGTACCACTGCGACCTACAAGGCATGTCGTAAGAGTCGACTGAGGTAAGGGCTTAAGGAAGCTACACTAATAAATACAAAGCGTCGCATAAAACGGATGTGATGGCCTACTAGTAGGCTCATAACTGACACAACGTACAATCGCTCTTAGGTTCCGATCACATATAAATCACAAAGAGGTTAACAAGTGGTCGATATGGAGCATTCGAAGAAGAATTCTTCAGGTGACAACCTAGTATTAATGATTTGTATCGATATGACTGTGGCTAGCATGATGGGCTCAAACACTAAATGTGATGTGGTTCAAATCCTCCAATATCCTACTCCCCTTACACGAAAAAGGTTATATCTTTCTTTGTTGGAAAAGGGAGATTGATTGATTGATTGATTGAATGATTGATTGATTGATTGATTGATTGATTGATTGATTGGATTGATTGATTGATTGATTGATTGATTGATTGATTGATTGATTGATTGATGAATGATTGATTGATTGATGATTATACTATTGATGATGGTTACTGATTGATTGATGATTGATGGTGATGATGATTATTATCATGGTGATGATGATTGATTGATCTGATTGAATGATTGATCGATTGAATTGATTGATGATTGATTGGTTGATGATGATTGATTGATTGATTGTGATTGATTGATTGATTATATTGATTATTAATTGATTGATTGATTGATTATTGATGATGGTTGGTTTTGATTGATTGATTATTATTGATTGATTGATTGATTGATTGATTGATTGATTGATTGATTGATTGATTGATTGATTGATTGATTGATTGTTGATTGATTGTTGGTTGTTGTTGGTTTGATTGATTGATTGATTGATAGTATACCATCACCACTGCACTTCGGTGAGTAACCATGGTGCTTCGATCTCTTTCTTACACAGGAAGATCTCAGCTGCAGTTCATGTACTCCGTAGTAACGGCGAGGGTCCCGATGTGAAGATGGTGAAGATATTTTGGAGGCATTTTATTATTAAACTGTTCTAATTAATGTTGTCAAGGCAGCGGCTTTCCAGCCTGCTCTTCTCGATTTTGAGCTACCAAGGGTGCTCAATTATGTGCTCAGTTTCAGTTTCAGTTTCAGTTTGGAATATCTTCATTACACTCCGGACATGTCCATAGGTGCTCCGATCTCCTTCGCAATATCTGCAACAGCGTCCAGCGACTGACCGTACCAGTTCTATTTTGATTGATGAGCCTACTCGTATACCTGTTGTACCGTTCTTTTCTTGCCACACCAATCTTCAAACCCAGATCTCGCAATCTAGTAGTTGACGTGGATTGGTTTAGATGAAGGTCTTCTCTGCGGACACGCTCTATGAGGGAGTTCAGATGTCAGCTCTGTCCATTGGCTGTGCTCAACTTGAGCAAAGTGCCTACTTTGTATCGCCCGTCTCCGATAGGACTAATAACTCGATCTCACCTACACTTAGATCAGGAATCTCTGGAAAAATATATCTATGGTTCCACGAGGGAGCGAACCTAGTACAATTGGAACTAGAGGCGAGAACCTAACCTCTACGCCACAAAGACTCTCTTTACCGATGTTGTTGTTGAGCCAAATGTCAGATGGCTGGGACACGTGTGCCGTATGAGCGATGATAGAATCCCAAAGAACATTCTATATGGTCAACTCGCATCTGGTGCTAGACAGCATGGGAGCCCATTATTACGCTTCATTGACACCTGTAAGCATGATCTAACTTCATGCGGCATAGACACAAAACAATGGGAGCGGCTGGCCAAAGACAGGCAAGCATGGCGAGCGGCAGTGAGGGGCGGCTCAAAAGAAAAGAAGAAAAACAACATCACATGTGGAGGCAAAGAGAGCACAGAGAGCAGAGAGAACATCCCATGCATCGGCTCTAGTCTCCAGTTTTACCTGCAGAAACTGTGGCAAGGATTGCCCACTCCAGAATAGGCCATTACAGCCACATGAAACGTTGTGATTCAGCACAGAACATACTACGTGACGCAACACCTATTGTCTCCTGAGACAAAGAGGCCAATGATGATGATGTTGAGCCCATATCTTCGTAGTATTTCTTTGATGTATATCCGCTTGTATCTTCGCAGATCAGATGAGATTATTAAAGGGTTTTAAAGCTGAAGGATTGACTTCATTGCACCGGGTTTTACCCCACATGGCTCGGTCCCTCTCCGTAGAAATGGCACGCCACCTGCCGAGAGTATTGCATAAAGCACGACCTTCGTAGCTCCAGCATCAATCATAGGGGTCTCTGGAAACAATTGCACTGAACAGAACGGGCGGTCAGGATTCGAACCCACGATCACAAGGTAAAGGCTTAACCACAGCCATAGATACCCCAATCAGATGATCATGTTTGGTTGAAATCGGATGAACGTTTCCTAAACGTGTAGAAGTCTATGCTTTTAGGTGCATATCAAACCAATGTGTAACGTATACACGTTCTTGGCAAAGATCAAACATGTCACAAAGAGTGATTAAAATTGATCGTAAAGAACGAACGCAAAGAAGAAGAAGAAGATGATCATGTATTGGTATAGTCATTGGCATGAGTCAGATCTAACGGTCACCCTGCGACAAAGCAGATTGGATACCATGATACGTATGTTTAATTCAGATGGGGTACTTTAAAGGAATCTCTAGAGAATCGGTTGATTTCTTTGTATGGTACCTTGCGACAGTGGCCTCAACGTATTACATTCCTATGCTTCTTAGTACTTTCTCTTCCCTTGCCTTGTAATCTATATGGGTATATTTGCATGTATTCAAGTTATATATTTACTAGATGTTTCATTGTTCTTTTCCTTTCTATTTCTAGTTTTTATGTGTGTTTTTTTAGTTACATTTATTTCGTTATTCGTTTTTATTCCCAGATTTTCATTAGAAACGTTTGTATGTAGTCGTCCATATGTTTTTTTAATTTGTCACTCCTGTTGTTCGTTTGCTTGATAAAGGCCTTGTTGGTCGAAACGTTACTGTATTTTGTCATTGTTTTTGTAATTTGTAAAACTACAGTACTTTGTAATTACGTGTTTTGCAAATCAAATAGTTTTACTTCAGTCTCATCTATTTTGTGAATACTTTAAAGAGGTGTTTTCTTGCTTATACAATCTTACAGTTACTTTCCTGTATGAATGCCCGCTTACCCAGCGTGTTCGTAGCGCGTTGGACTACGGGTGACTAGCCCTCTGTGAGTGTGGGTTCAATTCCTGCGGGCTGGAAGAAAAGCCACAGGTTCCCCAGATTTACGGTGTTCGTGCACCGAACCGAAGGGTTACGATGTCCATGGCACTGAGCCGAAGAGCTGAAAGCTCAAGTGCTTCTTGATCAGGAAAAAAAAAATTATTTTTAATGGAAGAATGTGTGTTCTGTTGGGTAATATGCATGCACTTTGACCGAAATTGAAAGTGGATGTCCAACATGTGAGCGTTTGTAGCTCAAGCGTTAGTGAGCTCGATCACAAACCCGAGCGTACCTGGCACAAACCTCACGGGGGTGGGGGCAAGTTTAGAAGCAAATTCGTTTTCGTGGATTTTACAAAAGTAAAAATAGATTTCACCGTTCAGAAAACAATGGCAAAGTACTGAACGTACAAGTAGTGCCTAGAAAATCAACGACTAGTTTACTGTGGTTGATGGCTACGTCCTGTAAAGGATATGCCACGATTTTCATTTTTGTTTCATGTCCAACATATTTCCTTCTCAGTGGCGGCTCGTGTGCATTTTTTCTTGGTGGGGCCAGACACAAATTTTCGGAAAAAGTGTGGGTTTTTTTTAGTATTTACTATTCCGAAAAGTTATTACCCCTTTCACTTATTGGTGGAGCCGGGCCCCACTGGACCTTAAGGACGAGCCGCCCCTGCTCCTTCTTATAACAGTTGTTACTAGTGGTTGACCAAACATTTCTCTGATTTCATCACTTCTTCTGAATTCTTCCATTTCATGTTCATTATTTTTCGCAGACATCTATGTGCGATGGTGTTTTGATTCCCTTCTTTTTGAGCCTTCACTGCCTCCTAGACATGTTACCATGCACATCTTTTGAGAACCACTGGCCCATGCTGTCTGGTAAGAGTTACGAGTTGGACACATTCCAATAAGACGCGATAATCTCTCCTACCGTCAAACCAGAGCCAACTATAAACTTATGGGCCTTCAGACTCGGGTAAGAATTATGGGAAATCAGACCACAACTACACCACGTGACCTCGCATTCCAGTATTGGTGTATATAGACGAATTCATTTTACGATCAACACAACAGGCTAAATCAAAGTCATATTATGCAACAAGTTAAGTTTAACAATAAGGAATATCAATATTATGAATATTTTTCCCCAATAAATAACCATAGACTCACAGAATTGAGTAAAATTGCAAAAAGCTTGCAGTTTTCTATTAAACATCTATATTTTCTGGCACCCTTTTCTGATCTAGGTCAGGGAACTCCCAGTCAGTTGTCTGGCCTAGTTATCTAGAGTTAGCTGTGGTCAAACACAACCTGTAGCGTCTGATACTCTGTCTGTTATCCTATGATTTGATTTGCTTCATTGCTTCTCTGTTCGATTTTGTTAGTTATTACTCCATTTTCTTTTTTTAAATGCTCCTATTTATATAAAGTCTTTAACATGGGCGGGTCTCAGACACTGGAACGAGTTCGAGAATTAGGTGTTAAGTTTGGACATGCCAGACAGTGTCGTCTTCGTGGTAGAGAGAAGATATAGTAATCAACTTCTCATGGGTACTGTGAGCAAATGGACTTTGGGATGGCTGCTGCAACGGAGGACAGAGCACGAATGGGAATGCCCAATGTGCCATGACGTCGATCGCATAACATAACATAACATAACATAACATAAAGTCTTTAACTTGCTTTAATTGATGATTTCCGTTGGTGATATTAGTAGATCTCTATCGAATGCCATTGGTTCGGTTTCTATATATAAAACTATATATTTAAAAAAGGAAGAGCTCCAAAGAGTATGGTACAGCGAGGGAATTAGATTCCTTCTTCTTCTTCTTCTTTGCGTTCGTTCTTTACGACCAATTTTAATCACTCTTTGTGATATGTTTGATCTTTGCCAAGAACGTGTATACGTTGCACATTGGTTTGGTAAGCCCTAAACGCATAGACTTCTACACGTTTAGGACACATGCATCCGATTTCAACAAACCTCCTTAGTCGCCTCTTACGACATGCATGGCAGGTAACAGTGGTTCTATTCTTTACACCCCAAATTTGGACCCCGGTAACCACTCGGGCGATTAGATTCCTTGTAAATGGTATATCTAGGAAACTGGTAATGATCATAGGGCGACAACTCTTGACTACCAGACTGAATACTCTCATTTTACTTGTTTTTTCCCCTTGTTTTAACACAATATACTTTTAAATCGCAATTCAATCAATCAAGTGCCATGCCTGCCGGCGTAGGCGATCATGTCTCTCCACAACTCTCTTTGCTTGGTGCATGTAATCAGTTCTGACGTCGATATTTTGTCGAACCATGATGTCAGGCCATCCAACATCTTCTCCCTCTCTCTTCCACGATCTCTCCTTCCCTGAATTTTACCTGTAGTCACCAAATATTATAAACCTTCTCTTCGCATTATATGCCCGAAGAACCTTGATTGTCGGATTCTTATTCTTTTGATAAGGTTTCTTTGTGTGCAGGCCTGATTTAAAACCTCCACGTTTGTTTTCTTTGCTGTCCATGGAATTTTCAACATTCTTCTGTAAAACCACATCTCTGTGGCTTCCAATGATCGTATTGATTGTTTGTTCAGTGTCCATGATTCGCTGCCATACATAAGTATTGGTTCAATATAGCATTGAGTACTCGTTTTCGCAGTGTCCCTCGCAATTAATAAAGTATATTGAATCAAACAGCTCTCTGCCAGAGATAGAAGGCGTGTCCTACAAGACTGTCTTCTCCTGTGTCAGCTGAGAAGCAGCATGTGGTCACACCCAGTCCACCAAAAACTAAGCTTTGTGGAAACATGACAGATCTGAAGCTGACTGCCCAGTTTCTAGTCCACAGTAAACTAAGCGCACAACCAGAGATCATTTTCTTCTTTTCTCAAATCCTGTTTTGCCTCACAGCGTTAGAATAAGAAGAGATTTATAGAACGAGTTCTTGTGTGCGCTTCATAAATGGTGTCTTTCGTCGCCTCTGTTATCTCTAACGTCCACATTTTCCATGGCCGACCTTTTGCTTTGTAACCATTGTATGGAGCAACATTGTCTTTGAGGCCCACTGTCTGTTGTAATCTTCTTATGTGTCCGAACCATTTCATTTGTTGTTTCTGATGAAGTCAGTATCGATGTTGTACTCACTTTTTCCTGATGTCTTCATTCTATACCTTCAACTGAGCTTTAGAAATTTATCTTGGAAAATAATATAGATGATGTTCTTAGTGAAATTATGAAATTGATAACACTCTTCTTGATAATTTCCATGACTACATCAGAGCCAGAACGCTGCTTTTCAACACTGAAAAGAAAATACTTCTTTAAAGAGCACTATAAACCCTGATGCAGATTAAGAAATAAAGAGCAGAATAGAACAGGCAAAAGCAGCGTTTACGAAAATGAAAAACATAATATGCAACAAGTCATTGTCAGTTGAGATCAGAATGGGAGTTATACAGTGCTACATAGAACCAATACTCACATACGGATGCGAGTCATGGACAATAAAGAAACATCGGAAAATCTCTAAGGTCCACAGAAATGTGATTTTATAGAAGAATGATGAGAATGCTATGGACTGCTAAAATGAATAATGGGGAGGTGTTAAATGAGATCAAGACACAGAGAAAGCTTATTATCAATATAAGAAAGAGGATGTCATCATTTTTCGGACATGTGATGAGAAAGGGAGGCTTAGAGCACATTGTGACAACCGGTAAAATCGAGGGTAGATGAGACAGAGGAAGACGAGAGAGAAATTTTTAACAGCCTTACTTTATTTCACGGTAGAGCGTCAACATCTAAGATATCAAATACCAAAAACAGAGATTTGTGGAGATCCATCCTACGCCATCCGGCACGGCACCTGATGATGTTAAATGGAGGCTATTTTAAATTTTTTAAATTTTCGACGGTCATTACCATTTTTTTTATTTCGCAAATTTCGTTTAGGCACTACTCACGCACAGCGTATGTGCAACGCTATAAGATCTCTTTACATCGTACATTTTCATTATCTACGGTGGTTATCTACGAAGGCAGTGGATGCAATTAATACAAAACTCGACAATCCAGATATTTACCTTCATCTTTGTCCTGGGTCACGCTGGGGTGAAGGGCAATGAGAGAGCAGATGCACTGGCGAGCAATGCTACGATTGAGAATGGGTCTTCTATGGACAAAGCGACATCATCACGCTCTCAGAGAAAACATACGCTATGAAGATTTCAACGACGAAGATAAAGGGTATTCTCTATCTCGATTGTGCACACCGACAGGTGCAACAAGACGGGAAAACCACGAGAGAGAACCCAGTAGATACATCAATCAACACAGAATGAGAGTTGTTAGCCTAAACACACTGAGATACATGCTTGGGAGGAGATCGAGCAATTATATACATGTCCGATGTTCCTTAAATGAACAAGTACTAAAAAATGAACCATGGGATTCTCATAATTCTTCTGTAAAACATATCTATGTGGCCTCCAGATATTTTCTATCTGTTTGTTTATTGTCCGTGACTCACATCCGTATGTCAGTAATGGTTCTATGTAGCACTAAATAATTCTTAATCTGACCTCAATTGACAGTGACTTGTTGTATATAATGCATCTCGTTTCCTGGAGCGCTGCTTTGGCCTGTCCTATTTTGCTCTTTTTACTTAACTTTGGACATAAAATATTCGAGACCTGTAGATTTGTTGCACATCGAATTATCGGTTTGTCTATATGAATGACACACATTTCATATGAAGCAGTTTGACGCCCTGGCGACGCTGCAACAAAGCATAAGGAACTCTCTTATCTTGAGAATCGTCATACCGCTGCCTCAGTAAGGAAAACGAGCTGCGCCAAAATACAGAGCACCCAACACCCATATGCCCAACCCTGACCTGTGGTAGGGGATTGCGTTTCAGTATTAAAATCTACATTCACCTCCGCACACAGTAGAGTTGCAACAACACACGTCTGATGATGCTGGCATCATAGCTTGCGATGGACGGCATCTAAATGTTGGAACTTCACGGAATAGGTGCAGTGCAATATTAGCGAGATTTGTGCACTAATATATAGTGGGATGTCCCAGGACGCAGACCAAGAAGAAGATGGCTACAAGATATTAAAGAAACCATGAATATATGACCATCGGCAAAGCGGGTGAATGGCAAGAGACAGAGTGAATTTCAGATGAGCTGCAAAGAGAGCAACGTCCTATAAAGGACAGGCACCTTATGATGATATAATGGGATGTGTGCCAAACCAAATATAGTATATCCCATTTGTTCAACCCTTTTAATTTTCGAAGGTTGTTCCAGGTTTTCATCGAACACTCAATGTCATATACTCTCCGCATACTAATTAAGCTTTTAAATGTTGTTTTCTATTATTATTTCTAGTTAATTTCTTTTCTCTTATTTCCAAATAGTTACAGCCATAAAATTCTCCCTGAACAGACTAATGAATATTCGTGAATAATTCTGCAATTGACCGTGATGGTTTGAACTAGGTGTCCTTCTCCACTTGTTCAGGTTAACTTAGAGGACACGACCTTGACCTACGAATGCCGGAAGCTCTGTGTGTTTAGCTACTATTCTTCGAGAGTATCGAGACCGAGGCTTATTTAACGACCTCAGAAAGTGTGTGTCCTCCGTCGATTTTTCTGTTTATCCAAAATTCCATTTACTGTAACAGAACACACACACGAACGGTAAGGTTATAAGTGGATAAGGACTATATTCTAACCATTGATAACTTTGCAAAGAGATTATGTATATCGTACTTTTAGTTTGTAATCGTTCATAGTTTAGACCGGCCCTCGATAACTCCATTGTAAATTCTTCAGTTATTTAGACAAGAAATAATGTCGGCAAAAGTCGGCATGCTTGAGTCAGCTAATTTATACTTGTGGAAACTAACAGAATTACAACTTTTGTTGTAAATTGTAACTATTGTAGTTGTGATGAACTATGTAGTATTCATCGATAATCTCTGACTAAATAAAATGTAAAATCATACCTGCTAGAACGATGGCAAAATAACTGACTAATTAGTCTTCTTCAGAAACGATAATTGATAATCTAGGCGTGAATAATTTGATTATCATTTATGTTCCACTAGATTAGATCACATTTGACCATAATCAAGACGAATGCCGTATTTATGAAACTCTTTTGATGCTGGTACAACCTGCGAATATGTTTCCCTTTGTTCATTTCTCAATGAGCCGTTGTCAACGTCTAGTCATGCATGCTTGTCCTCAATGTCCTGAGCCAAATTAACTGAATCCAGGCTTCCCCACAGTTCATTGTTCATCAATTATATTCTAAAATTTAATCTCTCAAACTTCACTGTCATGTCTCTTTATAAACTTCAACTGAAAAGCCATGTCTCAAATATCTGATTTGGTTATTTTTTTGTCTTTCAAAATTCCCCACGATCTCTAATTTTTGCATAACTCAACAATGAGATAGTTGAGATAAATCCAGTTCTCTTGTGAATAAACTATACAGACACCTCTTATTTTTTCCCACTTGCTGGCATGAATTCAACCATAGCTTCTGATTTTTTTTAGAAGGTCTGCTTTTTACCAGTGTCACTCGTGATTACCTGACTCTAGAGGTAATTGAAATTTAGATCTCTAAGTAAAGGATCAGTGTTTCCTGTAGTCCAACCGGGATCCTGAGGTTTATCTGGACTTTTCCATGGCACAGGGTCACTAGAGCCGCGGGTTATTGACTTCGCTATCGGCTACCACACAAATCTCATGATCTTCACTCAATGTTTTATAGCTCCTTGTTCTCTCTCGCGCTATCACAGCTTAGACTGATGTGCCAGATTTCCACATAAATTCTGCTGTTGTTTTTAGGGACTCCTCCTTCCGTACAGCTTCTCATTTAGCTCGTATTTTCCGGCCAGGTTGCGTTTCTCAGGCCTGCTAGTAGTGGGCAGTCTTGCAGTAGATTCTCTGTCTGCAGTGGCACAGGCTAGTTGTGCCAATTTAAAATTTGTTGTAGAGGTGGGACCGGAGTCTGTTATGGCCAATACGTAGGCGGAATATGACAACTTGTTTGCTACCGGACAGACCATAGTATCCATCTTTGACGCTGTGTTGAGGGTGGTCCTGCTCCCTGTTCTGAATAATTACTGTAAGAGCTGACATTCTGAACACCCTCATAGAGTGGCTGCATTTTTCATTTAAACATATCCATGTCAACTGCTAGATTGAAAGAGCTATGATTGAAAGATTGTAGTGGACATCAGGTATATACTATATAAGTAGGCTCATTTATCAACAAAGAACTGGTCCGTACAGCCAGTCACTGGGCATTGTTGGAGATATTGTGAAAATTTGATATTGCAAAGATCTGAGCACCTTTGGACATGTCCAGAGTGCTATGAAGATATTCCAAACTGAATTACTGTATGTTACTAGTTCTGTGGATACAGTTTTCTTTCCAGTTTAAAATTTATGCACTACATCTAACATGCATTGAATTGTGTTCTTATTGTTACTACAGTGCCCAGCGTTGTAGCAGCGTTGGACTACGGGTGACTAGTCCTCTGTAAGTGCGGGTTCAACTCCGCGACTGGCAGAAAAGCTACAGGTTCCCCAGATTTACGGTGTTCGTGGCACCGAGCGAAGGGTTACGATGTCCATGACACCGAGCCGAAGAGCTTTCAGCTCAAGTGCTTCTAGATCGAAAAAAAAATTATTACAACACACATTGCCAGGGGAGCAAAGAATAGCAACACTGCTACCTACAAGGCAGCAAGAGTAGAAGAAGAAGAAAATCAACTCGTTTACTGTGGCTGATAGCGACGTCATGTAAAAGATATGCCTCTCTTTTCATCGTTCAGTAGACTAGAATGAATAATACGGGAATAGAACATAATTTGTTGATGTGCAAGCACATCTCACCGTCCTTGCTACGCTGACTTATGTATACACAAGAGGCCCCTGCCTCCTCTAGGTACAATTAAAGGGTTGAGGGGACGATTATATTCTTGTTATCTGTAGACAGAAGCTTGCAAATTATCCTTTTTTTTCAGTAAGAAAATGAAATATGTTGCCAAGAAATGAGTCACCGTTGCTACCACTACTATTCATCGCAAATTATTAAATAAATTAAAACAATGAAACTCTTGAAGGTCAGTACCATTGATTAGTTTTTCTTGTGACCTTTTGTTATCTTTGTATCACAATAACAAATTGTGGAACAAGTCATGCACAGCCATGTTGACCTACATACCATTCAGTTGAACAACCTTTACTGTTTGCTTGTCAGACAAGAAAGTATTAGTACAACCCATCTAGATGTTTACAGATTTTTAACTAGTTAGTCAGTGTGTCTGCTATTATGGTGTCCCAATAGATTCTCAGTACCTTTCAGGAATCTGATTTACACATTGACAAGACAACCCATGGGTCATGGAGGCAGAAGTTCAAGGATGTCTTGGTTTTGTAACCTGATAATCTACATTCTCAGATTAGAAATATTTTGAGGCATTACTTTCTGAACTTTCCTATATGTATATCTATATATATATATATCTATATATAATATATATATAGATATATATATATATATATATAGATATATATATATATAGATATATACGAGGAAGTCAATAAGTAAGCCACAAATGGCTGTAGAAAAATAACTAAACATGATAACAACTTGAAACCAGTTTATTTTTATACATACATTGTTCCTTTAATTCTCAACATAATTTCCACCAACATTGATGCACTTATCCCATCGTTTTATCAATCATCCCAAACCGGCTGCATAGAACTGCGGGCTCTGTTTTCTAAACCACGTTTTCACTTCACATTCAACTTTGGCGTCATTCGCAAAATGTCTCCCACCAAGGTGGGTTTTCAGTGGACCAAAAAAGGTGGAAATCGTTAGGGACTAAGTCGGGACTGTAAGGTTGATGTTCCAGAACTTTCCACCCTAGTTGGTCTGGCATTGTCATGAAGAAGCAACACTCCTGTAGTCAGCAGTCCTGGCGTTTTTGAATTGCATCATGAAGCATCGATAGAACTTCACAGTATGATTCAGAATTCACATTGTCACCTTTCTTCTTGAAATTGGTTAAAAGCACTCCTTGACAATCCTAGAATACCGTCAGCATGACTTTCCCTGCTGATGGTGTAACCTTGAATTTTTGACACAAGGCGAAGAAAGATGTTTCCACTGTATTGAAACACGCTTTGATTCGGGCTGGTAGTGATGCACCCATGATTCATCCTCAGTAACAATCATGTTCAGCATCTCTTCTCCTTCATCTTCGTATCGACAGAGATGACGCAAGGACAGGCCATATCGGTTCATTTTGTGTTCCTCCTTCAATTGTCTGGGTACCCACATTGAGCACACTTTCTTCAATTGTGATTGTTACTGAGGATGAATCATGGGTGCATCACTACCAGCCCGTATCAAAGCGTGTTTCAATACAGTGGAAACATCTTTCTTCGCCTTGTGTCAAAAATTCAAGGTTACACCATCAGCAGGGAAAGTCATGCTGACGGTATTCTAGGATTGTCAAGGAGTGCTTTTAACCAATTTCAAGAAGAAAGGTGACAATGTGAATTCTGAATCATACTGTGAAGTTCTATCGATGCTTCATGATGCATTCAAAACGCCCAGGACTGCTGACTACAGGAGTGTTGCTTCTTCATGACAATGCCAGACCAACTAGGGTGGAAAGTTCTGGAACATCAACCTTACAGTCCCGACTTAGCCCCTAACGATTTCCACCTTTTGGTCCACTGAAAACCCACCTTGGTGGGAGACATTTGCATGACGCCAGTTGAATGTGAAGTGAAAACGTTGTTTAGAAAACAGAGCCCGCAGTTCTATGCAGCTGGTTTGGGATGATTGATAAAACGATGGGATAAGTGCATCAATGTTGGTGGAAATTATGTTGAGAATTCAAGGAACAATGTATGTATAAAAATAAACTGGTTTCAAGTTATCATGTTTAGTTATTTTTCTACAGCCATTTGTGGCTTACTTATTGACTTCCCTGGTATATAAATATATATATATAAGAATAAGTTTAATTACATTGTGTGTATGTCTGTTGACTTTAACCCTTTGGTCCCCAGCACATCAAAAAAAAAATTACCTCATAAAAACACTAAAAGGGAATAACTCCTCAAAAACGCAACATGTCTTTCTAAAAATTAATAATAATAAAACTATTGCTTGTAGAACATTCAAATAATGAGCAACAATACTGTGAACTGGATAAAGTTTCACAAGAAACTTACAATGAGGCAATGAAATAAGACAAGTGCTGAAAATATGCTGTGAAAGTTGGAACAAAATGAAAAGTGAAAAATTTTAGAATAAGTTTTGTATAAAAAAATTGAAAATTTACTCACTCCGGTCAACTGTGGAGTGATGCATGGTATTTGGAAAAGCACTCCCCTTTGCACAGATGTATTTGGCAGAGGTTGCATCCAAAACTGACTCTGGGCCTCTTCTTCTTCTTTTTCTCCTGCGGCATGCCCTACACCAATAACAGGTTTTGGATTTTCCCAGCTCTTTTCTGACGTTGATCAGCGTACAAATTCGTTTGATCTGCCATAAATTCAAAAACTGCTCCTAAAAATTAAGCTGAAATAATCGAATGGTTCTGCACCTCCTCTAGTGTATGAGAAGGCCCACTCTCTTCCATAAATGGCTCCACAACTACTGGGGAAGTGGTATCACTCCAACCATCCCTGTCAACAACGGGCACAGGGCCTGTCTCCTCGATGTCGGAAGAAAATCCTCTAAATCTAATTGAACATCGTGGTCGACAGGTTCAGCTTCGTTGTCACTGGACAATTCAACATCACTCTCAGAATCACAAGATCTAATGTAATCCCTATCTCACCTAGCTGCATGAAATGTCCCTCAAACTCAAAGTCCTCACTTTCACTATCGGTATTGAAATTAGAAGCCATTTCAAAAAAATTTCAACTACGAAGCACAATTTATAAAATTCACAAAGAAATACTACCTCCGATCAGTTTTCGGTGTGAAATAAGGAAAATTTCCCAGCGTTCGTCCTACTTATAGGTCACAGTTCAAGCTATATAAAATTTGGACTTCTGCTTTATTTAGCGAATTCTTCTGAAACAATATAAAAACCCGTATATTTCCGTATACGGCGCTCCTACGTAAACCCGTATATTTCCGTATATGCGTCCAAAGGGTTAATTGAAGATATCTGGACATCTTACGGACTTGAAATTTGGCAAGAGGGTAGTTTTCATAGATGTGAAGATGTAAAAATTATAAAACCGACTATTGCTTCATTTCTATATCTAAATACTAAACGAAATGGTCACGAAAGGTTAAAGACCGAAAAGGTGTATCCATGTTTTAACTTGCCAGTCACATTCAATATTTATTGGTATTTCAATGTCTGACCAAATGGATTACCGTGGGAGACAGATGTTCAATTCACGGAAGGCCAATAATTTAACATTATTTTTATTAAGGGTTATGGTAGAGGATTTCTCAACTTTCTTATCTCTCAATATAATTAGGCGATACATAGCGGTTACTACTAGGTTGGTTTAAAATGTATATATCTTTCGCAATAATAAATTATCGGGTTGCCATGGAAACGGCAGCCATGTTGGATTGTAAACGTCGTACGGTCTCCAGAGTGAAATAAATAACAATTGCAATTTTTTTTGACTGCACAGCCTAAACATACCAATATTCTAGGTACCTGACAACTTTAAAGTGTTCTGTGACATGCAACTGATCTCTGGGGGTGCAACAAATAAGACCTACCCAATTCACTGCCAAAAATTGGACCCCCTGGTTCATTAAAAAATTCATATAAATTTATTTGCTTGAGAAATGTGCATTTTCTATTGTCTAGTCCCTTCAATATTAATAGATGCATGTCTGTGCCTAATCTCATATTGATATCTTGAAGATTTCTTTCACGGTGGAAAACGTACATTACCCACATTTATGAAATTTACAAATGGGAGAAAACTGCATTTTAAAAATGTAATGTGAATTCAGTCTAAATTGTCAAAGGGATGAATATATAAATTACATACCAGATCAAAGGGACATCCAGCTGTATTTAGATATTAAATCCACCTGCGATATAGTATCCCCCTCCTCCATAGCTCTCTCATGCTCCTCATGGATGCAGCGCTTTTCAGGTTTTTACGCTCCACTTTGAAATGCCCATTTTTTGTCGCCTTGAGGCTGCCAATTTTTGTGTGCGATTTTTTTCAGTGAAGCTTTTATTAACACCTGTCCACAAGAGTCCTAATTTCTTGATTACCATTTTTAGGCCTGCAGGTCCACAATTGAAGGCCAAAATAGCAAGAGATGTTGCAGTCTCTACCAACATTCTTGAAGAAAACGTTGTTTTGGGTCATCTCTGCCATATAAGAGAATTAAAACTTTCATTTGCATTCTCTGTGCCCATCTTCGAACAGTGCTGAAGCAACTCAGGGTCTGTTAGCCTTACAAATATGGGATATATCATGGTGCCAATTTCCGTATAAAATGTTGGCCGATGTTTCTCAAAGGGTGTATTTGTGGAAATAGATCGCTTATAATGGCACCAGGACTTCTCACCATCTGGACAGAACTTATGCACAGGACTTCTCACCATCTGGACAGAACTTATGGCAGGACTTCTCACCATCTGACAGAACTTATGGCACCAGGACTTCTCACCATCTGACAGAACTTATGGCACCAGGACTTCTCACCATCTGACAGAACTTATAGTACAGAATTACTGATAATATCTGTATCCTGTTGTTCTTCTGACGTGGCTCTTTCTCAAACAAAACTGGCTGCAATATTCATGACCTCCTCTGCAGATTGAATCGATGCGTAGTGAATCTCTGTCGATATGTTTTGAAATGTTTTCACATGCATCTGTTCTGAAACGCTCATAGTTGATAACAATGATGTGAACTGACCGTATCCAACACCGCTATCTTTGCAAGCAAGAACTGCTCTAGTATTAATGTCAAAATGGTGGTTTGTGAGAGGAGAGGTCCATCTGGACCAAATATTATTGCCACATGCTGGACAATAAATTGTATACTGTGCTGCCAAACCCTTGTTACATGTTTTTCTTAGCTGGAGATTTTCACTGTGACAAGATTTACAAAAGAGTAATCACACAAATGAAGACATAAATCCTGAGTGGATAAGTGAATAACCGCTGTCTACACTGTCATCTGTATGCAGATCAGCATAGACTTGACACTTTTTCTCAGATTGTGTCATGTTTACATGCATAGTGGGAACCTGGCTCGCATCAATTTCTTCTCTAGAGTCTTGGGTCTGATCTTGCCCAATGATAACTGTGCCGAGCGGGGAGCTTATTAAAAAAAATATGAATGGAAGGCTATACAAATATTAAATGAATAACATAGAGGGAGAACTGACTTACACAAATAAAACTACATCTAATCTGTCTTTATTACAAGTTATCCCATTTCTCATGAATGAATCTAACACCGTAAGAAATGTAGACTAGAAATAACTACGAGAAATAACTTGTAGAATCAGTCGGATCAAAATTATATCACTATAAATTTTACCACTATTCACTATTTAAATTATTGGAATCGTAGCCATTATGATACAGTGCAGTGTCTGGCAATACATTATATTAATATATTGTTAGTGATTATGACCATTCAGAACGTAGTAAATAATATATAAACGCCATTATGATACAGTGCAGTGTCTGGTAATACATTATATAAATGTGTTGTTAATGATTATGACCATTCAGAACGTAGTAAATAATATATAAAAGTACAAATAACGTTGTTACTTATTCATTACTAAGTCATTACTCGTTACAGTCACACACGAGGTTGATCTATTCTTGAGACAGAGTCATACGTCGTGGTGCGACTTAAAATAAGAAAACAAATGCAACAAGTAGCTGATATTTACCTCTCGTCGATCTCAGATTGAACATGAAGACCTCTATATTTTGGGTGACGTTTCTTTTTTCCAAAACAAAAACCTTTATTAGGCATTTTCTGAATTCGTGTGGCTGATTCAATTCTCAATTGTTCAGTTTGACAAGCGAGTTGACACCGGATGTTTATGAGACTTTGTCTTACTGCGCATGCGCACATCCGAATTTCAAAAGAGCTTGTATACATTTTTTCATCTGCGCATGTGCGTTGTTAGGATCAAATGAATATTTTATCACATGATGACGGTAAACCAATGGCATATTGTAAATTTGAATGTTAGTATCGCTGGAAAACGCTCATTAGAGCAAATGGTAGTTGTATAACCAAATCGAATCTAATATTTCTGTTAGTACTCAGGGCAAGCTTTACAACGGTACATAACTTGATAGGGTTTTCTTTGATTCACACCTTGTTGTTAAGGCCCAAACAAACTCGTTTGTAGACATTATCTATAAATAATTGATTAATTTCAGGGAGGGTGGGGTGTTTCAAAGATACTTTGGAAGCATATTTCGTGATCACAAATAAAAACCTGTTGCGTAATTCGATAGTAGAGATGCAATACTAACATAATATGATGAATTTGGAAAATCGATATCTGGAAGCTATATCGACCCAACTGTCACTCGTATAACCCCTTAACACATCTGGTCACTATTCGATCAGTTTATAATCTGAATAAATTCAATTTGTCAACTTTCACTGGAATTCTATTGTATCAGGTTTCTCTGGCAATAAGAATGAGGGACATTTTTATTTTATGTGGTCAGCCGACAGTTTTCTCACTAAGCATGGAGAGAAAATATATTGTTATTAATGGGACAGAAGTCGATTTTTAGGGACGGGCACGTTTCATTAATGTCCTGTCTCACACTGTTTGGGGCTTAAAAATTTAGGAAATTATACAGTTTTGTAGATCTATCAAAACTAATGACGTTAGAGATATGCGGTTGGAGAATCGTAAGAATAATGAAGGCCAGAAACATGGAGACAGAGATGGAAAGATTAGTTATTAGACGTGACTATGCGTGTAAAGGTGATTGATAAGGAAACTAAAGAGGAACGACTTGGAAGATCGGCGGAAAAGGATAACAAATGTAACTTTAAAAGTGTTGAACATTACAACTAGATTTAAACTAAATTCCCGTGCGAAAACGGTACAACTACTAGTATATATATATAGGCACCACAGACAGAGAGAGAGAGAGAGAGATATATATATATTCAGTGAATAAAATGGGAGCAAAGAATAGTAACACTGACCTACAAGACATGTTGTAAGAGGCGACTGAGGTACGGGCCTAGGGTAGCTACCCTAGTAAATAAAAAGCGTTGCAGAAATCGGATGTGCTGGCCTACTGGAAGGCGCATAATTGGCACCACGCACAATCGCTCTTAGGCTGAGATCACATACAAATCACAGAGGTCGATAACAAGTGGTCGATATGGAGCATTCAAAGAATATATTTTGTTTATAACCAAATCCCTGTTTCCTACATTATATACCACAATGTTTACACACCATGGGTCATGAAAATAAAAACTCACCATAGTTAGCTCAAACTGTGAACTTATAATAGCCCAGGTATTATGTTCTGTTATGGTTGAATAGGTTCAGTTTAGTCATTGCCAAACTGCACTATAGACATTCAGATATTAATTTCCATGCTTGAATACATTGATTGAATATACAACTTCTAATAGAACTTTGTGGCTAGGCTAGTGGGCCACTGTACATACACCTTATATATTCATGTCTGTTGGCCTCTATATTTTGTTAGTGACAGATTTGTAAATTTGCTAGTAAATAAATATTTTTTACATGTTTGCCTGCTCCCATGCTTCATTGCATTTACTTCATTGCACCGGGTTTTGCTCCATATGGCTCAGTCCCTCTATGCAGAAATGGCACACAGAGTATTGCAAGAACTCTATCTTTGGTAACAATCCTAGGGTATCTGGAAAAAATGCACCTGTAAACAGAACGGCGCTGTCCGGGTTCGAACCCATGACCTTCGGGTGCAAGGGTAAATACTTAGCCACAGATACCCCCTATCGCCCGTTATGAATTCTGGCGTATTCATATCGAACCCAACTGATTTTATGTGTTAAGTGCATTCCTTATCACCATTTTCCCCTCATTATTCAGGCAAAATTTTCTCGTCTTAAGAGATACTTGTAATGTAGATCCCCAAATGAAGGATCAGTGTTTTCTGTAGTTCTACCGCATACCGGGCGCACATTGGAAATGCAAATTTTAAAAAATTTAGCATCAAACCCCATAATTTTCACAGCACAGTGTATCTTCTGCAATCAACTTTTGCTATGTGACTACTCCGTTATGTGTCGTAAACAGGTTGGTACGCTTGATGTCTTCACCAGTCCCCCTTTGTTTGTTTTGAAGAGTTGTTTGTTGGTCAGATTTCCATTTTCAGGCTTGGGGCATTCGAAGAAGAAAATTCTTTTCAGAAATGGAGACAAATTTTAAAATGTTGCCTAAGCAATGTATCTATCACTGACAATTTCAATAGATTTGTGCATCTACGTAGGGACCTTGTCTGTGCACATATAATCTATTCATATTTCTAGTTACCCATTGTAATTTTTTAATGTTTTCATAACAGTTTTGTTTATGTACTGTGTTTATCAGCTGTATATGTATGTACGTAAAATACGCATATCATTTGTTATTTATCAACCTGGCCCAGTTTAACCTCGTCTTGCTTCTGAGTTATCGATTTTTTCGTAATGATGTATATGTTATCCAGGTGCACGAGAGTATTTATTACATATTTGACTGACTGAATCTTCTTCTTTGCTTTCGTTCTTTACGACCAATTTTAATCACTCTTTGTGATATGTTTGATCTTTGCCAAGAACGTGTATACGTGCACATTGGTTTGGTGGGCCCTAAATGCATAGACTTCTACACGTTTAGGACACATGCATCCGATTTCAGCCAAACCTCCTTAGTCCTGCATGATCTGCTTTGATGCTCCACAGTTGCAGGCAGCTGATTCCCTGAGACCCATTCTATGGAGGTGTACTCTGAGATCGCAGTGTCCTGTTCTAAGTCTGATGACTGGTCTGCACTTTTCTGTTTAATGTATTCATGTTGTCGTGTTCTGGGTTATATCCTGCGTTTGTTTTTCTCATTATTTTTCTGGACTGTTTCAGACAAGTCTTTGCTTCTGTAAAGCTTTGTGTTGGCTGAGGTTGTGTTAGACTCCATCCAGCCCTTGCAAGGGGTTTGTGTAATCATCTTCACTATAGACAACCCCAGTAAATATAATTCCATACATATGAGCTGGGCCTGAAGACAATGGTTGATGTCGCTAAGGAGGTCTAGGCTGATAAAAATCAGTTTTATTTTTGTGCCAGGGCATGCAGGTTTAAGGGAAATGAATGCACAGATAGGCTTGCAGGTATGACTGCTGTAAAAAGTGGGCGAGCGATGAACCAGGCTATTATAAATTACCTACGGAGAGGGACGTTTTTCTTTGAATGTTCCATATCGACCACCTGTTAACCACTCTTTGTGATTTGTATGTGATCCGAGCCTAATAGCGATTGCACGTCGTGCCAGGTATTCAACTATAAGTAGGCCTGCATATCCAATTTCTGCTAAGCTTTTTATGTACTTAGTTAGCTTCCAGTCGTCTCTTACGACATGCCTTGTAGGTCGCTGTGTTACTATTCTTTGCAACACACCAGGCGATAATTCCATACAACTGCTACATTTTTTGTGAGTTTTCGTTTTGCTTCGCTGACTCTGGGGGGAATTTATGTCAGCACAGTTTACTACAGGGTTGCAGTTTTATCGCCTTTCAGCTCCGTGCGTCCATTATCAGTACTTTATTTTGAGATCACGTTTTTGTTTCGTCTTCTTCTGTGATCTTCTACTATGCGACTACTCCGGTATGTGCCATAAACAGGGCGGTGCACTTGAGGTCTTCACCGGTTCCCCATAATTTGTCTTGTAGTGTTGTTTCTGTTGGCCAGATTTTCATTCTCACGCTGCTCAGTATGGGACAGTCATGAAGAGTATGCTCTGGGGACTGCTTTGGTGCTCAACTGGTGCAGGCTCGAAGACCCATTCTATGGAGGTGTGCTCTGAGACTGCAGTGTCCGTTCTAAGTCTGAAGACTGGTCTGTGCTTTTCTGTTTAGTGTATTTATAAAATCGTGCTCTGTGTTGTATTCTCCGTTTGTTTGTCTCCATTTCATTTTTCTGGATTGTTTCAGGAGTCTTACGTCTTTAATCTCCGCTAACTTTGTCAGAGTGCAGCATTTTTTCCATGATGAGTACTTAGATAGGGTGTATGGTCTGGATCCCTAATGCTGATATGTCCATCTTATTCACTCCAGGATAATCAAGATCTGAGTCATAGGCCCAAGTTTCCATCTTAATATCTTTCTTCATTGACTTTATTTTAGCATAAGTACCTTGTGTTGACCTTATGTTCACCTGCTGTGAATTCATAGTCAGGGCACTTATTATGACGCTTCTGACTTATTTTTGCATGAAGGCTTGCTTTCCTTATCAGTGTTCCTCGCCGTACAGGCGTATCTTCTTGGACTTCAGAGTTGTGTGTTGACCTTAGAGATAACAGAGGTGACGAAAGACACTTTATGAAGCACACACAAAAGCCTGTGCTTGAAATCTCTTCATACCCTGAAGCTGTGAGGCAAATCAAGATTGGAGAAGAGAAAGAAAGACAAGGTGCATAGAGAGGCTCGCCCAGGTGTCTCCTTTTTCGACCTGACGCTGAAAGGCAAAACAGGGTTAGAGAATAGATAGAATGACCTTGTGTTATGTTTACAGCGAAACTGTGATATATGCACCTTCAGCCAAGATTTCATGTTTTATTTCTTTTGTGTTCGCTGTTTTTCTTTTTTTTTTTAGTCATCGCACTGTTACAAGATTGTTGCCCAGTTTTGTCTTGTGCTGTTCTAATCTTCTTCTTTGCGTTCGTTCTTACGACCAATTTTAATCACTCTTTGTGATATGCTGGATCTTTGCCAAGAACGTGTATACGTTGCACATTGGTTTGGTAGGCCCCTAAACGCATATATGTAGAATGTACGTGTCCTAATGTTCTACACGTTTAGGACACGTACATTCGATTTCAACCAAACCTCCTTAGTCGCCTCTTATGACATGCGTGGCAGGTAACATTGGTTCTATTCTTTACACCCCAAATTTGGGCCCGGTAACCACTCGGGCGGCTGCTCTAATGGCTTGGGTGATAGTTATTTTTTTCTTTTTGACAGGATTCTGCTATGCCATCTATCCATCTTGTTCCTGATATTCTGTTTGTTTCATGATGGTCAATTTGATATCAGATAGATATATTGCATCTCAAATTTTGCTAAAGCAGCAGCTTTACAGCCTGATCTTTTTTATATTTAACTGCCAATGCGGGTGTGTTTTATCGGTGCTGATCTTAAAAACAATATCTACGTTTTATTATCCATTCCCGATAAAACTGAGCACTTTTATCTCGCCTCTAGATAGTGATCATTGGAGGGGCCAGATCGCACCACATAGAATGTGAAGCCCATATTTTTGAATCGTATTGTACCACAGTTTCCAGACAGAACAACCCTCACTATAAATAATTATAACTTTTTTATTGGCTATGTTGTCTAAGCTTAACCTTTCTGTAAAAGTATTATAATAAAAGTATTTTTTGTCAAAGGACATTAACCCTTTTTATCCTATTTATTTAATTGTTAACTTTGACATTCTCTGGGTATCTATCTAGAACAGTGGTTCTCAACCTTTTTCCAATTCTTCTTCTTTTGTCGTCACACTGCTACCGGGTTGTTGCCCAGTGTTGTCGTTTTCTGTTTTTGTCTTGCGTTGTTCTGGTGGCTTGGATGATTGTTATTTTTGCTCTTTGACAGATTCTGCTATGCCATCTAACCATCTTTTTCATGGTCTTCCTCTCGCTTTCTTTCCTGTTCTGTTGTAGAACTTGTATACTGTGAGTTTGGGTGCATTCTTATTAAGTGGCCAAACCATTTCATTAGGGCCAAGCCACTTCATTACCCACCCATTTTATACTAATTTCTATAAATTGTAACCCCCTTTCTTAAAATAGCTGTTATAAAAAACTTCATAACGGAAAGACTTTCCATGCTGACTTTTCATGGCGAGCGACTAATTCAATGGTGTAAGTCACATCACTTTCATTGCTAGTGCTGCCCATGTGGTGCCGGACGCAAGGAGGCAAAGATAGTACCACTATGACCTACAAGGCATGTCTTAAGAGGCAACTGATGTGGGACCTGGGGAGGCTACACTAGTAAATAAAAGCATTGCAGAAATCGGATGTGCTGGTCTACTTGTAGGCGCATAACTGGCACAACATACAATCACTCTTAGGCTCAGATCACATAGAGTGGTTAACAAGTGGTCGATAGGAGCGTTCGAAGATGATTGCCAGTGAAAGCAACAACTTTTCAGCAATCCCCGCAGTTTGCTCTCTTTGTGAGTTCTCTCTCTCTCGCGCGCGATCACCACCAAGACCGATGTACCAAATTTCCCCAATTCTATGTCGAAATCTGATTCATGCAACCTTAACATTGGTGTGTTTTACGTCACATCTTCAGCACCATTTGAAGCTCTGGTGCTTATCCTTCGCCGATGTGTCCAGTTTCAGCCAGCGTTTACTCGGTTCGCTCTCCATTCTCTAGCCATCTAGTGTTTTTTACGGTGTGGGGTAGCTAGCCCCACCCCAACCTTTAGTCGCCTCTTACGACATGCGTGGCAGGTAACTGGTTCTATTCTTTACGTCCCAATTTGGGCCCCGGCAACCACTCCGGCGTTTGTGAGTTCAAGACCATGAATACCTCGTTTTATTTTTTCTCTTTGTCCTAAAATTATATTGACATGAAATAATGTTAATGACAGTTATGTTTTCCATATCTATATTTTATAATCCAACAAGATGGGACGTTTGACATAAATGTCATTCATATGTAGCTTTTGTTATTTTGTATCCGACTTTAAATGTTATTCATCTGCACATATAACTGTCTTTTCTGCCGGTGTAATACTGCTTTTTGGGGCAAATACTGCTCTTTGGGGCAGTGTAGATACTAACAAGTACTGTCAATAATCTACAGTCCACAATTGACATTTATTGAAAAATAAAAAGAGATAATAGTAAGCTAACAGATGCATTGAACATGACATGTTTTACAAACTTTTATAACACAATTGAAACCTTCCTTCCTTTCGTTCGCTTGAAATATGTCTATATATTCAATGTTGTCTCTTGTATGAACTTCACTGTCTTTTGTAGCTCCCACAGAGGTCCGTGTAGTTTTATGTCGAGTGTTGTTTCGTTAGGCCAGTGAGTTTGCCTCAGTGTATCATATTCGGGGCAGTCTTGAAGTATGTGCTCTGCAGTCTGGTTTGCCTGTCCACATGTACACATGGCTGAATTGCAAATCTTGAATTTTGTATACATGTGGCTGCGAAGCCGATTGTGTCTTGTTCTAAGGCGCAGAATAACAACTTGTTCCAATCTGTTCATATTATAGTAATCGTCTTGTGTTGGTATTTGTGGCTTTCTCATTGATTTAATCATCCTTTTCTTTTGGTGGTAGGTAACTGGCACATCCGGCTGCTCTCCTGCAGCATCTTCCTTGGCCAATCGGTCTGCTGTTTCATTTCCTGGTATTCCACAGTGAGAGGGTATCCACTGAAAGACTACCTCGATGCTTGGACAATTTAGACAGTAACAATTGAAACCTATTTGAAATGAAAATTGTGGCATATCCTTTACATAACTTCCCCATGAACCACTGTAAACAAGTTGTTGATGTTCTAGGCACCACTTATAAGTTACTAGTTTTGCATTGCTTTCTAAATGGTGCTGTCTATTTTTCTTCTTTCTTTTGTCCTATGCTTTTTTTGCTGTTAGGCGAGCAGGTTTAACTGATGATCGGTTTCTGAGATAGTGCACGCTCGGTAGCATGATATATTGTGTAGTTTTAAGATGTCTGTAATTCCATCACTATTTTTCTTGGTCTACCCCTTCTTCTTGATTATTCTATTTTCAGGTTGTATGCTCTTGCAACTGGTGTATTCGGGTTCATTCTCACCAAGTGGCCAAACCATTTTGAGTCTCTGTTTTTTTATGAATCTAATAGCAGGTGTTGTTCCGACTGTTCTTCTAATTTCTTATATGGTCTCTTGTTTATTTACTGCGTTCCTCAAGCATCTCATTTCACAGGTGGTAATTAGGTCTATTTTTACCGTTTGTAAATACCCACACAAACATGTTTGCTTCCAAACTGCCACTGCAGAGTTTGAACTATGTGCACTTATGTTGTGATCATGCACACTGCCACTTACGCTACAGATGCTCACCTACCTACTTGTACATATACATTACTTCCATTACATTTGTTATATTCTGTGCACTAAACTAATTTGCACATCTCCCTTTCAGATGGCCCAGATGCTAGCAAAGCCGGGGTCCACTGGACAGCTGCCAATTCTGCCCAACCAATTTCCACGACTACAAACTGGAAATGCAAGGTCTGGGGTGAGTGAATCAACTGTTTTGCAGGTATCTTCTTTATTGTTACAGCAACCTTCTTTTACAGTCCGTATTTACTTCTACGCCTTTTTTATGAAATTTTAACTGATTGGCTCCTATAAGCCGCTGGGAGTGCCACTATTTATTCATTTTAGAACAGCCTTAAAGAAAATTCATTTACCTACAAAATGGTATATTACTCATAAAAATCTGTTAATAATTAAGAAAACTGCCGCTGAATTTGTACATACACCTGCAATGGGAAAATAAGACATAAATTTAATTCAACCCGAACCAGTTTTTCAGTAGATAATACGGTAAACTGACGATTCTGCAACCGATACATGTGTGTGCCATGACATTTTTTCAGTGTTCATATTTTGTCTATATATATTAATTGCATGGTGTTTAAATTTAACCTTTGTATTTTGATATATTAGTTGTATTTTTGTTTTCGATCCAGAAGCACTTGAACTTTCAGCTCTTCGGCTCGGTGCCACGAACACCATAAATCTGGGGAACCTATGGCTTTTCTGCCAGCCCGTGGAATTGAACCGCACTCACAGGGGGCGTGTCATTCAGCGTTCTACAAACGCGTTATCTGTTGTATAAGACACATCAAAGATGCTGCACCAAGTCATTTATATAGCCCTCATTTTCTAAACCCTCTCTCGATCCCAAACCCTTTTTATACCTCTGGGTATATCGTGTAATACGGTGTTGGACGCATATTTTTCATTGCCAGTCGGCACATGCTGGGTAATGTGATCAACATCACTGGCCACCTATGCTTCCCAGTGCTTTTCCCGATACCCAATTAAGGCTGGGTCGACCTGAAAGTCATAACAGTCTGAAAAATATTCCATGTCCACTGTGGAATTGAACCTGTACCACTAGCCTAAGAAGTGAGTTCACAAACAACTACGCGACTGCAGCTCTGTCATCATCATGTCTTTCTGTTGTTGTAAATATGTTATAGAAGACTCCGCTGAGATGTTCTGCTCCAAGTTAAATCTACTTTTTAGATAAGGATTGAGTAACCTGCAATTCAGATTCCACCTACGGCATATTTTTATCTGGCCCACGAAAGATACGCAGAAGTTCCAATTCATTCAACCCAGATACAAATTATTGTTACCTTCTATATATTCCTAGTGTAGTGTCTGGCCGAATGGATTAGAGCGTGGCTCCTTGCAGGAGACTTGTGTTCAATCCCAGTCTTCCTCTTCTTCAGCGATCTCTGGTCATGCGCTTAATTTACTGTGGGACCACAAACTGGGCAGTCTGCTTCAGGTTTGTCAGGTTTTCCCAAAGCTTAGTTTTCAGGTCGACTGGGTGTGGCCACATGTTGCTTCTCAGCTCACCCAGGAGAGGACAGTCTTTCAGGATATGCTCCGGTGTCTGTTCTGCCTGCTGACACTGGCAGAGAGCTGTTTGACTTATTCCTAGTCTATATAAGTGTTTGTTGAGTCTGGTGCGTAGTCGAAATATGATGACCTGGTCTGTTCTGCTTAGGTCTTTAAGGGAGTATTTTCCATAATCATATCCAGTGTTTGTCTACAGTCAAGGCCAGTGAATTTTTTTTCTGTTGGTGGCATTAAAAAAAATCCTAACATGAACAGTTTCACTGACTTCTCCAGCCGAGGGCCATTAAATTTCACCGGCACTTCTCCCTTCTGTCCTACACCGCTCCTAAAAAGTGGTATTACAGGCAGCAACAACAGTTTTGAAATATAGATATTTCTGAAGAAAAGAAAGGCGATCGCATTATCAAATATATTTGAAACAAAAGTTCCTTCTACAGCAACCTCTCGTCATGTGCTTAGTTTACTGTGAACCACAAACTGGGCAGTTGGCTTCAGGTCTATCAGGTTTTCCCAAAGCTTAGTTGTTAGGTCAACTGAATGTGGCCACATGCTGCTTCTCAAACAAAAGTTCCGGAAGTTTTTTAATTTAAAAATAATACAGCATATCTGAAAACTTATTCCTTCCCTTCTTCGCTGCTTTGAAAACTTATTCAAGACAAACAATGTACCCAAGAATCGATGCATGCCATATCCATTTTTATATATTTGAAGGCGGCTTAATTACACATCATTTTCATGGTATATTAATTTGATAGTATGTACAGAATATTTAATTTATATTCTCTATAATGGGTTACATATTGCAACTGTAAAAAGATCACGATAGAAGTCAGTTATATTAGTACTATCATCATAGCATTCCAGACATGTCCCCCATAGGTATCCACGCGATCCACGCCTCAACTAATCCTGCAGTCCAACACCCTAGATTGATGTTGATTAATTTAGTCAATGTTTTTGCATATTTGGTATGTTGTTCTTTGCGACTGTACCAATATCAACACCCATCTCCTAATCTAGTCAGCAACTGGGATTCAGACATATCCATAAGTGCTCCGATTCCCAACTCAACAAATCCAGCAGCCCAACGTGTCAGATTGATGTTGATTTAATTTAGTCAGTTGTTTTGCATATTTGGTATGCTCTTCTTCTCAGGCTGTACCAATATCGACACCCATCTCTCTCAATCTAGTCAGCGACTGGGATTCACAACCGTGAAACTTCTGTCCGGAAAGATTCTTTAGGCACTAAGTTTACATTCAGTAGTTTGCCATTGCTTTCTAACCAGTGAGGTCTATTTTCACCGTTCAAATCCACGGGAACAAATCTGCTTCCAAACTGTCCACTGCAGAGTTTGAACCCGGTAGACTTGGGCTGTTATCACACTCACTACTGCTTAACTCTTAGTGGACCAGGGTAAAAGCCATGTTTTTACAAGCCATTTGTTTTTGGAATTAAAAGCGCCCTGTAGTGTGACTCCTGGTAAAAAGGTGTCCAACCCAAAGCCACGTAGTATGGCATCCACAAGGAGTTAAGCTACAGATGCCCACAGTCCAAAGCTACAGATGCCCACAGTCCATGCACACTAGGTCTAGAAAAGTGATATTATAAGTAATATTACTTATGGCTATATGTGTAATAATACATTTTTATTGTACATATGTGTATATTGTTTTTAACTGAAATGGCATGTAAAGGAATTTGATATCAATGTACATATGGTGTTTTCTTCTACCTGATTGTGTGTGTATTATATGTCTATGGCATGCTTATTTGTTGTCTGTGTGTGTGCTGGTTGTATCTTATTCATTTTATGCAATAGTTTCTTATTAAGTGACTTGCTTCATTCGCACCTGTGGTCAAGTGCATTTGTATTCAGTATCTAATGGATTCGAGCGTGGAGACCTGGTATAATCCCAGCGCCAAAGAGTTTTTCCTAATCTGAACAGTTTTGTTGCGACTGTACTATCCATGTGGCCATTACATTCCACATGGATACCACCCATATGTTGCTGGGCCCTCATGGTGAGCAAATAATAGTACTACTGAGACCTACAAGGCATGTCGTAAGAGGCGACTGAAGTAGGAACCTAGGGAAGGTACCATAGTAAATAAGAAGTGCCGCCGAAATCGGATGTGTAGGTGCAAAACTGGCACAGCATACAATCTCTCTCAGGCTCAGATCACATACAAATCACAAGGAGCAGTTTAACAAGTGGTCGATATGGAGCAATCAAAGAAGAAGAAAATTTATTCTTTTCAGAAATGGAGACAAATTTTAAAATGTTGCCTAATCAATGTATCTATCACCAACAATTTCAATAGATTTGTGCATCTACGTAGGGACCTTATCTGTGCACATATAATCTATTCATATTTCTAGTTACCCTCCCACATACAAACGTAATGTTTTTAATGTTTTCATAACAGTTGGGTTTATGTACTGTGTTTATCAGCTGTATACGTATGTACGTAAAATACACATATCATTTGTTATTTATCAACCTGGCCCAGTTTAACCTCGTCTTGCTTCTGAGTTATCAGATTTTCCGTAATGATGTATATGTTATCCAGGTGCACGAGAGTATTTATTACGTATTTGACTGACTGAATCAATTCACTGCGACTTGGTCAGAAAATAGTAAAGTTTATGCATGCTAATGGTTCTAATGACACCACCGGTTGTGCAGCACAGTATTTCATCTTTTAAAAATGTGTCTAGAGAAGACTTGACTTCATTGCATGAGATTTCCCCATATGGCTCCGTCAGAAATGAAACACCATCTGCAGAGACTGTTGCACAAAGTACAAACTCAGTAGCTCCAGCAACAATCCTAGGGATCTCTTGAAAAAATTACGTATGTGAGGTCTGAATCTCAGGTTTCACCAAAGCTTAGTTTTCAGGTCGACTGGATGTGGCCACATGTTGCTTCTCAGCTTCCCTAGGAGAGGACAGTCTTGCAGGACATGCTCTGATGTCTGTCTGAATTCAAACCCATGACCTTCACAACAACATGCAAACATTTTAACAACTTTGACAAATGTTATTTTTCAATCACCCTCATGTTACAGGTGTCTACAAAGGCAGCAAAGAATAGTACCACTGCGATCTACAGGTTGTGCTGTGAGGGGCAGTTAAGGTAGGAGCCTAGGAGATCTACTCTAGTAAAAAAAACGTCGCAGAAATCGGAGCTACTGTAGCATGGCCTACTTGTAGGCACTAACTGGCACAACATAAATCTCTTAGGCTCATATCACATACAGATCTCAGAATGGTTTAACAAGTGGTCAATATGGAGCATTAGAAGAGAAAGAAATGTCAATAGTCAACGTTGATACACGGAGCTTTTTTATTATATGCATACAGTGAAGTTTATACAAGAGACAGCATTGAAAATATAGACCACCCGAGTGGTTACCAGGGTCCAAATTGGGGTGTAAAAAATAGAACCACTGTTACCTGCGACGCATGTCATAAGAGGCACTAAGAAGGTTGGGCGTGGGCTAGTTACCCCACACCGTAAAAACACTAGATGGCTACAGAATGGAGAGCGAACCGAGTAAAGGCTGGCTGAAACCGGACACATCGTCGAAGGATAAGCACCAGAGCTCCAAATGGTGCTGAAGATGTGGTGTAAAACACACCAATGCTGATGCTCGTCCATCACAGGTGATGATGACCACACAAATTTTCATCCAAGGGAATGTAGTTGCGCTATGTTTGTCTGTGTATGCGTAGATGACTAGTGAGCTCGATACGGGCTTTAAATGTTCTTGTACAGTGTGGGCAAGGTATACTTGCACTTGTGGGAAGTTTTACTGCCTTTCTGTTATGACGTTTTGCTCCATCCGCTGTTCTATCTGCCTCACAGAGCCAAGGAACCGTGTCGAAGAAGTGTGCGCCAGGCTGATCTGTATTGAGCAGCATTCTCCCAGTTGTTGACATCTATGCCAAAGATTTCATCGAGTTCTTGAGTGTATCTTTGAATCGCTTTTCTGGCCCCCTGTGAGTGTTTACCGCTTGCAGCTCACCATAAAAGAGTTGTTTGGGTATTCTGCAATCTGGCATTCGAGCCACATGTCCTGCCCATCTTGTCTGGGACTGCATCAAGATTGTGTAGATGCTGGGGAGAGCAGCTCTTTTAGGACCAATGCTAAGGCTGCATGAATCAGATTTCCACATGAATGGAATTTATGGGAAATCTGTACATCGGTCTGAGCGGTGATCGAAGAGAGAGAATGTATAGACAATATTTCAAGTGAACGAAAGGAAGGAAGGAAGGAAGGATCATATGCATGGGCTGGTATGTTCAGTTATTCATTGCTTTCCTGGGTAAGTGGATGAGAATAAAAACCCTTTACTTAATGCTGTTAACCATTCACATTATATGGCCATGTTTGCAGACTTCTAAGCAGACACAGGGAAAACAGGCCTGTAAGGACAGAAGCGGGGCAAGTGTTTTCTTGGGCATTACATCTTGTCTATTACAGTTGTGGTGTTTTGATCTCGCTGAACCCCTTTAGATAGATATGAAAGCTCTCGTCTGATAAAAAAAAAAAGGAACTGTCTCACTCGATCATACATCTCCTGCTTGTTATTAATGCTAGTGACATTAAGTATCACTAGATGGGATAACTGGCTAGATAACATTAGGTGTCGCTAGCGAGATAATGTAGGCGTCTGCAGTTTAGCTGTAACAAGTTCGTTCGATCACAAGCGTACCTGGTTCAAACTCCGCGGCTGGCAGTTTGGAAGCAAATTTGGCATCGCTTATTTTTACACAGTAAAAATAGACCTTGCCGTTCAGGAAGCAATGGCAAACTACTGAACGTATGCGTGGGGCCCAGAAATGACTCAAATTTTCTGGGGTTGATAGCGAAGTCCTGTAAAGGATATACTATTATTTTCAACAAGATAGCTAAACAAATTTTTCATGCAGGTTATGATAAAAAGTATTTTAAAAAGTAAAGGAACCCTTTCATACCTCGTGGTATATAGGTCAATACAGTGTTAGGCCTGTATTTTTCATTGACCGTCGGCACACGATGGGTGATGTGGTCAGCATCACACCGGCTGCCTTTACTTTCCCAGAGCATGTCTGGTACCCAGTTGAGGATGGGTCGACCTGAGAGCTGTTGCGGTCGGGAAAATTCCATGCGCATTGGGAGCTGAACCCAGACCACCAGCCTTGAGAAGCGAGTTCACTAACAACTACGCTACAGCGGTTCTCAGGTTATGATAGGGATAATAGAAAGTCATCAAGGTCCTATTTTCATACCATGTTTATGTAAGGTCTGTTCAAAGGACTTTAATTTTTCCAGCAGAAACAACTGAAGCATGGGAGTTTTAGGTGGGAAAGCATCATGCACTTGCAGGGGAATTTCTCAGCCACGTGGGGTCATTAGTTGTTGGCAGTCCGCCGCTATTGAGTGTAGTGAGCACTTATTAGATTTTCATTTGCCCCGAAATGATGGAATGAAATTGACAATATGTGACAGTCACTTCATACCCTCAGAGGAGTGTCTGCCTGAATGGATTAGAGGGCAGCACCCTAGTGGGAGATCCGTGTTCAATCCACAGTACAGCCAAGGATTTTTTGTCTGAGGCATAAAAAAAATCATCACAGGGACAGTTTTGTGGCGACTGCCTGCACTAGCCATTTTTTTTTTTTCCGATCCAGAAGCGCTTTTCAGCTCTTCGGCTCGGTGCCAAGAACACTGTAAATCTGGGAAATCTGTGGCTTTTTCTGCCATCCGCGGAATTGAACCCGCACACACAGAGGGATAGTCACCCGTAGTCCAACGCGCTACGAACACGCTGGGCAGACGGGCTGCACTAGCCATTAAATTCCTCAGACTCGCGCCCTGTCCTGTACCACACTAAAATATGGTATTACAGACAGTAACTGTATGTTATTATTTTTTAATAAATACCCAAAGTATGATAGAGGACATCGCCCGAGTGGTTACCGGGGTCCAAATTTGGGGTGTAAAGAATAGAGCCACTGTTACCTGCCATGCATGTCGTAAAAAGCGACTAAGGAGGCTTGGCTGAAATTGATGCTCACGCCTTAAATGTGTAGAAGTCTATGTGTTCAGGGGCCTACTGAACCACATTGCAACGTATATATGTTCTTGGCAAAGATCAAACATATCACAAAGAGTGATTAAAATTGGTCATAAAGAACGACACAAAGAAGATGATAGAGGACATAGCAGTCCCGTATTCCATTTGGGAATGAGTAGTGGTGATGTGGGTTGTTCCACCTCCCTGGTGTATGCAAAGGTGACTGTATAGAGTCGAATCATTCAACACAATCCACTATACTTACATGGTCAGGGTTTGAACTTGAGTGTTGGTGTGTTCTGTCATTACTTGCAGCTCATGCGTCTCAGCAGTGTAGCGATTCTCTGCTATGCGAGTTCCTCTTATGTCCATATCAATGCATTTTAGTGACACTTTAAGAACATTTAAAGCATTTTTGCTGCGTCCACCAGCGATTGTTTGCCCCTATGAAGCTTGCCGTAAGACCATCTATTTTGAATTGTGTTATTAGGCATCCATGCAACATGGCTGGCCCATTTCACCTGGACTTTCTGTGCAATTTTGTCCTGCCATTTTATATTGAGCGGCCATGAGATAGCATTTCGAAAGTGGTTTCGTTTTCTGGAGTCTCTGCTATTGCTCCATGCCTCACTTGCATACAATAGGGTGGTAAGCACTATGGCCCAGTTAACTGTCAACTTTGTGGGAATGCTTACCCCTGTCATTTCTACATAGTAGATTGCAGTTTTTCAAAGTAGAAGTAGTAGAAGTGTAGCAGTTCTTCTTCATACCCCCAGTAATTATGGGTTTTCAACCCTTTATCCTATGAGCGGTGTAGAGTATCCGACTTTCTTATAAGACCCAGAAACCTCCAATAACTCTAGGTGTGTAGTGCTATGCTTAGTGTTGCGTAGACTCCTACTCAGGTAGAGTCTATAGGTAACCCCAACAGTACTCCTCATTTCAAGCCGATAGACGCTTTAAAAACATCACTTATTGATCGCATTGGACAATCTGCATGTGATTATAGTGCAAAGAGTGACTTCTGCGATTGTCCTAGAACAACCACCCATTGACCCCTGTGTGATTTCCGCCAGAGAGTACAGAACGACAACCTGCACGGGAAACATTTGCATTCACTCAAACGATCAATTTTCATCTGTTTGATTGGCCTTTTGAAGAGCAGCAGTTATAGCCCTATGTTCTATAAGCAACAAAAGTTAGTAGTAGAATAGCAACAGTAGCAGTTCCATATTCCATCGGGAGCAAGAAGGTTTAGTAGTAGTAAGAAACGTGGGAATAAAAAGCTGTTGCCTGTAGTACCGCTTTTAGAGCGGTGTGGGGGGGAGCCTGAGAAATTTAATGGCTAGTGCGGTCGCTGCAAGCTGTTCAGGTGAGGATTTTTCTTTATGCCCACAGCAGAAAAAAATCTTTGTCCTTATCGTGGATTTAACACGGGTCTCCTGCATAGGAGCCATGCTCTAATCCTTTTGGTAAAATGCTCCTCCAGCGTGGAATAACATGGGCTAAATCAACAAAACAAAACGATGCTAGGAGTTCCTTCTTTAAAAATATCCATTCTTCTCTTGGGATAAAAATTACTTCACATCCAACTTTCTTTGACCTGCCCTGAGCGACCCTGATACCACAACTGTATAGCATGGATGTTTTTTCTTATTTTGCTGCCATACATATTAATGACTGCCCTATTTATTTGACTTCATGCAATTGCTAATTTAGATTTTTTTATTTTTCTTGGCTCAAATATTTTTAGATTTCATTTCTGGTAATATTTTTGTCAAAATTGTATCTTTAACGCTTGTCTTTTTTTTTTTTTTTGTTCTGCATCCTCCATGACAAATCAGGTGTCTTCATTATACATTTTTTTTGGGGTCTTAGTCATCCTTTTCGTATGTTGCTTCATATACATTAACAATTTTATATATACGTTTACCAGAATAATAAATAAATATAGAGTATATGTGCGAGACGGGTAGTTAGAGCCGAACATTGGTTCAGAGGTGGGAACATGGGTGGTTACAGAGGCGAGGACATGGATGGCATCTCATAACTACTGTTTTCATACTAAGTGGCTTCATGAGCATGATTCGTAAAGTCAAAACAGGAATGGTGAGGCGAAGCTGGGCGGAGGCGAGGCTGGGCGGAGGCGAAGCTGGGCGGAGGTACAGGGATCAGAGAAATCGCCTTCATTTTTGTCTCTGGGCACGCAAGAGTCATAGGTAATGAATGAGCTGATGAGTTTGTTGGCATGGCTACAATATCGGAGAGAGCTTCAATGTACTGAAATTACATTCTTAACACATTGAGAGAGTCTTTACGCATTGAAAGTTTTTCCCAAATGAGGAATGTTCAGGACTGTGAATCACACTCGCTGACCAGATTGAGAGAGATGGGTATTGAGACTGACAGAGCCCACGTCCGAGTGGTTACCGGGCCCAAATTTGGGGTGTAAAGAATAGAACCACTGTTACCTGCCACGGATGTCGAAAGAGGCGACTAAGGAGATTTGGCTGAAATCGGATGCAAACGTCCTAAACGTGTAGAAGTCTTATGTGTTTAGGGGCCTACCAAACCAATGTGCAACGATACACGTTCTTGGCAAAGATTAAACATATCACAAAGAGTGATTAAAATTGGTGGTAAAGAACAATGCAAAGAAGAATAAGAGACAGCCCAAAAGACTGACATACCAAATATGCGAAAAGATTGTTTAATCAACTTCGGACTGATATGTTGGTCGACTGGATTTGTTAAGACGGATGGCTCCATGAGGGACCGAACCGAGTACCTTTGTAATGAGGGACTAGTACCTAACAAGTCACAGACTCTCTTTCCTCCTCCCCTCTCCTCTCCCAATTCTTTGATACACAAAAGATAGATACATATATCCTCTATATGTATACATTATTCTGGTGGTTTCTGTGTATATATGTTTGTATATATCTATAATATATATTATCATTAGAAATGACACTCAGTTATTGCTTTCCATGTATATTTTTCAGCACTAACATTGTTTTATGTTATGTCAAATTTAATTTGCTCCATCTCCTCCAAAAACAACACAATAACAGTATTGGGAAATAGCAATATTGGAAATCAAAAGCTGAGTGTATGATAGTTTGGTTTCAGTGCTTGTAACATTTTTTTTGCTTGTCCATTCTTTATTTTTTTTCAGCTATGTTTATTATTTTGTGTTCTTTTTCTTCTTGATCGTTCTTTTCTGCCATTTTGATCATTCTTATTGTGATATATAAACAGCCTTACACCAAGAACTAGTGTTTTTCGGCACATCTTCAGCACCATTTGGAGCTCTGGTGCTTATCAGTGTTTACTGGGTTCGCTCTCTGTCAGCCTTTGGCTGTCCCAGCCGACCTGCAGCAGGTTATTTTGTGTTCTTATATTTTTGATAAGGGAAGATGACAATGGGTTGGACATGTCCTCAGGATGAGAAAAAGAAAGGCATCCAGGACCTGTAGTGCAGTGGACAGCAGGGGAAAAAGGGATGTCCGCGAACAGACATAGGCAAGCTTTTGATGCAGAGGTCAAAGCCATGCATCAGACTAGATTTGAGACACAAAGAGAAAGGCAAGCAAGAAATGCAATACAGTGGACATCACAGGGCAGTGGACAAAGGGAAGTCTGTGAATATGGATGCCAGAAATGCACTTGTGACCAGAATGGTCGTGGAATCACATGGACATCCAAGGGCAGGGACAAGGAAGTCTGTGAATATGGATGCAGAATGCACTTGACAGAATGGTGTGGTCAGATCAACCCACACCTTTAGCGCAGCGCAAGACTTAGCCACAGAGAGCCCATGATGGTGATGATCTGGTAGCTAAGACGTCTGACCAAAACTGAGATTCAGAAACAAAACTGGCATGTTAGCTAAGGTGTATAACTCAGATGAAGGACCTGTTATATGTTAGTTAAGGTATAGACTCAAGATGAAGGCCCTTTGGTTATAAAATACTCATAGGATGTTAAAAAACAAACTACTATTTGATCTGTCCATGTGAATGAACAGAGAAATTTCATTCACAAACCATGTAAACATACATCTTCCAAGCTAAATGAAACCTCCAGAAGAAAGTCAAACACATACTTAAAGTATTTAACCACTAGGAGCGGAGAGTCGGCTGAATAGATTAGAGTGCATGGGAGACCCGTGTCAGTTCACGTAAGCAGAGATTTTTTCTGTTGTGGGCAAAAGGAAAAATCCTAACCTGAATTTTAAGCCATGCAGCCATTAAATTCTCAGGCCTCGTCCCATCTGTTCTAACAGCCCTAAAAGCGGTACTACAGGCAGTATCAACAGTTAGTGGTTTTTTTAACCACTAGAAATAGTTTTGATTACCATAAATAAATCTTCCTTTACTGTTTACTCTTACAGATTTATTATTTCCACTGCCCCTTTTTGTTTTCTTACTTCGTATATATAACTTGTATTTGGTTTGATATTTGGTAATTATTTTATTTGGTTTTAATCTTTAGTGCAATTGTTTCTTTATCATATTCATAAACTATACTTCTTTCAGTCAATTTTTATTTCAGTGCATTTATATGAATACTGTTTCTCTATCTACAAACGATAGTTTTTCTCTTCAATTTTAATTTCAGTGCATTTATATGAATACTGTTTTTTTACAAACGATAGTTTTTTCTAAAAAATTTCCTTTATTTCATGCATTTATATTAGACTACTGTTTTTTGCTATTAAAACTTGTATTTGTTTGATATTTTAAATTTTATTTGGATTTAATATGAATTGTTTCATCATATCATAAACTATAGTTCTTTCAGTCAATTTTAAATTTTAGTGCATTTATATGAATACTGTTTCTCATATCTACAAACGATAGTTTTTCTCTTCAATTTTAATTTCAGTGCATTTATATGAATACTGTTTCTCATATCTACAAATGATAGTTTTTCTCTTCAATTTTAATTTCAGTGCATTTATATGAATACTGTTTCTCATATCTACAAACGATAGTTTTTCTCTTCAATTTTAATTTCAGTGCATTTTGTGTTTCTTATATTTGCAAACTATACTTTTCTGTCTCAATTAATTTTAAATTCAGTGCATTTAGATGAAAATATGATACATGGCAGTTGTCACTGAGCACAGTGACTGAACTGATTTTGTTGTTCACCAACTTACAATGTTCAGTTTTTGAGTCCGTCAATTCCCCCGTCATCCCGCTGAAACGTCTAGCTTTCCCCATCATTAGTTAAAAAAAAAAGGTAACTATTTTGATACCTTGTGGTATATCGGGTAATGCAGTGTTGGGCCCATATTTATCATTTACCGCGGTACACGTGGTCACATGGTCAGCATCACGCGCACTGCTTTTCCTGTGCGAATTAGGTCCTTATTTTCATTGACGTTAGTAACAATGGGTCATGTGGTCAACATCACGCCAGCCACCTTTACATTCCACTGCTTTTCCTGGTACCCAATTAAGACTGGGTCTGCCCAAGAGCCGTTACAATCTGAAAAATATTCCACCCGGATATGAACCCAAACTACTAGCCTAAGAACCGAGTTCACTAACAACTACGCTACAGCGGCTTTCCCCTAATTATTATTAGACATGTTTCGCAAAGTTCACTCTGTCAGATATTTATTTTGCTTGTATACTGTTTTTTTATATATATATATATATATATTTTTTATCACAGCCAACAATAAGCTCATACGGCCAGCGGACTCAGGTAAAAATTCTAGGAAATCCCTAACCATCCCATGATTTTGCATTCCAGTAGTATTGTTGTATTTATACGAATTGATTTTTTTAAAATCAACACAAAATACTAAATCAAAGTTATATTGTGCAACAAGTTCAGTTTAACAATAAGAAATATTAGTATTATAAATATTTTCACCAATAAATAACCATAGACTCACAGAATTGAATAAAATTGCAAAAAGCTTGCAGTGTTCTATCAAACATATACAATATATAGCTCCCATTGGCTGAAATCGGATGCACATGTCCTAAACGTGTAGTAGTCTATACGTTTAGGGGCCTACCAAACCAATGTGCAATGTATACACGTTCTTGGCAAAGATCAAACATATCACAAAGAGTGATATAGCTCCCACAACTCAAACTAGGTCAGGTTTCCTGGTCAGTTATGCAGCCCAATATTAGAGTTGGCTTGTGTATTTTATATATATATATATAAAATATTCTATTATTGTTTTAGTAGGGACTATCCAGACATACTAACATCTTGTGTGTACACATTATGTGAATAACATAGTCTATAGTCTAGCCAGTCTAATGGTGAGTCTAGCCAGTCTAATGGTGAAATATGTGAGAACAAAGTACTGTAGTTTTATACACAAATTCTCAGTGACCTATGTAGCCACTCATTTCATTGGAACTCACTATTTGGGAGCTCGCGTTATCCAGGAGCTCACGTTATCCAGGAGCTCATGTTATCCATGAGCTCGCGTTATCCAGGTCATAGCCATCTGTTCTGTTGGATGAAGACAATCAGGAAAAAAGTGGGTACTGAACTTATCAAGAAACAACAAATTAATGGTTCGGCCACATAAGCAGATTACCAACAGACAGTGCACCTCAAAGAGCAATATTACTCCGATGCAATGGATACAAAGCAAAAGTTGAACCTCCAGACATAACAGAGGCGACAGAGGACACTATTTATGAAGCACAGACAAGGGCTCGTTCTCTCTCGCGATCGTTCTTTTCGGCCATGTTTATCATTCAAATTGCGATATGTACAGTCTTTGCCAAGAACACAATTTCACATCACAACGTTCAGTACCATTTGGAGTTCTAGTGCTTATCCTTCGATGAAGTGTCCGATTTCAACCAGCGTTTACTGGGTTCACTCTCCGTTGTCCTTTTGCTGTCCCCAGCCAACCTACAAGGCTGCAGGTTAGGGCTCATTCAAGAAATCTCTTCTTATCCTGAGTTTGTGAGGCAAAACGGGATTGTAGAAAAGAAAGAGTTCCATCTGATCATATTTTTCTGATGATCGTAGTCGATTTGCTCTAGGAAATCATTATATGGTACCTTTCGACCTGATAGAACGCACTACATTCCAATGCTTCTTAATACTGTCTCTTCTCATGCTCCGTATACGAGTGTACATCTTATATATATATATATGTTATGTATATATTTGATTGTCGTTTTATATTCTTGTCTATTTGTAATTTTTCACATTTATTTCGTTTTTAGTAGTCACATATTTTCATTTCAGGCATGTTATAAATTTATTTTCTTATTGTACATGTTATTATGTCTGCCGTATAAGATCTTTGAGTTTCTTTACTTCTATTGTATCCTTTGCTTGATACTTGCCTTGCGGTCGAAGCGTCGCTGTATATTCATTTTTGTGCTTTGTAAAACTACAGTACTTTATTTTTTTATGTATTTCACCATTGCTACATAGTTTTACTGCAGTCTTCTCTTATATCGATAATACTATTAGCCAGTCTTCTATCTTGTCCCCCTTCTAATGTAATTAATACCAGTCTAATTTAACTAGTGTTTTCTACTTCACAGTTTATTCTAGTTTTACTAGAGTTCGACAATACAACCAATGTTTATGAATAGTATTGAATCTCTCTCTCTGAGTGCATTAATTCTAGTAACTCATACACACATAGATGCCTATATAGTTTTATCATATATTTAGTACATGTTTATAGATATGTACTATCTAACCCACTGCATGTTGGTTTTGTCATCAGAGTGATATTTCTTCCAAAAATGAACCGGTAAGATGCTTTCTATATCAGATCCTGCCATATATCCGCTGCTCTCTCTCTCTTGTAACAGTAACATTACAACTGCCATTAGCACTGTCTGCTTGTTATTTTTTATATTTCCAACGCTTTATGAACATAAATTTTCTGCAACCTCTACTATCCCTCATCATTATCTGGCATTGGGCAACTATTGCAATATTAATCCCTTCCTAACTCCCAAACATTTAAACCTTCCTGTGCACTCTTAACCAATTTTTTTTTCAATTATTATTTTGAATCATAACTTGCTTGTTCTTAATGAATGGCAGTCTTAGTTTGTTCTTTAATCTATGTCCGACATGGTCAATGTTTCCCGGTCTACACCGCTAAGGGTTGGTGTTCTACAAGCAACAGCAGGCTACTACTAATTTTATTTTTCACCCTTTCTAAGAAAGGTTAGCTTGACCCCCATCTCTGCTGGATGCTTAGCCAGGCACAGAACAGACCTTCTAGACCAGTTACCATAATTTTAGTGGGATTTTTTTCCAACCATAAATCTCTCAGGTCGACGTAGCCTCAAATGGGTACCAGAGAAACACTGGGGTGAAATAGGCGGCTAACGAGATGTTAACGGCATTAACTATTTTGCTCCGTTGGCACACTCACTGCGCTCTGCGCTGGCTCCCATTCCGAAGACCCTAGTTCAATCCCCGGTAAGGCCCAAGAGCTTTTTATGTCTGGGGCATAAAGAAAAAATTCTAGCCTGAACAGTTCCGCTGTGACTGTACTAACCATGCGACCATTAAATTTCACAGGCTCATATCCACTCTGCCCTACACCGTCCTAAAAAGCGGTATTACAAGTATTAGCGACGAGGACACTCACTGCATTCCCTAATAAACCCCATGTTATGAAAACTAGTTCCCGATTTTCATGTTTACTGTTTAGAGTGGTATTCTGCAATAACACTGTTTATTGGAGTAGCAAGAAAAGAACAGCATAACAGGTATACGAGTAGGCTCATCAATCAAAACCGAACTGGTACGGTCAGTCGCTGGACGCTGTTGGAGATATTGCGAGGAGATCGGAGCACCTATGGACATGTCCGGAGTGCAAAGAAGATATTCCAAACTGAAACTGAAAACACTGTTTATCTCTTGATCGTAGCTTCTAGCTTATTATTAAATACTGCTTTCTTCTTGAATCTGCAACCTTTGCCTCCAGCATCATTAATAATGTCTTGATTTTTAAGTCTTCAAAAAATGGTGAGTCAATGCGGATTTTTTTAAGTAGTTGCATTGCTACGGTTGTTGATTCTTTAGTTGCCCTGCTTGTTCTGTGATTATTCCAATTTCCAAGATCAGTCGCAGAGAATTGTCTCCGTGGATCAGAGGGTACGTAGAAAGTCTGCAACATGCTTCGCTAGTAACCAATTGCCATGCTAATTGCAGGGTCTGAGGCCAATTTGTGTCAAACAAATTTTGTGTACACGGGGTGCACAGTTTTACTGCAGGTTTCCTGATCCTTTACTTTATGGGTTCTAAATTACAAGTACCTCACTAGTCGTTTTAATGCTTGCCTGCATGACGAGGAGCACTGATTATAAGGAAAGCACGCCTGCATGCAAAAATCAGTCAGAAGCACCATGGCTTTGCCTGAATTCATAGCAGGTGAATGGGTTATAAAAAGGAGGGGTGGGGGCAAATGAAACATACTGTTCTAAGAAAATTGACTCGTTTTCTGAGGTTGGTGACAACGTCCTGTAAAGGATACGCCATGATTTTCATTTTCACTGTAACCATGCTTGTCTCTCGATCGTTCTTTTACTGTCGTTTTTATCATTCTAATTGTGATATATAAAAAGCCTAACACCAAGAACGCGTGTACGTTCACAACCTTCAGTACCATTTGGAGCTCTGGTGCTGATCCTTCGGGGATGTGTTCGATTTCAATCAACGTTTACTGAGTTCGCTCTCCATCAGCCTTTGACTGTCCCCAGCCAACCTGCAAGGCAGCAGGTTGCCATGCTTGTGAGTCAACCGTGGCACTGTGTAGCAAACCAGACATCCCTTTCGACTCGAACGCAGAAATCATTCAGACAAGTTATTTATATTGTCTCATATTGATGTACAAATTACTTGCAACACTCATACATTTGTTCTATGTTGGCATTCTTCAAATAAATAACACCAAGTAGCCTATGTGTAACTAACCCAATATGTAACAATCTTTTCTTATCTGAATCCGTCTTTTTTTGTTATCATGTTCAGTTACCTGTACATTATCCACAGGTAAAGATGGGAGTGAGGAGTCGAGAACAATTGAAACACTTCAGTTGTTCAAAGAAAATCATTCAGTGTGTTGTGATAAAATTATGACAAATTTATAGCCCATGTCATTGTGTGATATCGTATATACACATATTAACAACTCAAGCCCACATTATTCAATAAATAATTCAGCCACATATTAACAACTCAAGCCCACATTATTCAATAAATAATTCAGTCACGTATTTACTAATTGCCCACAGTATTCAATAAATATAAGTTTTCATAGCATTGTTCCTATCCTGCCCATTTCATTTCCCATGTTGTCTTCTCACTAGTTACCCTATCCCAATAAGAAATTTATCAGATATAGTATTATGTTGCTTGTAGTTTTTAATATACAGGTGATCTCACATGCAGAAATCACACACTGAAGCTGTCTTATGTTTAATTCAATTTTTTTATTGGGAAGAGGTGTCATCGAGAAGATGTTGATAACTGACACACAGTAGCTGCAATAGTTTCCCAGCTGCACCAGGAAATTCCAGGGTTGAAGTCCAAATTATTTGGTGTGCATATGGTTTACACTATTAGCACTTGGGTATCTCAATTACAAGTGCCTCTGCAGTCTGAGAAATGCTTGCCTGAATGGCAAAAAACACTTGTGATAAGGAAAACAAACCTTCAACTCAAAAGTTGATTATGTGTGCCATATTGTCATCACTACAACTAGATTCATTGCGTACGGTGTATGGGGGGATAGATATCACATTAACTATTGAAGAATTTCTTATAAATTGATAATTCTCCAAAGTGCAACATACAAATTTATATTTCGACTTAGAAGACCTTCAGTGAGAAGGAAAATATCATATATAACTACTTGAGAAATTTTGCTAATACTGTCTATCTTTGTTTGTATTCCTTTGTTAATATAATTGTTACTACTTTCCATGCATTTAAGTAGTATTATAAGCGTTCATCACCAGTGTGGTGCCGGCCGCTAAGAGAAGCAAAGAATAGTACCACTGCGACCTGCAAAGCATGTTGTAAGAGGCGACTGGTGTAGGACCTAGGAGGCTACCTAGTAAATAAAAAGTAGTGCAGAAATCGGATATGCTGACATACTTGTAGGCGCATAACTGGCACAATGTACAATCGATCTTAGGCTCAGATCATATATAAATCACATAGAGTTAACAAGTTATCGATATGGAGCATTTGAATCAGATAAGCTGTCATAGAACTTCTCTTATCTCCCCTTGAAGCATAAGACCTCAACAAATTAACTCCAACCAGATCTGGCTGGAGCAAGGCAGCTTAATTCATTCCAGGTCTATCCCGTCTCTTCTCTTTCTCGGTCTACAGTTCGTCTCTTTAGGTCTTCCCTACTTCACTTGCCTCCTGGATTCCATTTCAAAGTCACATGGGTGTCTCTAATCTGCATTCTTAATGTTTCGTCCCCAGCATTTAGTGCGGTTGGACTACGGGTGACTAGTCCTCTGTAAGTGGGGTTCAACTCCGCGGACTGGCAGAAAAGCTACAGGTTCCCTAGATTTACTGATGTCCATGACACCAAGCCGAAGAGCTTTCAGCTAAGTGCTTCTGGATCGGGGAAATGTATGTCCCAACAACTTCCATCTCCTCGATGATATTGTTGATGCTTGTGAGCCGGATGATTTCAGTATTTGGTATCCTCTGGTCGACAACAAATTCAAGAGCTTCTTATGTGACTTTCCATCTTGGTACTTGTTTTCCATGTCTGTCACATGAGAACACCAACCTCCTACTACTTCTACTGTCATTACTGTCTGTAGTACCGCTTTTTAGTGCGGTGTGGGACGAGAGCCTGAGGAATTTAATGGCCGCATGACAAGTGCAGTCGCCGTGACGTTTTTCAGGTTAAAATTTTTCATTTATGCCCACAACAGAAAAAATCCTTGGGACCAACTACTTCTACCAAACTGAATGTTAGTTTAGAAATAAACTTATCTACACAAATATTCAAATGATGATTTTTAAATTGAATTATATTTTTAAAATATTTGTACTAAAAATTTGTCAAAACTTTTAACATAGTTGTTTCACTTCTATCCTTTGATTGTATATGTCTTGTTTCTTTTCTCTCTTTCTTGTATTCAACTTTTGTAAGCAACAAACACTTGATTAGCCTCTTATGTCGCTGCTGCTGCATGGTAGATTAACACTGCACTTCATTTGTTTACAATTTGTAGCTTATTATTTCCTTATATGGGGTTGATGAACGGGAAAGGTTCGAACCTTCGGTCAGATTAGTAACAAAGTTATAGTGCTGCTTTAATGTTATGTGTGGTTAACGAGTGGTGAAGGTTCGAGCCTTCAGTCAGCTTCATAGTAAAACAAGTGTTACTCTAATGCATAGATTCCCAATTTTTTTTCAGGCCACCTCCCACTTTGCACTACATAAACTTTGTAAAAAAAAAAACGCCCGGGTAGTGCCCACTTTGGGAACCCATGCTCTGTCATGTGTGGTTGACAAGTGGTGAAGGTTTGAACCTTCAGTCAGCTTCATAGGAAAACATTAATGTTAATATTGTGTGTGGTTGACACCTTGTTACTGAAAGCAGCGGTAGTACAGGGGTTAAAGTTTCATTTGCTTCCTGGACTGGCGGTCTAGGTTTGATCCTTGGATGAAGTAGAATTTTGTTCAGACCATAAACTGTTCTTTCTTTCTTGTCTCCATTCCTGTTTTGCCTCACAACATCATGAGTAGAGATTTTTAGAATGAGCCCTCATGTGTGCTTCAAAGATGATCTTTCGTCACCTCTGTTATCTCTGAGGTCCACCTTTTGCTTTGTATCCATTGTATCGGAGACATATTGCTCGCTCTTCTTCTTTGCGTTCGTTCTTTCCGATGAATTTTGATCACTCTTTGTGATATGTTTGATCTTTTCTAAGAACGTGTATACTTTGCACATTGGTTTGGTAGGCCCTAAACACATAGACTTCTACACGTTTAGGACACATGCATCCGATTTCAGCCAAACCTCCTTAGTCGCCTCTTACGACATGTATGGCAGGTAACTGGTTCTATTCTTTACATCCCAAATTTGGGCCTCGGTAACCACTCGGGCGGCATTGTCCTCAGTCCAGCATATCTTTAGTTGGGTACTAGAGGAACGGAAAAATAAAAGTAGCCGGCAAGATGTAAATCTCTCTCTCTCGCTTGCATTCTTTTTCGGCCATGTTTGTCATTCTAATTGTGATATATACACAGCCTGTGCCAAGAACGCAATTTTACGTCACAATGTTCAGTAACATTTGGAGCTCTAGTGCTTATCCTTCGGTGAAGTGTCCGATTTCAACCAGCATTTACTGGGTTCTCTCTCCATTAGCCTTTTGTTATCCCCAGCCAACCTACAAGTTTGCTGTTTTCTTTTAGGGTAGCAACCCTTAGACAACCTGCCCTTCCGGGTCGATGAGCGTCATCTGCCCAGCTAACCCATCTTTTTATGGACTACTTGGTTTGACTTCCGTCCAGTTTTGTGTACGGTTTGCTCCAAAGCCTCTGCTTGTCCCAAATCACACCAGCTGATGGTCAGCGAAAATGTGGCGCAACAATGTATTGCATAATATGTCACATGGTGCTATGAATGGTTATTAGCTGGGGAGGGGTTTGGGGAAACCATTCAGTTGTTAACATAGTGTAATAGTATACTGTTAGTACATTTTTGTTGTGAAACTATGTTGAATGGACAACTTACAATCTTATTCATTACTGTGAACATGGCAACAGTGGCATGGCTACATACAGCATGGCATTATGCTGAAGGGGACAAGTCTAAGCTCTGTTGCATAATAGCATCCAACTTGTGTTAATATTTCGATAGTAAAATAGTCATTTTATAATGCAGTTCTTAGTCAATATAATAGTGACAGCTAGGTTGTTGGTGTTTTTTTTTTTTTAATATTATTTGTGACTAAGCAAACTGTGACATGGACTGATCATTTCATACCCAGTGGTCAGTTTAAAAATATAGTTTCTGATGTGTTCAGCACACATAAATGAAAACTTCTGTTTGTGTGTAGCATAGTGATTCAGCAACAGTATGAGATCATTTTTAACTGTAGAATAGTTAATTTCTTACTGTAGTCTGTAGAATAGTTAATTTCTTACTGTAGTCTGGTAGACTAGTTAATTTCTTACTGTAGTCTGTAGAATAGTTAATTTTTTACTGTAGTCTGTAGAATAGTTAATTTCTTACTGTAGTCTGGTAGACTAGTTAATTTCTTACTGTAGTCTGTAGAATAGTTAATTTCTTACTGTAGTCTGTAGAATAGTTAATTTCTTACTGTAGTCAGTAGAATAGTTAATTTCTTACTGTAGTCTGGTAGAATAGTTAATTTCTTACTGTAGTCTGTAGAATAGTTAATTTCTTACTGTAGTCTGTAGAATAGTTAATTTCTTACTGTAGTCTGGTAGACTAGTTAATTTCTTACTGTAGTCTGGTAGAATAGTTAATTTCTTACTGTAGTCTGGTAGAATAGTTAATTTCTTACTGTAGTCAGTAGAATAGTTAATTTCTTACTGTAGTCTGGTAGAATAGTTAATTTCTTACTGTAGTCTGGTAGACTAGTTAATTTCTTACTGTAGTCTGGTAGAATAGTTAATTTCTTACTGTAGTCTGGTAGAATAGTTAATTTCTTACTGTAGTCAGTAGAATAGTTAATTTCTTACTGTAGTCTGGTAGAATAGTTAATTTCTTACTGTAGTCTGGTAGAATAGTTAATTTCTTACTGTAGTCAGTAGAATAGTTAATTTCTTACTGTAGTCTGGTAGAATAGTTAATTTCTTACTGTAGTCTGGTAGAAATAGTTAATTTCTTACTGTAGTCATCATGGACATGGTGTTTTAAAGATTGGTATATTAATCTTATCTATTGAGTTATTTGATAAGTTTGTCAAACGACATCTATTGTCTGATTTCCTAATGTCATGAAAAGTGTGTAGTTAGTTTTATCAGCATTTTCTAATTGTTGTCCACAGTTCAATTTGAAGGATCTGGAGCGTAAGGGAGACTATTATATACAGACTCAGCAGCTCCATGCTGCCCATGCTAACTCTCGTCTGGAGCACATGTGTGCTCTCAACATTGACTCGGAGCCTAGCCGTGTTCGAATGACTGGCATTATCTGCACTATTGGTCAGTTTATTTTCTGCATTTGTTAGTTATAGTTATGTCATTGGTTATTTTTTCAGATTTTTGTCTTGGAACAATTATTGGTTACTGAACTGATGTCGCAGCACTCTGGGCAAACCCATAGGTGCTCAATCTCCCCCAACAGATGTCTACGGGTTATTGGTTAACGAACTGATGTCGCAACACCCCAGGCAAACCCATAGGTGCTCAATCTCCCCCAACAGATGTTGAAGGTTATGCATACTGATGGTTCCTGTGGTTATTCGTTACTGAATTGACGTGCAGGCCCATAGGTGCTCAGTCTCATTCATGGCCAATGCCGAAGGGTATGCATACTGATGGTTCCTTTTGCTCGCTGGTTAAACACACTCCTCTCTCAAGTATCCAGCTCGATTTGTACAACATGTAATTCCAAACTCCTTAAATCGCTGGATATATTCGTCAATTTTAATGTCACATCACAACAGTAGATCGCGAAGACATCGGCGAACATCCCTTTTATTCATCCTAAACTCTCCAACAATAGATACAAGCTTGCCGATCTCTCGTTGCAGCAAACACCAGAATTCCCAGGATAATAGATCCATGTGAGGCTCAGGAGAGCTAGAGGCTAGGGGAGTAAACCTTGACCACAAATCCGGAGAGAGGGACCATAAGGCAGTTGATGGTTATGTGTGTATTCCATCTTCTAACATCCCCTGCAAACTCTGCTTGATTCCAAACGTATAGACTTTGGATGAAACAGTAGGGTAGAGAGGGAGTATGGACAAGGCACGCTCCCCATATCAGCTTCCTAGGCTTTGCATAAATGAAGAGGTCAGTTTATCCTTGCTTCCAGCTCCGACACAACACGAAAAGCAACAGTCACGAGTGACTTACGGATGAGCTCAGAGACACACGCAAACTCAAAAGTTTCAGTTTGGAATATCTTCATTGCACTCCGGACATATCCATAGGTGCTCCGATCTCCTTCGCAATATCTCCATCAGCGCCCAGCGACTGACCGTACCAGTTCTATTTTGATTGATGAGCCTACTCGTATACCTGTTGTACGTTCTTTTCTTGCCACACCAATCTTCAAACCCAGTTCTCGAATCTAGATAACTCAAAAGTTATCACAGCAAAACACTTGTCAATTCTTCTTTCTTTTGTCATCACACTGCTACCGGGTTGTTGCCCAGTGTCATAGTTTTCTGTTTTTGTCTTGCACTGTTCTGATGGCTTGTGTGATTGTTATTTTTGCTCTTTGACAGGATTCTGATATGCCATCTAACCAGTGGCGGCTCGTCATTAAGGGACAGTGGGGCCAGGCCCCACCAAAAATAATGTATAACGTGTATTTATTATTTTATAAATTAAAATATAGCTACCAAAAACCATGATTTATCCGGAAAAATTTGGCTGGCCCCACCAACAAAAATGATCACGAGCCACCACTGCATCTAACTATCGTTTTTGTGATCCCTCTTGCCTTCTTTCCTGATGTTCTGTTGTAGAAGACTGTATACAGTGAAGTTTGGATGCATTCTTATAAAGTGGCTAAACCACTTCATTCTTTGTGTCTTAATGTAATTCAAGCAAGGTTCTGTGCCAACTTTCTTTCTTGCCAATTGACCTTCTGTAAAGACGAAAAAGGTCATATATATTATTACATGTACCTGAAAGTATGCCCTATTGTACTCTTGTTTAATCTAATGAACATCTCTCTCTCTCTCTCTCTAGGCCCAGCCTGTAAGGAAGTACAGATGTTACAGAAGATGATTCTGGAAGGAATGAACATTGCCAGGCTGAACTTCTCTCATGGTTCTTACGATGTCAGTAAATACAATTTCTATGTTTGTTGTTAAGTTCTTGTTTAAACCACCAGTGTGTTTTTCTGGTCCCACAAGGGAAGCCAAGAATAGTAACACAGCGACCTACAAGGCATCTCGTAAGAGACGACTGAGGTAGGGGCCTAGGAGGCTACCTAGTAAATAAAAGCGTCTCAGAAATCGGATGTGCTGGCCTAAACTTTCCAGTGCTTTTCATAGTACCCAATTGGGACTGGGTCGGCCTGAGAGCCATTCTGTGTGAAAAATATTCCACGCCCGCTGTGGAATACAACCCTGGCCACTAGTCTAAGAAGCAAGATCACTAACAACTACATTAAAAACTTCAAACACTTCTACGGCTCTCTTTAGACTAAATAGTTAGTTACACTTGTAGTGTACTTTCAGCTTAGGACCATTCAGGGTGGATTTGTTGTCTGACTATATGTTATGTCTGCCGTGTCTCTGTTTACTTGATGAAGAATACCCACCTGATCTCTGGGTCCGGGTATACACGGATGGGTCAGCAGAAAGTGCAGTGAAGAACGGAGAAGCAGGAGTGTACATAGAATACCCAAACAACGTTAAAAAGAGATGCGATTAAAGTACCAACGGGGAAATTCTGTCACAACTATGATGGAGAAACTCAGGCAATCAAGATGGCAACTGAGAAACTGTTGAATACCAGACTCGATCCTCAACCTGTTGTATTTTTGACTGATGCACAATCAGCACTCGTCCAAAAATTGCCATGTCTACAGACCCTACTGTCTAAATTGTCCAAGCAGCGCAGGGTCGTCTTGCAGTGGATACCCTCTCACTGTAGAATACCAGGAAATGAAACAGCAGACCGATTGGCCAAGGAAGGTGGTGCATGAGAGCAACCGGATGTGCCAGTTACCTACCACCAAAAGAAAAGGATGATTAAATCAATCAGAAAGCCACAAATACCAACACAAGACGATTACTATAATATGAGCAGATCGGAACAAGTTGTCATTCTGCGCCTTAGAACAGGACACAATTGATTCTGCAGCCACATGTATACAAAATTTAAGATTGACAATTCAACCATGTGTACAGGCACACCAGACTGCAGAGCACATACTTCAAGACTGCCCGAATATCAGACAAACTCACTGGCCTAAAGAAACAACACTCGACAGAAAACTACACGGAGCTACAAAAGACGTTAAAGTTCATACAAGAGACAACATTGAATATATCGATAATATTTCAAGCGAATGAAAGAAAGGATGTCTGCCGTGTAGAGTTTCTTCACTTCTGTTTACCCTTAGATTGAAACCTCGCTGTATATTGTTTTTGTACTTTGTAAAGCTACAGTATTTTGTTTTTATTTGTTTCACCATTGCTACATAGTCTACCTGCAGTCTTCCCTTATATCACCATTGCTACATAGTTTTACTGCAGTCTTCCCTTATATCGACATTGCTACATAGTCTACCTGCAGTCTTCCCTTATATTGATAATACTATTGATTAATAATAGTTTTCTGTTCCAGTTCTTGCTTATATTAATGTTTTAGTACTTTTAAAGACGGAGTAAGGGTTCACCTGAATGCTAAGGGTCACTTGTAAGAAAAGTAAGCCTTCTTGCAAAAATCAGTCATTGAGCTTTGTCTTGGTCATGCCCCTGATTCGTGGAAATTCTGGGATTGGGGGGCCAGCATGGACCCCAAAAATTGTCTGTGTGTACATGGTGTACGATTGGACTATAGAAAATCCTGATTCTTTGCTTCAGGATCTAAACTTACAAGTATCTCTGTGAAATTAAAGCAAGTCTCGCCTGAATGGCAAAGGACACTGATGATAAGTGAAGCATGCCTGCATGCAAAAATCAGTAAGATGTCTTATTACACCTGAATTCATAGGGGGCTGGAGGAAAATACTTATGGGTAAATTCAAAGCGGACAAACAGAATAAGTTCAAATACTTGGCTGAAATCGGATGCACATGTCCTAAACGTGTAGAAGTCTATGCGTTAGGGGCCTACCAAACCAATGTGCAACGTATACACTTTCTTGGCAAAGATCAAACATATCACAAAGAGTGATTAAAATTGGTTGTAAAGAACAACGCAAAGAAGAAGAAAGTTCAAATACAAATATTTTACATGTGTTTTGTGTTTAAGTCATATTTCTGTAACATTATAAAACTTCAAACACTAAAGATATATGTTCAAGTTGTGATTTATTGTCAATGTTCCATATATTTTTTATCTGCTGCAGTATCACAGGGAAACTATTGAGAATGTCAGGAAGGCAGTTGATGGTTTCTCTGAGCATCGTTCTATTGCCATTGCTTTAGATACTAAAGGACCAGAGATCAGAACAGGACTTATTGATGGGGTAAGATCAGTGATTGTGTATAATTAACTCTGTATTAATCCTTCACCCCCTAGGTAGGCATATGTCCATCAGAGGGCCTGTCACATGATGCAGTCAGGGTGTCTCCTGCCCATCTATATCTTCTGGCCCTTATCTCTTGTTCCACCTGCCGTTGTCCCGCTCTATTCCACAGTTACCTGTTTGGAGTCCTGTCATACCATCGTAGATGGATATATATTAATTACTGGCTAATTATTTTCTAAATTAATGACTGTCTTTCTAGTCTGTGACGCCTTGGCGCTAGGACAGCAACAAATGCACACCATTTTTCTCTATTCTTGGCTGTCCTCTGTATTGTGTTCCAGTTGTGATTCATTTCTTTCAGTTCTTGTTCTACTGTTCCCCTCCAGCGTGTTCTGTATCTTCCACATTTTCATCTACTCTCTGTGACCATGTTTTCGTGACAAGAGCTAGTCTCCATTTATATCACATGTCTGCTCCATCTCCTTTGGATTATGGTTCTCATATTCTCTTGCTAACATTGTGCAAGCAGTTCTAGGTTAGAGATAGAATTTTGTGTCTTTTGCAGACAAGTTGTATGCAAAGTGGAGAATATGGGCATATCTTGTTCTGTGTATGTAAATATGAGGGACATTCAAAATGTAATGCACCACATCAGTTGTCGATTGTGAGACTTTGGGGAACCCACCTTGCACAAACTTAGAAAATCCTTGACTTTTTATAACTGCATTTGCACTACCATTGCCGACTGACAGCTGTAAGTCCAATTCTTAAGTAGCAATTCGTCTATCATTGAGAATAATACCTCAGTGCATTTCACCATTTCATGGTGGCTGTGGCAGGATATCCACAAAGATATTGAGTGTTTGATGTGCTGGCAATTCTATTATGTCCACCGTCAAATATTCTACAACCACATCATGTAAGTAGCATCCCCATTGATCCCTACCAGCATTGCAAGACTTCAGTGCAACTGTATGTTTCCTGGGTGGGATAGGGTCTTGGTTAGTGCCAGCTCACTGACACTTGCACAGCCGCATCCCCTTATTTTTGTGCGCATATGGCCCCTCTCCTGAAGTGAAGTTATACCTGTTCAGTTAGTATAACTGATTGATAAGATCATCATCATTGCACTTCGGTGAGTAACCATGTGTGCTCCAATTTCATTCTTACATAGGATGATCTCAGGTACAGTGCATGAATTCTGTAGCGCCTCAGGGTCCCCAGTGTAATTTTTAAGATGGTGAAAATGTTTTGTAGGAATTTTACTTTTTAATCTTGCTAATGAATTTTGCTAGAGCAGCGGCTTTCCAGCCTGCTCTTTTCGATTTTGAACTGCCAAGAGTTCTGTCACGCGCTTAACTTGAATACAGGACCTCTGTTTTATCATCCATATCCAATAGGACTTCTTCTGCATTCACCCACTGTGAATTCAGGCGTTGGCCATGGCGCTTCTGACTGATTTTTGCATGGAATGAAAGCCTGCTTATATCATTTGACTGGAGTCCTCCGCCATGCATTCGAGCCGTCGCCAACTTCAGAGGTACCCGATCGGACTAAGAACTCAGATTTCACCTTCCCTGGGAACTCTGGAACCCAACAACACTGTTACTATAGATATAAAACAACAATGATTATAATCCTGACCTGTTCTCCTTCCTCTTAGAGTGGTACAGCAGAAGCTACCCTAGTAACTGGAGAACTGATTAAGATCACAGTAGATGATGAATACATGAATAAATGTAATAAAAGCATCTTGTGGGTGGACTACAAGAATATCTGTACAGTGGTGAATGTGGGCTGCAGGATTTACATTGATGATGGTCTCATCTCTATCATTTGTAAAGAGAAAGGTAAGAAGAGATATACACATTATTTTTTTTCTGTTCCCAATGGAGCATAAAGGTACAACTAATATCTAACATTTGTCAGATTTTCATTTCAGCATTCCTGATAGTGAGAGCTAGTGGCTGAATGGATCCTAACTAAAACATCTTGTGTTCGACTCCTCTGTACAATCTCTGTACAAAGTTTTTACGGTTGGGGGAAAAGATTAATGTGGAAATAAAAGAGATGGAAGTGGTTGTAATATACATTAAGAATGCAGAAAATGCATACATGTGGCTCTGGAGTGAAATCCGGGTGGAAAGAGGATAGGGGAAGACCTATGGAGACAAACTGTATACAGAGAGAGAGAAGAGACAGGAAAGACCTGAAATGAACTAAGCTGACTTGCTCAAGACAGATCTTGTTGGTGGAAATTTGATGATGCTGTATCTTCTTCACCTTTCAACTCCCAGCGGAGCACAGGTCTTCAACAAACTTCTTCCAGTTCTTCCTCTCTCCTGCCATCCCTTCCAATTCTTTCCATGTTTTACCTATCTTTTAATATCAGCCTCCAGCTCTCTTCTCCGGGTCTGTCTAGGCCTTCCCCTACTCCTTTTTCCCTGCGGGTTCCAAAACAATCCCTGTCTTGTACTGCTTCTTGTCAGTCTTGTACTGCTTCCTGTCAGTCTTGTGCTGCTTCCTGTCAGTCTTGTGCTGCTTCCTGTCAGTCTTGTACTGCTTCCTGTCAGTCTTGTACTGCTTCCTGTCAGTCTTGTACTGCTTCCTGTCAGTCTTGTGATGCCTTATACTTCAAGAAAAGTTAAAGAGAAGTTGAGTATGTTAAATCTACTATTTGATACTAAGACTGGAAAGTCCACTACCTCCAACCTTTGATGTGAAAATGGCACATGATGGTGATATTTCTCATCTTTCTTCTTCAGCTTTTGCCTCTAGGAGCGCCGAGTGGTTACCGTGGCCCAAATTTGGGGTGTAAAGAATAGCACCACTGTTACCTGCCACGCATGTCGTAGAGGCGACTAAGGAGGTTTGACTGAAATCGGATGCACATGTCCTAAACGTGTAGAAGTCTATTGCATTTAGGGGCCTACCAAACCAATGTGCAACGTATACACGTTCTTGACAAAGATCAAACATATCACAAAGAGTGATTAAAATTGGTCGAAGAACGAACGCAAAGAAGAAGAAGGCTCTAGGGAGGCATAGGTCTGCAACCAAGGCCATCTTTTCCAGATCTCTCCACTCTCACAATCCTGGAGACTTCCGGGTTGAAAGTTGTCGACACCCTGATTTCCTTTCGAATTTCATCGGGTTGCTTTCTGAATCCCTCCATGCAGGGTCCTTCTTCTTTCTCAGGTGGTGAGCTATGAATTTGCTTTGTTGTGGTATCTGTAATCTAGTGTTTTTACGGTGTGGTTACCAAACACTTCCTCCTCAGCCACCACCTTTTGCAATATGTGTTTGAAAAAAAGGGGTTTAAAAGCTGAAGGATTGACTTCATTGAACCGGGTTTTACCCCATACGGCTCGGTTCTTCTCCGCAGAACTGGCACGCCACCTGCCGAGAGCATTGCACAAAGCGCGCACTCTGTAGCTCCAGCAACAATCCAAGGGGTCTCTGGAAAAACTGCACTTGTGAACAGAATGGCGCGGTCTGGACTCGGAACACACAACCTCCAACTCACAAGGCAAAGGGCTTAGCCACAGAGCCCACCTTACAACATGTGTGGGAGGTAACAGTGGTTCTATTGTTTACATCCCTAAAATGGTCCCCGGTAACCATTCGAGTAGGGTCACAAATGAGGAACTTATGGAGAGAACAAGACAGATTCCAGTGAGCGAACAGGTTAAAAAAAAGACGCTGGCGCTGGATAGGACACACTTTGCGAAAAACCGGAGGGGAATATAACGAAGGGTCCTTGCCTGGAACCCGCAGGGACAGCAAAAGAAGGGGAGGCCGAGAAATACATGGAGACGAGATTTGGAGGCGGAGATCAATAATATAAAGAAGAGCTGAAGGGAGCTGCAGGAGACAGGATGAGTTGGTTGAGGGCCTATGCCCCAACCCGGGTAAAGAGGGAAGAGAGAGAGAGAACCATTCGAGTATCTTCTCATCTTTATCCTCTCATTATTGACCAACTTTTATCAAGATTTTTTACATCATACAACAGGACCCGATTTCTTGATTTGTGAGATTGAGAATGGAGGTAAATTAGGATCCAAGAAAGGTTGCAATCTGCCAGGTACAGCAGTTGATCTGCCAGCAGTATCTGAGAAAGATAAACAGGACTTGCAGTTTGGTGTTGACATGGGGGTAAGTAGGCAAAACTCTTGTAGTTTGATGTGGACATATATCATGGTCTTGTGGTGTTAATGATCTTCATATGTTGTATGAATTCTTTGTGTTGTTTGATGTCCTTTATGTTTGTTTGTTTTGTTTGTTCTTCTCTGCCATTTTCATCATTCTTATTCTGCGTTCTCACAAGATTGAGATTTCAGATTCTTTAATAAAGGCAGCCATCTGCCTCAGATTGTCAGCCACGCCATACAGTTTGTCTTGACGCTAGTGTTAAGTGGGCCACCTCTTTCTTCTCAAGTCTGCATACTGGGGCAGTTCTGTAGGATATAATTCCTATGATTTCTGCTTCCCGTTTGTGCTGACCTCTTCCAGCAGTAAGTTTTGGCCACCTCGTGATGGTAGGTCTGACATTCTTACTGTGTGACTAAATCTCCGAGGCAGATTGGCGACCGTAGAATCCGTTATCCCATTCCTCATTGTGAGGGTCGTTGCACCATGTTATGCGCCTTACTGTCTGGTGCATCCGTTTTCTGCAAGCATTTGTTTCGGTTAGCATTCCTAGTGGACACATGCATCCGATTTCAGCCAAACCTCCTTAGTCGCCTCTTACGACATGCGTGGCAGGTAACAGTGGTTCCATTCTTTACACCCCAAATTTGGACCCCTGTAACCACTCGGCGTTATTATTGTGATATATATAAACAGTCTTTGCCATGAACGACTAGAACGTTGCGCCCCCATTAGGCCCCTACTAATGTAGGACAATGCATCAGAAACGGAAGTTTTTGGTCTAGGAAATGTTCAAGTTTGTCTTGCTGACAGTCAAACACTTCCGTTCACTGTACAATTCTCTTTAATGGTCTCTTTATCGCAGTGTATTTTGGCTTGGTTCTACGCCAAAAAGCCTTTTGTACTTTGCAACCTTTCCTGGCAAAGTGCGCTTTCCATTTGCATCGTATGATAAACACTCTTTAATGATCTTTTTAATGCTGTATATTTTTTCTTGTATGTTAGGCCAAAGAGCATTTACTACTTTACAAATTTTCTGACTGGGTGTGGTCACTCTGTGATGTCCTTTATGATCTTCATGTCCTTGTGTTGTATGATGTTCTTTGTTATTTGTCCTTTATGTTGTTGTGTTGTATGATGTACTTGTATGATCATGTCCTTGTGTTTTGTATGCTGTTCTGTGTTATGTTATTCGATATTCTGTGTTGTTCGATGTTCTGTGTTATATCATGTACTTGTATGATCTCTATCCAAGATCTTTTCAGATTTGCCATCATTCTACATGTGCATATGTTGAATAGCTCATTTTGATCAAGTTATATATGATTGTATGTCTTGATTGCAGGTAGATATGGTGTTTGCATCCTTTATCCGAGATGCGGCTGGTGTTAAGGAAATTCGTAATGTTCTTGGTCCCAAGGGAGCTAATATCAAAATTATTGCCAAGCTGGAGAACCACCAAGGCATCAGCAAGTAAGTATCTGTCATGTGCTACTGTATATTTCAGAATGCATTTCTCCCATTTGTTGCAAGGGGGCAAAAATATTAACACTGCGACTTACAAGGCATGCCATAAGAGTCGACTGAGGTAGGCGCCTAGGAAAGCTACCGTAGCAAATACAAACCGTCGCAGAAATTGGATGTACTGTCGTACTAGTAAGCGCATAACTGGTAAAACATACAATCACTCTTAGGCACAGATCAGAAAGAGTGTTTTGTTTGGACAAGTGGTTGATATGGAGCGTTCGAAGAACAACAATGTATTGCAGAAGTTGGAAATAGGCCCCCAAATAACAAATATCAAATAGCTTGTACAGTTCAAAATTGAGAAGAGCGGGCTGGAAAGCCGCTGCCCTGGCAATTCATTAGGAAAGATTAAAAATAAAATTCCTACAAAATATCTTTACCATCTTCAAAATTACTTTGGGGACCCTCGCCGGTGCAACGGAGATCAGAGACACATGGTTACATGAGTGCAATGATGGTGATCCTATCAATTAATCAGTAGGACTTATTACTATGTGACTGTCATCTTCATAGGACATTGTGGATCATCTTTACGATCAATCAAATGTTGTTAAACTCCGAGTACATGCACAGTGGAGCCGAATGGACCAGAGCAGGCTTCCATGCTGGAGACCCGCCGGGTTCAATCCACAGTAAGGTCAAGGAGTTTTTCTGTCGAGGGCATAAAGTAAATATCCTAGCCTGAACAGTTTCGCTGTGACTGTACTAGCCATGCGGCCGCTAAATTCCACCAGCTCATGTCCCTCCTGTCATACACCTCCCAAAAAGTGGTATTACAGGCTGTAACAATACATTTTTGGTTTTTTACATGCACATTAAAACCATGTTTTCTTGTGCTAGTTTTTATAACAGAAATTTCAATGGAGCCCTAGAGAATTCTTTCATTAATAAGAACGTACACAGCTGAAAGCTAGTTTTTAAAAATAAATTTACTTGCTATATTCTACAAAGAATTGTACGCAAATAGTGGGAAATTGACCATGTAAATATCTTCACCTTTCAACTCCCAGCGGAGCACAGGTCTTCAACAAACTTCTTCCAGCTATTTCTTGCCATCCCTTCCAACTCTTTCCATGTTTTACCGATCATTTTAATATCAGTCTCCAGTTCTCTTCTCCAGGTTTGTCTAGGCCTTCCCCTACTCCTCTTTCCCTGCGGGTTCCAAAACAGTACCTGTCTTGCAATGCTTCCGATCGGTCTTCTCAATTTATGTTCTATCCATCGTCAGCATCTCTTCCTGAGCTCTTTCTCCATTGGTACCTGCCTAGTTCTTTCTCTGAGTTCCTCGTTTGTAATCTTATCATACCATCTCAATCCATCTATTCTATGTAAACATCCATTTACGAAGGTCAGCAGTTTTCTGATGGTTTCTTTCATTGTCTTCCGAGCCATAGAACAGCACTGACTTCACATTTGATTGAAAGATTCTCATCTTTGTGTTTATTTTGATCTCCTTTGAACCATGTAAATATAGTTTTTGTTAATAAAAGATGTTGGTATGTGAGGTGGCTTGCCAGAAAATTGGTACTGTTCAAACTGTTTGTCTTGTTATATTCTAGGAGTTAACTTAAAAAATGTTCATTTTCAGTTTCATGGAAATCCTGGAACAAGCTGATGGTGTGATGGTGGCTAGAGGTGATATGGGTATTGAGATTCCACCCGAGAAAGTGTTTCTAGCGCAAAAGATGATGATTGGTCTCTGTAATCGAGCAGGCAAACCTGTCATCTGCGCCACACAGGTCTGGTAATATGTTATCTAGCTAGTTTTGTACGTCAGACTGTATGTAGGTGTACATTCTTCCGTTGGTCTTTGTGCATAGAGGTCAAGCTCCACACAACTGTAACAATTGTTTCATTACTAATTAATTATATAGCAAAGAAGAATACTGCTGCCTTGTAGTTTGATTGGGGACAATCAAAGGATAGCGGAGCAAACCGTACACAAAACTGGATGGGCAGCAAACTAAGTAGTCCACAAAAAGACCTGTTCGCTGGGCAGATGGCTCTCATAAACCCGGGAGGGCAGACCATCTAAGGGTCGCTGCCCTAAAGAAAATAGCAACCTGCTGCCTTGCAGGTTTGGCTGGGGACAGCAGAAGGATAAGCAACAGAGCTCCAATTGGTACTGAAGGTTGTGAACGTATACCCATTCTTGGTATTAAAGCTGTTTATATATCACATTTGAATGATAAAATGGCTTAAGAATGATCGGAGAGAGAGAGATATATTAACAAAACAACAACCAAATTGTTGTAACTCTTGTGTGTTGCTAGGGGCTCAAAGGAAGCAACACTGCGACCTACAAGGTATGTCGTAAAAGGTGACTGAGGTAGAAGCCTAGGAAGCTACCTAGTAAATAAAAAGTGTCGCAGAAATCGAATGTGTTAGCATAACTGTCACAGGATATAGTTGCTCCTAACTCCCTGTGGACCAAACGCTGCACTATGTGGCTTTGGGTTGGACACCTTTTTACAAGGAGCCACACTAAAGGCGGTTTTCATTCTAAAAATTAATGGCTTGTAAAAACATGGCTTTTGCCCTGGTCCAATAAGAGTTAAACTTGGATCATATACAAATCAGAGTGGTTAACAAGTGGTCGATGTGGAGCGTTTGAAGAAGAAAAAATGTCTGTAAAGTTCATGTAGTTATATGACATGTTCTGGCTGTCAGTTACCAGTTTTTACTGATGTAGAATTATTTTCCCAGATGCTGGAAAGTATGACAACTAAACCAAGAGCTACCAGGTCTGAGACCAGTGACGTTGCCAATGCTGTCCTGGATGGTGCCGATTGTGTGATGTTGTCTGGTGAGACTGCCAAGGGGTCTTACCCGCTTGAGACTGTCAGATACATGCATCAGGTATGTTAACATGTGACTCCTGTCACTCTCTCTCTATGTGATTCTTTCATCCTGCGTTGCAGGTTTAACTGATGATTGGTTTCTGAGATAAAGCACGCTTGATATATAACACCCGAGTGGTTACCGGGGCCCAAATTTGGGGTGTAAAGAATAGAACCACTGTTACCTGCCACTCATGTCGTGCAGGCGACTAAGGAGGTTTGGCTGAAATCGGATGCACATGTCCTAAATGTGTAGAAGTCTATGAGTTTTAGGGGCCTACCAAACCAATGTGCAACATATACACGTTCTTGGCAAAGAAGATCACTTGATATGCTGTGGTATTGTGGAGTTTTAAGATTTCTGTAACTCATATCAATCCTATTTTTCTTTCTGTTCTGCCCCTTCCTCTTGATGATTCCATTTTCAGGTTGTATTCTCTTGCAACTGGTGTATTCAGGTTTACTCTCACCAAGTGGCCAAACCATTTGTCTCTGCTTTTCAATGAATTTAATAGCAGGTGCTCTTCTGACTGTTCTTCTAATTTCTTATATGGTCTGTTTTTGTTTTATTTACCGCTTTCCTCAAGCATCTCATTTCACATGTGGTAATTTTCCTTTCTTGTTCTTTTGCCAGTGTCCATGTTTGGCATTGGTAGCATATTCTTCTTCTGCATTCTCACTAGATTGGGATTTCAGATTCTCTAATAAAGGCAGCCATCTGCCTCAGATTATCAGCCACACTATACAGTTTGTCTTGGACGCTAATGTAAGTGGGCCACCTCTTTCTTCTCAAGTCTGCATACGGGAGGCAGTTCTGTAGGATATAATTCCTATGATTTCTGCTTCCCGTTTGTGCGACCTCTTCCTGCGTTAAGTTTTGGCCACACCCGTTATGGTAGGTCTGACATTCTTACTGTGTGACTAAATCTCCGAGGCAGATTGGCGGCTGTAGAATCCGTTATCCCATTCCTCATTGTGAGGGTCATTGCACCATGTTATGTGTCTTACAGCCAGGTGCATCCGTTTTCTGCAAGCATTTGTTTTGGGTTAGCATTCCTAGCGGACACCTGTATCCGATTTGATCCAAACCTCCTTAGTGGCAGGTAACAGTGTTTCTATTCTTAACACCCCAAATTTGGGCCCTGGTAGTCAATATGCTACCAGTGGGCAACATTGGTAGCATATTGATTGTCTTCTAGTCTCTACTGGAATTGCTGGGTGTTTCAAGATTGGGGTAAGTTGGTATGTAATGTTGGATTCTAGTTTCGATCTCTCTGTCTAGTCTACTATCAGATGTGAAGATACTTCCAAGGTATTTGAATTCTCTCACCTGCTTTAGCGTTTGATTATTTATTTGTATGTTGATATCTTTATGTTCTCTGTGTGTGATTGTGTTTGATATTTGACTTTTACCTCTCTCTCTAACATCACATATTTTTAATATCTTGGGTCTATAATTAACAACAATGTAGATTGCACAAAAGAAGTTCGAAGAAGACTATCGCCCGTGTGATAGTACGCAAAGAATAGTACCACTGCGATCTACAAGGCATGTCGTAGAGGCGACTGATGTAGGGCCTAGGAAAGCTACACTAGTAAATAAAAATAATCACAGTAATCGGATGTGCTGGCCTACTTGTAGGCGCGTAACTGGCACAAGATACAACATACAAATCACAGAGTGGTTAACTAGTGGTCGATATGGAACATTCGAAGAAGTAGTAGTTCACTGTCTATTCATTGATTGTTAGGTTGTGCTCCACGATTCACCTTGCTCCACGATTCGCATTGCTCCATGATTCGCCTTGCTCCGCGATTCACCTTGCTCCGCCATTCACCTTGCTCCTCGATTCACCTTGTTTGATATTAAGTAATGGTTCATGTCAAGCGTTGATTTATACTTTTGTTTGCTCCTGTTCAGATCTGCAGAGAAGCCGAGTCTGCAGTCTTCCACAGGCTACAGTTTGAGGATCTTCGAAGAGAGACCCCACTGTACACAGACTCGACACACACAGCTGCCATTGCAGCAGTAGAAGCCTCATTCACATGCATGGCTGCTGCAATCATCGTGCTCACCACAACTGGACGGTAAGGCAGATGTGGTTCCATTACAGCAGGAGTTTTTAAACCTTTACTATTATGCCCCACACTCCTAGAAACTCTTTAAGTGGTTATGTCCTTGCATTCCAAAGGTCGTGGGTTAGAATCTGGGCAGCGTCGTTCTGTTCCCAGTGACCCCTGGGATTGTTGCTGGAGCTACAGAGTTCACGCTCTATGCAATACTCTCAGCAGATGGCGAGCCAGTAGAACTATATGGATGGGGTAAAACCCGGTACAAGCACGTCAAACCTTCGGCTTTAGACTCTTATGGAATGTTAAATTAATGTTCACTTCCCCTTGCAGGTCGGCTGGGACAGCCAAAGGCTGACGGAGAGCGAACCCAGTAAATGCTGGCTGAAACCGGACATATACCGAAGGGTAAGCACCAGAGCTCCAAATGGCACTGAAGATGTGACGAAACCCACCCATGCTAAGGCTGCATGAATCAGGTTTCTGCATGAATGTGATTTGTGGGGAAATCTGGTACATCAGTCTAAGGGTGATCGCGAGAGAGACTTCCCCTTCCTATAAGGAGACTAATTTACTGCCTAGCTTTGTGTGGCATTTACCTATGGATTTTCTCCCTACCATAACACTCTCAGGTTGACCCAGCTTCAATTGGATACCAGAGAAACATGGAAAGTGAAGTTGACATTATCCACCAAAACTCGATGAAAAATAGAAACTTTATGTCATTACATCCCATGGTATGAAAACGGGGGCCTTTACTTTTGATTTATAAATTGTATATTCCATTATATTTAACAGAATAAATCTTTTTGATAGCAAATTTGTGTGAAAATAAATCTGTCTTAGTGTGCTTTGATAGCAAAGAAATTTTGATCCGATTTTTTAATTGTCTCGCGATCGTTCTTAAGCATTTTTTATCGTTCTATTGTGATATATAAACAGCCAAACATCAGAACGGGATGTGCGTGCACAGGCTTCAGTACCAATTGGAGCTCAAGTGCTTATCTTTCGGTGGTGTGTTCGATTTCAACCAACTTTTGTGTACGGTTCGCTCTCCGTTAGCCTTGTGCTGTCCCCAGCCAAAACCGACAAGGCAGCAGGCTGCTATTGTCTTTCAGGGCAGCGATCCGTAGACGACCTGTCCTCCCGGGCTGATGAGCGTCATCTGCCCAGGATTTTTTAATTGATAATCCTTGTTCACAAATGATGCAACTATGGTTTTTTAACTATTTGCTCAGTGATCTAGTATAATGACTGCCGGAACACACTATGAAATGTATACATTATTTAACTAACTTATAACTCGGTAAAGAAAGCATATAGAAAGTTTAAAGTTGTGGTACAAATTTCTACATGGTATAAGCTGTCCAAATTTGATAATTCCAGATCTCGGCATTCTACGTTTTTTGTTTTCTACTTTTATTACAACTTCTTCTTTCTCTGAATCAGACAGCACTATAACATTCAGAAAGCCATGCAATAATTAATATCCATAGTAGTTTCTGTGGTATTGTGATCAATGCTCATGTTATACTTCAATAGATATAGATAAGATTTGAAACCTATTCCTATTAGATGTACGATAAAACATGATGAGCCTCAGGTTCAAGCTGAGTATATTAAAGAATTCTTCTTTTGTTGTCACACTGTTACCCTCCCGAGTGGTTACCTGGGCCCAAATTTGGGGTGTTAAGAATAGAACCACTGTTACCTGCTACGCATGTCATAAGAGGCGACTAAGGAGGTTTGGCTGAAATCGGATGCACGTGTCCTAAGCATGTAGAAGTCTATGCGTTAAGGGCCTACCAAACCAATGTGCAGCGTATACATGTTCTTGGCAAAGATCAAACATATCACAAAGAGTGATTAAAATTGGTGGTAAAGAACGACGCAAAGAAGAAGAAGACACTGTTACCTGGTTGTTGTCCAGTGTCATGATTTTCTGTTGTCTTGTGCTGCTCTAGTGGCTTGGGTGATAGTTATTTTTGATTTTTGACAGAATTATGCTGTGTCCTCTAACTATCTTTCTTCGTGGTATTCCTCTTACCATATTTCCTTATACTCTGTTTTAGAAGACTCTATACAGTGGAGTTTGATTGCAATCTTATTAACCTCTTCACTCTGTAATTATTTTGACCTCTGGGCGCATCTATTTTGCAATTTCTTCTGCATTCTCACTAGATTGGGATTTGATTCTCTAATAAAGGCAGCCGTCTGCCTCAGATTATCAGCCACGCCATACAGTTTGTCTTCTGCATTCTCACTAGTTTGGGATTTCGGATTCTCTAATAAAGGCAGCCGTCTGCCTCAAATTATCAGCCACTCCATACAGTTTGTCTTAGACGCTAGTGCAAGTGGGCCACCCCTCCTCAAGTCTGCATACTGGGGGCAGCCCTGTAGGACACAATTCCCATGACCTCTGCTTCCTCGTCCGTGCTGACCTCTTCCCGTAGTTAAGCCTTGGCCAGCCTCGTGTAGGTAGGTCTGACATTCCCACTGCGTGGCCATATCTCCTAGGCAGATTGGCGACTGTAGAATCCGTTATCCCATTCTTCATTGTGAGGGGTCATTTCACCATGTTATGCGCCTTACGGCCTGGTGCATCCGTTTTCTGCAAGCATTTGTTTCGGGTTAGCATTCCTGACGGACACATGCATCCGATTTCAGTCAAACCTCCTTAGTCGCCTCTTATGACATGCCTGGCAGGTAACAGTGGTTCTATTCTTTACACCCCAAATTTGGGCCCGTAACCACTCTGGCGATTTTGCAATTTAACATTTAATGTCAAGTAGTTTCAATCTTTATAACTCTAGTACTGTTTCTCTAAAGTATGATATATTATATATTAAATTATTTCTAATCGAATGTGGAGTAATATTTTACATCAGGTGATATATGTTTGAGAAAATTAGATTATTGTAGCATGACTTTTGAAAAACAAAAATCATTAAAAATGATAGTCAAAGTTTAGAATTTACAATAATTTATAAAATGGTGGCGAATGTTTGCAAAGGAGTATCCCTATTACATGTTATAAAAAGCAATGTGACTTAGTAAACAAATGATACGTTCCACTTCTATCGATGAAAATAAATTGTGTGTGCATACACCAATGGCAATCGTTCAGATACATTGTGAAATGTTTAATTTCATGGGGATTTCCGAATTGCACTTGCATGTGGAGCACTCAAATGCGTAATTTTAGGAAAACGTGACCGTACTGTACTGTTCAACTTCTACATGGATATCAAATCAACATCGCTGTTATTTAACTAATAATAAATAAGTAAAATCTTACAGCACAGTTTGGGTGGGCAAAAAATACTTAAAGCAGGTTGCCACTGTTATCTATAGAAAAATGTAAATATCAATAATTTCTGTCAAGTGGATAATTTTCTATCAGTCTGTAAAGATGTTCACAGATTTTCGCTATTCACAGATTTTGGAATGAACTATAACATTTTTCTAATTCCTGTCTGCAGATCAGCATACCTAGTGTCTGCCTATCGCCCAAGATGCCCAATTCTTGCAGTGACCAGAAATGCACAGACTGCTCGACAAGCTCACTTGTACCGTGGCATCTTCCCCATCCATTATATTCGTAAGTATATGTGCGTTTGCTCTTGTTTTTTTTTGTATTACATTTTCCCCTAATCTTTTTGTTAGTAGGTATACTTACCTTTGTGTTAATCTGTACTAGCTACGAAAATAATTACGCGTTAGTATTATCCTTTTTTCCCGTTCGGCTGCTATCAATTTGTGTGTAGTCTGTGCGCCTAATATGGCATATTTGACTTTGATTTTTGCTTGAAGACATGCTTTCCTTATCATCAATGTCCCTCATCATTCTGGTGATCCTTACACTGACTTCTGGGGTAATTTTAATTTATATCACCAAATAAAGGATCAGGATGCCTGTAGTCCAACCATGTACTGCGTGCAAAAAAAACCACAATATGTGGCCCAAGTAGGCCTCGAACAACAACAACACATCAACAGACTCCAGTTAGCATGTAACGAATACAATATGAGAATTAACATCGACAAAACAGAAGTAATGACATTCGCCAGAGAGGAAAACACTACCAACATCTCCATCGATAATCACCTACTAAATCAAGTAAAAGATTTCACATACCTGGGAGCATTTTTTCAGCAAATGGAAGAATAACTAATGAAATTCAACACAGATGCAACGAAGCAAATCAAATGATAGGGCAAATGGCGCCAATTTTAAGATGCAAACACGTCACCATGAACACAAAAGAGCAATGTTCAACACAATCTTTCTCCCCACACTATGTTACCAGTGCCAAACCGGGACGCTGACAACAAACGATAGAAGAAAACTAGTCACAACAGAGATGAAGTGTCTCAGCAGAATGCTGGGTGTAACAAGAAGAGACCGGTTGAGAAATGAAGACTTCAGGAAAAAGTGGGTACAACATCAGTACTAGACTTCATCAAGAAACAACAAATTAAATGGTTCGGTCACGTAAGCAGATTACCATCAGACAGTGCACCCCAAAGAGCAATGCTGCTCCGATACAATGGGTACAAAGCAAAAGGCCGCCACGCAAAAGATGGACCTCAGAGATAACAGAGGCGACGAAAGAGACTATCTACGAAGCGCGTACTAGGGCCCGTTTTAGAAATCTCTTCCTGACCTGACGCTGTGAGGCATACAGGATTCGAGAAAGAAAAAGAAAGTAGGCCTCGAACCATCAAATAAACATGACACATGGTTACTAGCAAAGTGTGTTATACTTGCTATCGACACCAATCTCTCATTTAAAAAACATGGTTAAATGGCAACGAACTACACTTTTAATTCTGAATTTGATTTTCATTATTGTTTTAATAAATGCAAAGTCCAGCATGTCCGTAGTGCGTTGAATGACGCGTGACAAGCTCCATGTGAGTCGGGTTCAATTCACGGGCTGGCAGAAAAGCCACAGGTTCTCCAGATTTATGGTGTTCCTGGCACCGAACCGAAGGGTTACGATGTCCATGGCACCGAGTCGAAGAGCTGAAAGCTCAAGCGCTTCTTTATCAGGAAAAAAAATTGAAGTGTTTATTGTGTAATAGTGGTGTAGTTGTCAGGATCTGATTCTCCCAACAGAGCACAGGTTTTCAACATACTTCTTCCAGCTCTCTCTCTCCTACCATCCATTCCAGTTCTTTCCATGTTTTACTATCCTTTTAATATCAGTCTCTACCTCTGAAGTCGGAGAAGGCCTGCCTGTATAGAGAGGAAACCAATAAAATGGTAAACAGGCGTTCACACAAAAATCAGTCAGAAGCTCAACACCAGGCGCATGGCTACGCCTGAATTTATAGCGGACAAACACAGAAGAAGAAGAATATCAGTCTCCAGCTCTCTTCTCCATGTATGTCTAGGCCTTCCTCTACTCCTCTTTTCCTGCGTGTTCCAAACAGTGTCTGTCTTGCTATTCTTCCAGTCGGTCTTTTCAATGTATGTCCTATCCATTGCCAGCATCTCTTCCTTAGCTCTTTCTCCATTGGTATCTGCTTAGTTCAGACTCTGATTACATCGGTTTTTTTTTCTGAGATTATGCTGGGGGGAATTATTATGGGCAGAGGTATTAAGGCTGCTTCCCGAAACTATCAATATGTAATGCAGGTCATCAGTTTTATCATCTCTCACACAGAAATAAAAACCTTTGACCTTATAGAGGGGTCAAACACTGAATGTTTTCATCAGGTTTTAACCATTCACCCGCTCTCTTCCTGTTGTCTATTAGTTTTTTTTTTTATATGTAATGTCGATCAACATTTCTTCGCAAGTCATAAAAACTTTAATCGTGAATATCTTGTACATTTTGAATTTCTGCTGAACATCAGACTATTCGTAACTTGCAGCCACTGTTTTGTGTCATAGTTCAAACTATGTCGCTACAATATTTTTATTAACAATTAGTCGGAATTGTCTCTCTATGGCAATCTTCTTCGAACGCTCCATATTGACCACTTGCTAACCACTCTTTGTGATTTCTATATGATCTGAGCATAAGGTCGATTGTACGCTGTGCCAGTAATGCACCCACATGTAGGCCAGCACATCCGATTTCTGCAACTCTTTTTATTTACTAGGTAGCTTCCTAGGCCTATACCTCAGTCGCCACTTACGACATGCCTTGTAGGTCACAGTGTTACTATCCTTTGCGGGCCCCTGTAACACAGGCATCTATGGCAATGAAAACTACACAACAGTTGGTTTATTTCACCTCATCCAGTAATCCTGTATGGGTTTTATATGTTATTATATATCTTCAGCTTCGGTATGGGACGAATGGACAGCTGATGTAGACAGACGCATCTGGAAAGCCCTGAGTCACGGCATTGAGAAAGGATATATCAGGAATGAAGATCCAGTAAGTTCCAAGTCATTTCTTATATATCAACATGGCAACGTCTTCTTTTTCTTCTTGCTCTGGGTATTTTTCAAGAGATCCCTGATCTCAGTGTAGGTGAGATCAAGTTCCTAGACTTATCGGAGACAGATGATAAAACGTGAATCCCATTTTGAAGTTCAGCGTGTAAACTAACCTGTAGCGGTTCAGAATCGAGATGAACAGGTTGGAAAGCCACTGCTAACTGTTACGGTTGGATTAAACGCCACTCCTGCTGTGGAATGAATTCTGGGATCCACAGAACCGGACAATACTGGCTCAACCACCACATGCACAGAATAAAACCTACTTTAACCCTTGGCAGTTTAAAATCGAGAAGAGCAGGGTGGAAAGCTGATGCCCAGGCAAATTTTTTTTTTTTTAAAAAATTTTTAAATATAATTTCTACAAGATATTTTTACACTCTTATAAATTACATCTGGGACCCTCGCCATTGCTACAGAGTTTGTGCGCTGCACTGAGATCTTCCTGTGTCAGAAAGAGATCGGAGCACACATGGTTACTCACCGAAATGCAGTGATGATTGTTCTATCAATCAATCGATGTCTACTCAGAGTGCACTGTGTGCATGACAGACTGAAACACTGACTCTTAGAGCACATCCTACAGTCCTGTCCACTTGACTTACACCAAAAAGGAAAATGGCCTCACAAACTAAATATACAGAGCAACCGTTGAGTAGCAGCTTTATAGCAACAACCCATCTCGTAGTTTAGACTTAGCATATGACACTGATCGCTAGGAAAAAGAATATCCTGAGACCATGCACATCTGAAGCAAGTACACTGACTATTGCGCTGTCGCAGTACGCTACGGAAGTCCGTTGAACGAAAATTTAACTGATAATCTTAACTATAGATATTTCCAGCTGAAAATATTGAGTTAACGTTTATGTTTTCACATCTACTAGGTCGTCATTCTGACTGGATGGAAACCTGGATCAGGTGCTACCAACACAATGAGAATCATTGCAGCCCGTGATTTGTCTGGCCAGGATGTGCTCCCACCAATTGTAGGACTGAGCTCTGTTCCATCATTCAATCGAGACAAACAAATAACCGAAAATGTTTCCGGAACCAACATTTCCTCAGGAGCAGCCGGTGATGTAAAATTCTTCTAAGGTAATTGTTACGTTAACTCATTGTGTCCAGTCAACGCTCCCAACGTAGAAAACAGTTCTCTCATTATACCAAAACACGCTGCCAACGTCTAATTTGGGTCCATGCACGTTTTGTTTCACTGTTCAGCTACTATATGTCCGACACTGTTTTTGTTTATAGAATTCAACGGGCAGATAACTCCCATTTCATTCATATACTATACACCATTGCAGAATTTATCTTCGATTATTTAGAAATCGTTTTATTCGCAAATATATTTTTCCTGTTGTGACAAAAGTGAACTTGCGTGTGAGAAGTTTAGTTATAAGATGTTGTTTCGTCCTCCATGTCGATAAAGTGCCGAACAAGACATGGATTTGTTCCAAAGTTCAATTAAACACACTCAGTGTTTCATGTTTATGATTTCACCGACAATGATGGAGAATTCAGCAATGGCTAAGCATTAATTCAAGTTTGAAAGTCGTAGTAGTTACTCTGAACATGAAATACAACAATAATTCACTAAATAAATACTAATTTACATATATAACTATTTATTATCAGATTGTTCAGAATTGAATTCTGCATATTTTGATGCCAACAGTATAAATCTAGCTTATATAGAACTAATGTTATAGGCATATTCCAAGATCACTCCATTTTGAAAAATTTTGCTAGAAATGTATTCTGGCAGAGCGTGATTCCTTCTCTCCCCCAATTTTCTAGGATACAAGAGTTAATACACACAAGTTGGAGACATTTCAGAATAAATGTTTAAGAAGACTCCTGAAAATTGTCTGGCCAAATACTATAACAAATGAGGAGCTTTTGAAACGAACGGACTATGCATCTTTGGAGACCATCATTAATAGATGAAGATGGAGGTGGTTTATGCATGTATGTCGTATGCCAGTAGGGGCATTGGCTAGGACAGATCTAGATGGACAGTGAATGGGAAGAGAAGGCCTGGACATTCAAAGGAAACATGAAGAACTGTGGAGATAGAGTGGGAGACGGTTGGTAGAAAGATGTTGGTAGAAAGATGTGTCAATCGGGACACAAAGAGGATATACATATAGAATTGTTATGTTTCTGTTGATTTGACCTACTTCAGTTAGTTAGTTAGTTTGTTCCTTTCGTGCCAAAGGCGGCACATAGGGCAGAGGTTTTAGATCTCCATGTGATACGGTTCTTTGCTAGCAGTTGCAGATCTTGTATGGTTTTACATCCCAATAGTTTACTTTCTTGTTGGATGGTTCTTCGAAGAGTGGTCTTTGGTCTTCCACGTTTTCTTTTCCCAACTGGTGACCACATAAGGACTTGTCGATTTAGTCTCTTTTCGTCTGATCTAAGCACATGACCTAAATATTTCCACCTTCGTTTCCTTATAATATTTGATATGTGTTTTTGGTGTGTTCTATCTCTCACTGTGTTGTTAGAAACGAAATCACTCCATTTTACTTTTAATAATTTTCGTAGACATTTATTCTCAAAGCTGTCCAGTTTCTTATCAATTTTCTTTGTTGATTTCCAACTTTCACAACCGTAGGTCAGTAACCGTACTTCAGTGCTTTAAAGATTTTTTGGTTTCAAATCGACCTAGACATCAAAATAAATTCCAACAGCTCTCCTGTTTTGTCTGTTAAAAAATCGAAGTGATTACCAAAATCTTCTTTTCTGAATAAAAAAAGAAAACTAATATGTCCATGGCTTCAACTTTTCACTCCTTTGTGGTTCATTGTTGCAGACTTCCTCTGAACGTAGAGAAGGCGATGGACCCTGATAATAAGGAAAACAGGCCTTCACGCAAAAATTAACCAGAAGCGCCATACCAGACACCCTGACTATGTCTGAACTCATAGCCGCGAAGGCAAAAGAATTGCTGAAATCACTCAACATTCACCACTGTTTTTAGATTTCCTACTTATTGACTCCTGGTATTTCTATGTCTCGTGGTCTCTTCCCCTTCATCTTTTATATATATGCATTCTCTGCCGTTCTTTTATTATTTTCATCTGTGTGTTGTCACGGTCTGCAAGGGGGGAGCAAAGAATAGTAACACTGGACCTACAAGGCATGTAGTAAGAGGTGACTGAGGTAGGGGCCTAGGAAAGCTACCCTAGTTAATAAAAAGCGTCACAGAAATCAAATGTGCTAGCCCACTTGTAGGCATATAACTGGCACAATGTACAAACTTCACATTATACAAGTCTTCTACATTATCAAGAAAAAAGGCGAGAGGAAGGCCACACAAAAGATGATTAAATGACATAGCAGAATCCTGTGAAAGAGCAAAAAAAGCAATCACCCAAGCCACCAGAACAGCACAAGACAAAAACGGAAAACTATGACACAGGGCAACAACCCGGTAACCGTGTGATGACAAAAGTAGTAGTTTTTTTAAATATTGAACCAAGTGCCATATAGTAACTTGTTTTATTTCTTGTCTCCAGGCGAACATGATATGAAGCTTCAGTGACGTCATAAATGCACCATTCTCAGTGTGGATTTTATCACTTATTGCTGCAAATATTACATTCACTTAGTTCTTTAGTTTCTGTGTATGATGTTTGCCTTTAATGGTGATTTGTTAGTTGTTTTTTTCTGTACTTTTTAGTGATTTCATTTTTGTTTTGTTTCACACATTGCTGTCAAATTAACAAATTTCATGTCACCCAATACTTACATACTTTGAGAGAAAGAGAGAGAGAGAGAAAGATAGAGTGAAAAGCGGTATTGATGCCAACTTGGCTGTAATTGTTTATTCTGGGGTCACAATCCTTGCTGCAGGTCAAAATGTAGCTAATGCAGAGGATGGTCTCTCCGAACTCTTTTACCTCCATATGCGGTGTCGTTTCTTTTTGGCCATCCTCGCTGCCGCACATCATGCCTGATAATGAATAGAGTAAGGCAGGTGATATTGTTTCGTCTCAGAACTGGACACAATAGACTGAACAGACACCTACACAGACTGAAACTAGTTCCATCACCCACATGTGGACAGACAGCCAAGCACATATCAACCACTTGTTAACAACTCTGTGTGATTTGTATGTGATCTTAGCCTAAGGTGATTGTACGTTGTGCCAGCTATGCGCCTACAAGTAGCAGCACATTCAATTTCTGCTATGCTTTTTATTTACTAGGGTAGCTTACCTAGGTCCTACACCAGTCGCCTCTTACAACATGCCTTGTAGGTTACATTGGTACTATTCTTTGCTTCCCCTGCGGGTCCCGGCACCACACGGGCGAACACTTGATTCAACTGCGGAAAGAACACTGGCCAACAGAGACACAAAACTGTTTGGAATCCTTGATGAACTAACAAACACGACAACATACATCCAGAGAGATGGACTGATTGTGTAGACATTGAACATCAGAAAACAAGAAAAAAAATTACAACACGAAGTGATTAAACATCCAAAGTATTAATTTCTCTCTCTTTTCATCCGTACTACACTAAAAATTACAACACGAAGTGATTAAACATCCAAAGTATTAATTTCTCTCTCTCTTTTTCATCCGTGTACTACACTAAAACATAGAACTTGAAGACAACTTGACTAGAGACCAGCAACCACCACATTCAACTAGTAATGATCAAAGACGCAACTCATACGCTTTATGTAGTATAGTCTTGCCTCACAATCAAAATAGCGAGACGTAATTAAAGTCGCTTCATATACACACACACATATACATGAATCACCATGTTATTATTTGAATGTAGTTATATACGTGTGTGAGTAGCAGTTCTGGTATACGCTTAGCTTCATCTACTAGCTCCAAGATATAGTATACGTTGATATTATTTGCATCTGTAATATTTTTTTCTCATTCATGTTACACAGACTTTCTTTGATTTGCTCCAATTTTTGTGATGACAAATGTCAATGTTGTATCCGATCCGAAACAGATAGTAGATTTAAATTTATTTATAACTGTACAGAAGATACCTCATTAAGATTTTTCCTCACTTTTTAAAAATTTCTTCTGTTCTTTTGCGTTCTCACTAGATTTGGGATTTGGGTTCTCTAATAAAAACAGCCGTCTGCCTCAGATTATCAGCTATGCCATACAGTTTGTCTTGGACGCTAGTTAAGTGGGCCACCTCTTTCTTTTCAAGTCTGCATACTGGGGACAGTTCTGTAGGATATAGTTCCTATGATTTTTGCTTTCCCGTTTGTGCCGACCTCTTCCCGCAGTAAGTTTTTGCCACCCCCGTGATGGTAGGTCTGACATTCTTACTGCGTGGCTAAATCTAGACAGATTGGCGACCGTAGAATCCGTTATCCCATTCCTCATTGTGAGGGGTCATTGCACCATGTTGTGCATCTGTTTTCTGTAAGCATTTGTTTCGGGTTAGCATTCCCTAGCGGACACGTGCATCCGATTTCAGCCAAACCTCCTTAGTCGCCTCTTACGACATGCATGACAGGTAACAGTGGTTCTATTCTTTACACCCCAAATTTGGACCCCGTAGCCACTGGCGCTAATAGATTCACAAATTCTTATCTCAATCAAATTATCACCTGAACATAACCCAATCTTCCTACATGGGACGAACTGAGTACTTTTTGAGCTTGATGTGGACACCAGCTTGATGTGGACACCAGCTTGATGTGAGCAGTGTAGCTCACCAACCACAGAGGCCAGCCCTGCCGGGACTCGTCCATTTATTTTCCTGTCCACCACATCTCTACCAACAAATGTCTGCTCTAAGATACAGAGTTAAGATTGCAAAGTAATACATCATCGTTGTGATTGTCATCTTAAAGATGAAATAACCAATCAGATTTTCTCATGTATACTTATATCCTTTTCTCATTTCTCTATGTGTTCAATGTTTAGTTATTCTTCATTTTGGCTGCTCTTGAGCACTATTTCATCTTGTTTCAGTTTGGAATATCTTCATTGCACTCCAGACATGTCCATAGGTGCTCTGATCTCCTTCGCAATATCTCCAACAGCATCCAGCGACTGACCGTACCAGTTCGATTTTGATTGATGAGCCTACTCACGTCCCTGTTATGCTGTTCTTTTCTTGCTACTCCAATCTTCAAACCCAGCTCCTGCAATCTAGTAGTTGACGTGGATTGGTTTAAATGAAAATCTTTTTGCGGCCACACTCTATGAGGGCGTTCAAAATATCAGCTCTATCCATTGGCTGGCCCGCTGATATGGTGGCAGAGCCAGTCAGCCTGTCTAGCTTTTTTTTTATTTTCTTCTTCCTTCAACGCTTCATATCGACCATTGTGTGATTTGTATGTGATCTGAGCCTAAGAACGATTGTATGTTGTGCACCTGCTGTCTTGCAGGTAGGCTGGGGACAGTCTAAGGCTGACGGAGAGCGAAGCCAGTAAACGCTGGCTGAAACTGGACACGTCGCCGAAGGATAAGCACCAGATCTCCAAATGGCGCTGAATGATGTGGCGTAAAAATATGTTCTTGGCAAAGACCATTTATATATCACAAAAAGAATGATCAAAATGGCCAAAAAGAACGATAACGAGAGAGAGAGAGTATGTCATGCCAGTTATGCGCCTACAAGCACATTCGATTTCTGCGATGCCTTTAATTTACTAGAATAGCTTCCCTAGGTCCTACCTCAGTCACCTCTTATGATATGCCTTGTATTTCATAGTGGTACTATTCTTTGCTTCCTTATGGGCCCAGGCACCACCTGTGCACTTTTTTTTTTTTAAAAATGTTTAATTTCCTAATAGCTTGTATGATCTACCAGCTTGTATTTTCTGTTTAATCAGAGTTTTTCAAAGTGGACAATTTCAACTTGTTTGTGCGACTCTGCTAGCCAGATGAGGCTTGAATTTTCATTTTATTTGTAATTTAGTCAATACGTGTATGTATATATTTTTTTAAAGACTTTTTTTTAGATATCAATCGACAATCTCAATTTTCAGACTTAACTGTTTTTCTTCTTCAGTTTAATTCTTAGTGGACCAGGGCAAATTTTTTTAGAATAAAAATGGCCTTTTGTGTGCGTTTGGTACACAAGGAGTTAAGTAATTGAATACATAAACAAACTTTTCTGTGTTCGATCTACATTTTCTTGCATTTGCTTACTTGCTTATTCCGCTCCTAGTGGAGCATAGGGCCTCAACAGTTGTTCGCCACTCTTCTCGGTCTCTGGCTGTTTTCCTTATGGTCTCCCAGGACAGTTCAGCACTCTTCAGTTTCTTAAGAAGACTTCGTCTCCAGGTCTGTTTAGGGCGTCCTCTTTTCCTTGTGAGTTCCACTCAAGTGCTTGTCTAGTGACACTCGACTGTAACTTCCGGAGGGTATGCAACGGTATTCTTGCGTTTACCTGATATGAGTTCATGCGTAGTCAGGGCGCATCTGACTGATTTTTGCATGAAGGTATGCTTTCATTATTATAATTGTCCCCTTTCATACAGGCAGATTCTCCTGACTTGACAGGTATCTGATCTACATTAATTATTAAACCATTCTTTGCGGTCTGTATATGATTTGCATTTATAGTGCACGTTCATTATGCAACATAGACAGTTACAGATCTGTAGTCCAGTACATCCTATTTCTGCATGCTTTTTGTTCAGGCTCGCTTTCCTAAGTAGGACTTAACCAACAACACACAACCTGACCTAGGGTAGTCCATCCCTCTAGATGAGTCTGAGCCTTTTAATTCTTGGACCCACAGTCATAGTTTACTGGCCTACACCACTGGAAGGTGTGGGGGCTGGCTTGCGTGTTCTAATAATGGCTAATAATGTTTACTTTTCACCATTCTAAGAAAGACTAGTAAAACCCAACTTTGCTGCGATCCAACCTCAATTAGTTACCAGAAAAGCACTGGAAAGTAAAGACAACTCAAATGATTTTGACCACATCACCCAATAATGTGCCTATGGTTAATGACAAATGTAGACCTAAATAGCATATTCCCCATTATGGGGGTTTTTTTCTTTACTTATCTTCTTCTTCTCCCCCCAGGGAGGCTTAGGTCCGCAACCAAGGCCGCCTTTTCCAGACCTCCTCCTTGCAGGGTCCTTCTTCCTCTGGTGGCAAGCTATGAATTTTCCTGGTTGTGGTTTCTGTAGCTATCTAGTGTTTTTACGGGGTGGGGTAGCTAGCCCCATTTCCAACCTCCTTAGTCGCCTCCTACGACATGCGTGGCAAGTAACAGTGGTTCTATTCTTTACACCCCAATTTGGACCCTGGAAACCACTCGGGCATTCTGTCTTAATCACTATCACTAATATTTAACCAAATTTGTCACCTCCGCACACACGAGAAGTGCAACAACACACGTCTGACGCTGTTGTCATCATTGCTAGCGATGGACGACTATTATTATCATCTAATTTATATATATCAAATATAATAGTAATAATCATTATTATATATATATTATATGGGACAACACAAAACTGACATTGCCTACGAAGATCCAAATATATCGAGCCTGTGTAATTAGTTCTTTACTATATGGCTTGGAAATATGGACAGCCTACTCAAGACACGAGAGGAGACTTAACATCTTTCACCTTCGATGTCTCCACAAGGTTATGAAGATCAGGTGGTACGACAAGATAACCAACTCTGAAGTACTGCAACGTGCAAAACTGCCTTCCATCATGGGCATGATCAGCAGTAGATGACTAAGATGGTTGGGACATGTGAGAAGAATGGAAACTTGCCGCATACCAAAACAAATGTTGTTCTGTGAACTTTCGGAGGAAGAGGCACCAGGGCAGACCACTGCTCAGATATAAAGATGTCTGCAAAGCCTCAATGAAAAACTTTTCTATAGGTCCCAGCACATGGGAGGGACTAGCTGATGGCAAAGTTGTGTGGAAAGTCAAATTACGAAAGGGCTCAGAATCTTTTGAGAAGAGACTTATATACGAGCTGAACGACAAGAGAGAAAACTCAGAAGTTGTCACAGTAAAACACTTGCCAATTGACCGTCTGTAAAGACGAAAAGACCATATAGATATATATATATATATATATATATATATATATATATATATATATATATATATATATCTCAAATATAATATATAATAGTAATAATCATTATTATATATTTATTTTTATTATATATATTTATTATATACCAGATTGGTAAATCAACCCGGAGTTTATTTATACCCACAATCTCATCCATAACAATACACTTCTCACTTGCCTCTACCCTCAGCTTAATGTTCAAGTAATGCATTGTAGTCTTGTGTGTAAAACAGCTTGTTCCATATTTGTTATTGTACTCAGCTACTGACAAGATTTCTGATTCTAACAACTAGAGATCTACACTTTTTAAAGTTCTCTCTTTATCAAATTATGGGTCGAACCAAGTAAACGCTGGCTGAAACCGGACACATCGCCGAAGGATAAGCATCACTGCTCCAAATGGTGCTGAATATGTGACGAAACCCACCCATGCTAAGGCTGCATGAATCAGATTTCCACATGAATGTATTTATGGGGAAATCTGTACATCGTCAATGGCGATCGCAAGAAGAGAAATTATGGGTCTCTATGGCAAAGTGGTTGGCTATGGTCACTGAGTCATTCGTATGTAGCAATTCCTCCCCGCCAATAATGGCTGACACATTCCATTTCTGTGGACATTTTTTTGTTTGTTCTCCAGACATTTGCAGTCCCCTGTTGATGAGATCTGTCTTCCTGGAGTCATCCTATTCTAGGTGACTTCAGCTTTCTGTCATCGGGCTCATCGACCCAGGCTTTTTTACATTGTGTGCTCCCTGGACGCTATAGTTTAATCCTATATACTTGGAGAAAAGTGTCGTAGAAAATAAGACAAATGTCCTCCTCAGGGGAGAGAGAGGATGACTGCTATTTGTCCCATAACTGGGGGATGGGTTGATTGCAGCCAGAGCATTTATCACTCGCAGGTGGGTTCTGCACTGTCACGTTATAAGGCACGTCACGTCATCTTGCTCCCTGCCTTTTACTCTGGCCATTCACCTTAAATCTGTTCGACTTGGTTAAACCTGCCAGAAGTTAGATTCCTGTCGACATACCCTGAAGGATTCTAAAGGCACACAAACCCTCCAACTACGATATGGTAAGCTATGTAGAGGGCAAGTGGTCAAGATGTTTGCCTGTCATGCTGAAGGTTTTGAGTTCAAATCCAGTCACATGGAATTTGTTTGTGAGATCTCTATGATTGTTACTGGAGTTTGTGTCACTCTCTTGACAGATGACATGACATTTCTACTGACAGAGACGGAGCTATATGTGGAAACCTGGTGTCATAAAGTCAATCCTTCGCCTTTGGACCCCTTAAATCTTGCTGTATATAAATATATTCATTATTTAGTGTGTAACTATATACCAAACTGGTACAAGAATACTCAAAATATATATATATATATATCAAAGATTAGCATCATACATAATCCATATGTTTGACATATCTGTATAATAAATAATGATGTTATTGGTTGCCAAATTGACGTCACTGCACTCCAGGCAGACCTATAGATGTTCAGTCTCCCCCAACAGATGATGGAGGGTATGCATACTGATCGCTCCCTTCAGTTATGTTATTGGTTACTAAACTGGCGTCGCAGCACTGTCCGGGCAGACCCATAGCAGCTCAGTCTCCCCCAACAGATGTTGGAGGGTATGCATACTGATGATGGCTTCCATCAATGATGTTCTGGCGAACCAATTGTAGGGCTTGAACTGGTACACACGGGCGGACTTTGTTGATAAAAACTAAGACAAAGAACAAGAAGAGACTACTCATTGTCTTCGGTCTCTTCTTCTTCGAACGCTCCATATCTACCACTTGATATAACCCTCTTTGTGATTTGTATGTGATCTGAGCCTAAGAGCGAGTGTACTTGTGCCAGTTATCCACCTACAAGGCCAGCACATCCGATTTCTGCACTACTTTTTATTTACTAGGAAGCTTCCTGGGTCCTACATCAGTTGCCTCTTACGACATACCTTGTCGGTCGCAGTGTTCTTTGCTTCTCTTGCGGGCCTCGGCGATTGTCTTGTGCAACATTATGACACTGGGGGGAAAAACCTCTTTAGAGAAATAAAAAATCGAATAACTAAGAAATAAAGAAATGAATGTATGATTATTGAGAAAACAGGACGCCAGTAATGTGACACTGATAACTGACTCAACCACTGGATTGTGTGTCACACTGGTTTACACGTCATGAAATGTCATCTAGTTATATGTCATGACAAACTTGATGTTGATTTGTTTGTCTCCCCCCCCAACTTGACTCTCTTGTATTTTTCATGTATCTTGTGTCACATACAAGCATTCACAATCTGCTGTATCATAGATGTTTTATTGTCTTGTCAGAATTTGTAGAAGATTTTTGTTAAGACAGACAGACAGGTGTGGGGTTCTAGAACTGCACAGACTATATGCAGACAGACATGTGTTGTACTAGAAGCATACAGACAGACATGTGTTGTAATAGAAGCATACAGACAGACATGTGTTGTACAAGAACAGACATGTGTTGTACTAGAAGCATGCAGACAGACATGTGTTGTAATAGAAGCATACAGACAGACATGTGTTGTACAAGAACAGACAATACAGACATGTGTTGTACAAGAACAGACAATACAGACATGTGTTGTACTAGAACAGACAATACATAATGTTGTTTGTGTTAAACTAATAAAAGTACACACAGACGGACGGACGTGTTGTACTAGAGTACGCAGACAATAAATGATGTTGTTTGTATTAAACTAATAAAAGATTATTGTTTCTCCTAGCTTGCTGTTCAGCCATGTCACATGAGATCACAAAATGTGAAGTTGAATATCAACATTTCTGTGAAAATGTAATGTAAATAAACTGACTTCAATTTCTTCGTCAGATTTATTACTAAACAATGTTTCTGTATTTGTTGAATTACATGATGTATGCCTGTTACATTACATGGTGTATGCCTGTTTACATTACATGATGTATGCCTGGGTGATTACGAGAAAGAAAATAAGGCACTCTTTACTCTTTATTTTCAAACGCTTCATATTGATCATTCGTTAAACCATTCTTTGGGATTTGTGTGTGATCTGAGCCTAAGAGCGATTATATTATGCGCCACAAGTAGCAATGGCAAACTGCTGAACGTATAAGTGGTGTCTAGAAAATTGTCGACTCGTGGTGGTTGATGGCAAGTTTTGTAAAGATATGCCACAATTTTCATTGTTTACATGATGTCCACCAAAGCTTTTCCAAGATGGGGTCAAATCAATTTTACAAATTTGAGTTGGTAGTTTCATCATCAAGGTGCTTATCCTTTATAGGACGTTGCTCTCTTTTGCAGCACATCTGAAATTCACTCTGTCTCTAGCCAGTTCGCCCACTTCGTCGATGGTCATATTCATGGTTTCTTTAATATCTTGTAGCCATCTTCTTCTTGGTCTGCCTCTGCGTCCTGGGACCCTGCCCTTTAATATTGTTCTCTCCAGGCCATCGTGATGCTTCTTGTGACTTCTCTTCTTTTGTCAGCATACTGTTACCGGGTTGTTAACCCAGTGTTGTGGTTTTATGTATTTGTCTTGCGCTTCTCTGGGGACTTGTATGATGGATTTCTTACTCCCCTGGCAGAATTCAACTACGTTATCTATCCACCTTTTCCTCGGTCTTCCTCTCGACTTCCTTCCTGATATTCTGTTGTGGAAAGCTTCATAGATAGTTTGGTCTGTTCGCATTCTTACTAAGTGGCCAAAAACCACTTCATTCTCTGTTTAGTTCAAGCATGGTCTTGTTCCAACCTTTTCACTGATGCTGGTATTCCCTACTCTGTCGATTCTTGTGTTGCTGGTGACTATGCGGAGACATCTCATTTTGCATGTTGCTATTTTCTGTGCCATGTGTCTTATTCATTGTCCATGTTTGACATTAGTAACATAGGGTGGGTATGAAGATGCTGTTGATCAACTGTTGTTTATCAAATTGATCAACTTGATGTGACTGAAGTATCTAATTTTTCTGTGTAGTATATTATCAACCAATTCTCTTTAACATTTAGTTCTTTCAGGACATCAGTTTTATTTCTTTTTTCTCTTCATGGTATTCGTAGGATCTTTCTGTAGCATTTTGTTTCGAAGGACTGGATTTTCAGTTGGTAGTTTACTGCACAGAAATAAATACCAGGTTCGCATAAAACTTATCAAAAAGCCATTTTCCAGGGGTGACCCCTCTTGTCTTAACGTATGGATGCCCATGATGAAGATGGAGGTTGCGCTGTTAGGGTGACCCTCTTGTCTCAACGTATGGATGCATGAAGATGGAGGTTGCGCTGTTAACTGCTGCCCTCTAATGCCTCTATGGGTTTAGTTTTTTGGGGTCATTATTGTGTTCGACTCAAAGTGGATGCTTCAGAAGGTCAAAAAAAGGTTGCTGTACAAGTGGCTGTTGAGGTTTTAAACCTCTGGAGGTTTACATGGATCTACACCCATGTGTTGCAGGGGCTTTCAAGGGGAGCAAAGAATAGTAACACTGCGACCTACAGGGCATGTCGTAAGAGGCGACTGAGGTAGGAGCCTAGGAAAGCTGTCCTATTAAATAAAAATCTTCAGAGAAATCGGTTGTGCTGGACTACTTGTAGGCGCATAACTGGCACAACGTGCAATCGCTCTTAGGCTCAGATCACATACAAATCACACAGAGTGGTTGATAAGTGATCGATATGGAGCGTTCGAAGAAGAAGAAACAGCAACTGGAGAACTAGGTATAGGGGTGCTAACGAAGTTGTTCAACGATATCTACAATACCAGATACCTGCCTAATTATTTACTCCAATCCATTTTTATTCCACTGCCAAAGAAAGCAGGTACAATAGAATGCGAAGAACACCGCACAATCAGCCTTATGAGTCACGTAACAAAATTACTTTACAGCATTATTACGAGAAGGGTACGAAACAAAATAAGACCAGAAGTTAAGGAAGAACAATGTGACTTTGTTGAACGCAGGGGAACAAACAATGCAATATATACAATAAGAACAATAATGGAAAGATCAATAGAAATGAAGTTGGACTTATACCTATGTTTCATAGACTACTCAAGAACTTTCGATAAAGTAAAACATGGAGAAATAATTCGAATGTTAGAAAGTATAAATATTGATGGGAAAGATCTGAGACTGATCAAGAATATGTACTGGCAACAAAGCACAGCCATCAGACTAGAGAATCAGTGTGGAATCTATCAGGAGATACAATTAGGAGTAAGACAAGGATACATACTCACACCAGACCTGTTCAACCTATACAGTGAAAACATCATGTGATCTATAGAAGAAAAGACAGGATAACAGTCGGTGGACAAAACATGAACAATCTGAGATACGCTGATGACACAATTCTCATGGCCACAAATGAACAAGATCTACAAGACTTGATATACATATTAGTGAGATAAAGTGAAAAGAAAGGATTAAGCATGAATATAAAGAAAACAGAGGTTATTGTTGTCTCCAAGAAACACCAAAATGTAATATCAAAATAAATAACACAACACTGAAACAAGTCCACCGATTCGAGTACATGGGAACATTTCTAACATCAGATGGAAGATGTACAACAGAGATTAGGAGTAGAATAGCTCAAGCGAAAGCAGCTTTATGAAAATGAAGAACACACTATGCGTGAACTCACTACCAATAACACTGCGAAAACGAATACTCCAGTGCTATATTGATTCAATACTTCTGTATGGCAGCGAATCATGGACAATGAATAAACAATCAATACGATCATTGGAAGCCACAGAGATGTGGTTTTACAGAAGAATGCTGAAATTCCATGGACAGCAAAGAAAACAAATGAGGAGGTTTTAAATCAGGCCTGTACACAAAGAAACCTTATCATAAGAATCAGACAATCAAGGTTCCTCGGGCATAGAATGCGAAGAGCAGGTTTAGAACATTTGGTGACTACAAGTAAAATTCAGGGAAAGAGAGATCGTGTAAGACGGGGAAGATGTTGGATGGCCTAACATCATGGTTCGACACCAAGATCGTCGTCAGAACTGATTACATGCACCAAGCAGAGAGAGAGTTATGGAGATACATGATCGCCTACGCCGGCAGGCATGACACTTGATTGATTGAACTAAAATAACTAACTAACTTATGGAAGGGAACTGACATAAGAACAAAAATCAAGTGTTTAAGAGCCTGCGTTTTCCCTTGGCAACATAGGGTTGTGAGACATGGACCATTGACAAAGCGGTGGAGATCATTAATGCCTTTGAATGCAAATGCTACAGAAAAGTACTTAGAGTATCGCGGACAGAGAAAAGAACAAATGCTTCTGTTCTGCAACAGCTTGATATTAAAGAGAGTTGGCTTCTTCTTCGTTGCGTTCGTTCTTTACGACCAATTTTAATCACTCTTTGTGATATGTTTGATCTTTGCCAAGAACGTGTATACGTTGCACATTGGTTTGGTAGACCCCTAAACGCATAAGACTTCTATACGTTTAGGACAGATGCATCCGATTTCAGCCAAACCTCCTTAGTCGCCTCTTACGACATGCGTGGTAGGTAACAGTGGTTCTATTCTTTACATCCCAAATTTGGGCCCCGGTAACCACTCGGGCGAGAGAGTTGGCTATTAAAGAACATAAAAACAAGGAAAATTAAATATTTCGGACACATCAAATGACACCAGTGCCTAGAGAATATAATTTTGGAGGGAACGATGCCTAGAAGAATTAGAGGAATAACTGGAAGACGATGGGTGCAAGATGTCATTGACGATATGAGAATGACTGCTGCTGACGCCGGTCAACTTGCACAGAATAGTTTTCATGACTGTTGTCATGGGAGCCACGTTCCGGAAGGGACAAGCTATTTGATGATGATCTGAGAGTTTCTGCTGACAAAAATCATCCTCTCCACAAATCCATAAATGAAAACAAGGGCAGGCGATTGAAGAGAGGCCGATCCTGGATGGCCGAGGCTGAGAATGTTTTTAAACAGGTCTGTACTCTAGATGAGCTGAGACATGGTGAAGAATGGATGCCTATATCAGAGGATATGACTGCTTACACCATGGTTGTCAGTACACTTGGGAGACGCTGTAGAGAATGGGCCCCGGGCGTCGTCAATGCGGAGATTCTTGCACTCGTGGATCAGCACTCCCATCCAGGTGATATCATTATCTACACCGATGGCTCTGTCAGACGCAGAACCAGATCATCGTTGGCTTATTCAGCAGAGCGAAACGGTCGCACACTTCATGAGGACTGCGGGGCTTTCGAGACAATGACATCGAGCATGACTATTGAGATCACTGCTGCCTCCAGAGCTCTGTCATGGGTGGCTGCGCAACAGGTAACCCATACGATTATCAGACTCGATGAATATGCTTCAAATGATTGAATCTGGAAGTATGCGTGTGGAATGAGTGGACAGCATTCGGAGATCACATCTCAAGAAAATGACTTGGCTGTACACACCTGGACATACTGGAGTGCAGGGTAACGAGCGTGCTAACTTTCTTGCAAACAATGAACCGACTCAAACGGGCAGAAGTATGAACAAAGCCAATATCATCAATGCGGTACGCTCTCAATTATGTGACATGTGCAAGTCTCAGACACTGGAACGAGTTCGAGAATTAGGCGTTAAGTTTGGACATGCCAGACAGTGTCGTCTTCGTGGTAGAGAGAGAAGATATAGTAATCAACTTCTCATGGGTACTGTGAGCAAATGGACTTTGGGATGGCTGCTGCAGCGGAGGACAGAGCATGCATGGTAATGCCCAATATGCCGTGACGTCGATCGCATAACATATTTGATGATGAACTAAGTGTTAAAAGTCTCAATGGCTTGGAGATAACGGTAATGGAAAGCTTGATTCCTGGAGTACGAGGCAGAGGACGACCAAGATGAAGGTGGCAGCAGGACATCAAAGAAACATTGAACATGACAATGGAAGAGACGGGAGAACTTGCTAGAGACATAATTTGTCCATCTGGCTGTGATGAAAGCGACATTCCGCAAGGAACAGGCTATTACTTGAACTAATGGATTATATTATCTTAACCACATTTGCCGTGAAGCGTCGTGGGGGAGAGTTAGTTTCCTATCTTGTGCCAGGTGTGTTGCGCTTGACGTTGTTAGTCCATGCCTTCGCAGGAACTCTGAGATGTTATCTATCCATCGTGTTCTTGGCCTGCCTCGTGCTCTGCGACCTGAATGTCGATTATTATAGGCCCGTGATGGTAGTAAATGTGATTCCATTCTCATTAGATGGCCGAACCACTTGAGTCTTTGCTTCTCGATGTACTGTATGCATGGTATAGTACCAACGATGCTTCTGATATTCTCGTTTCTCACTCTATCTCTCCTTATAACGTTGACAGCTTTTCGTAGACATCTCATTTCACATGTTGTAATCTTTCTTTCTTGTGTCTTAGTCAGGGGCCATGTTTGGCACTGATAGCAGAGAGTTGGAATAAATATGCAGTTTATCAGTTGTCGTTTGACTGCCATGCTAATGCTTGGATGTTTTAATAGTGGTGACAGTTGGTATGTCACTGCATTTGCCTTCTGGCATCTAGTCTCGATTTCTCTGTCCATCTTTCCATCTGTTGTGAATATACTCCCGAGATATTTGAATTCTGGAGTCTGTTGTATTTTGACATTATTCACGATTATTAACTAATGGATTGCTCAACAAAAAAAAGTGACAATTTTGTAGTAATACTTTTTGATTACTCTTAATTGAACACAACATAAGCTATCTTTTATGCCATCTTTTATTCTTTTCTTCTTCTTCTGCGTTCTCACTAGATTAGAATTTCGGATTCTCTAATAAAGGCAGCCGTCTGCTTCAGATTGTCAGCCACGCCATACAGTTTTGTCTTCTGCGTTCTCACTAGATTGGGATTTCGGATTCTCTAATAAAGGCAGCCGTCTGTCTCAGATTATCAGCCACGCCATACAGTTTGTCTTCTGCGTTCTCACTAGATTGGGATTTCGGATTCTCTAATAAAGGCAGCCGTCTGCCTCAGATTATCAGCAACGCCATACAGTTTGTCTTGAACGCTAGTGTAAGTGGGCCACCTCTTTCTTCTCAAGTCTGCATACTGGGGCAGTTCTGTAGGATATAATTCCTATGATTTCTGCTTCCCCGTTTGTGCCGACCTCTTCCCGCAGTAAGTTTTGGCCACCCTTGTGATGGTAGATCTGACATTCTCACTGCGTGGCTAAATCTCCGAGGCAGATTGGCGACCGTAGAATCCGTTATCCCATTCCTCATTGTGAGGGGTCGTTGCACCATGTTATGCGCCTTACGGCCCAGTGCATCCGTTTTCTGCAAGCATTTGTTTCGGGTTAGCATTCCTAGCGGACACGTGCATCCGATTTCAACCAAACCTCCTTAGTCACCTCTTACGACATGCGTGACAGGCAACAGTGGTTCTATTCTTTACACCCCAAATTTGGACTCCGGTAACCACTCGGGCAATTCTTTATTCAACAGCATGTAACATTATTAATGACCCATCAATTCCAGTAGAGACTAAAAGACATTATAAACGCAATCTTTGTACTATTTTTTTATAACACTGTGCTACCAGTACCAAATTTGGACAAGGACAAAAGAACAAGAAAGGAAAATTACCACATGCGAAATGTGATGCTTGCGGAAAGCAGTAAATAAAACAAGAAGAGACCATATAAGAAATGAAGAAATTAGAAGAACAGTCGGAACAACACCTGCTATTAGTTTCATAGAAAAACAGAGACTCAAATGGTTTGGCCACTTGGTGAGAATGAACCCGAATACACAGTTGCAAGAGCGTACAACCTGAAAACGGAATCATCAAGAGGAAGGGGCAGACCAAGAAAAGATGGGTTGATGGAGTTACAGACATCTTTAAACTCCACAATACCACACCATATCAAGCGACCGAGCGCGCATTATCTCGGAAACTGATCATCAGTTCAACCAGCTACGCCTAACGGCAAAAAAGCAGATACGGACAAAAGAAAAAAAGAAAGATTAATATTTATCATTAGCGTGAACTTTCTTTATAAATTCATTATTTTTAATCGCATTGAAAAATTCGCTACAATTTTGTTTGTATTCCTATCGGAGACGGACGATAGAAAGCAGGTCTCGTGTTCAAGTTGAGCACGTAAAAAGAACCCCTGGCAGTTCAAAATCGAGATTAGCAGACTTGACTTCAGACCATTTTTTAGCAATTACAAAACTCATTAGAAAGATTAAAAAATAAAATTCTCACAAAATATATTCACCGTCTTTTAAATTATATCGTGACCCTCGCCTATACTACGGAGTTCGTGCACTGCCGTTGAGATCTTCATGTGGAAGAAAGAGATCGGAGCACTCATGGTTACTCACCGGGGGACTGCCTAGAGTAGTTGATAGTAGCTCGGCCTGCTAGCTGTGAGACGCCTCATAGCTCGGGTTCGAACCTACTGTCCGGCATTTGTTCGAGTCCCCTGGTCTTACTCAGGACGATAACGTGAGTACCTCTGAAGTCGGAGAAAATCTGCCTGTATGGCGGGGGAATACTAATTACGAGTACATTGAGCACACGGCTGCCAGTGTAAGTAATTTACAATGTGCACGCTGCTGCCATTGTAAGAAATTGGAAAACAGATTTTCACGCAAAAATCAGTTTCAGAGATGGAACTTCGTCTGAGTTGAAAGCGGACGAAAGAAAAAAAAGAAAAAAAAAAAAAAGAAAAAGCAATTACAAAACTCATTAGAAAGATTAAAAATAAAATTCTCACAAAATATATTCACCGTCTTTTAAATTATATCGCGACCCTCGCCTATGCTACGGAGTTCGTGCACTGCCGCTGAGATCTTCATGTGGAAGAAAGAGATCGGAGCACTCATGGTTACTCACCGAAGTGCAATGATGATGGTTTTATCAATCAACAACAAGCTACACTTCGAAAGCTTTAATTTTGTTTTCCATAGCGCCCGAGTGGTTACCGGGCCCAAATTTGGGGTGTAAAGAATAGAACCACTGTTACCTGCCACGCATGTCGTAAGAGGCGACTAAAGAGGTTAGGCTGAAATCGGATGCACATGTCCTAAACGTGTAGAAATATATGCGTTTAGGGGCCTACCAAACCAATGTGCAACGTATACACGTTCTTGGCAAAGATCAAACATATCACAAAAAGTGATTAAAATTGGTCATAAAGAACTAACGCAAAGAAGAGTTTTCCATCGTTTGTTTATAACCTACTTTTCCTACGCCATCTTTTATTCAACAGCATGTTGTTTTTAATTTAACATGGGAATGAATTGATACTGCATTTTCATAGAATTGTACGATCTATTTCTGTTTGTTAAGTCCCTTATTCTCTATGTGTTGGCTTTTCAACGTTTCAACAAACAAGCGAGTTATGCGACCTCGACATCTGGGAGTACGGTATACCTCATCGCGTGCGTGTGGATTAGCTAGGCTGCACGCCACGAACTGTATGCCATTCTAAGGCGACGATAATGTACACAGCAAAATGGTGTGCTGGCCAGTAGTTGTTGATCTCATGTAACCAAACACAAGAAAAAACGAACTTATATATAAAGTTTCTTTATTATGCATATTCAAAATATATCTGCATTCAAATAACAATATAAATTTATTGTATATGTCCCTTTCCGTCTATATAGACTTTTCAATTAGTTAATTTATTATAGGAAATAGTATTTAGTCAAGACACATGTTGAAGAATTTAAGATATAGCTACTAGCTGTGTCCCGCTTCCATGACCGACAACGCTTGTAACAAACAGAAGTACGGCTTTCCACCTACAAATCTCAATACTTCCTATAGGGGTCTAACTATTCGTTTGCACAGCTCATAGAACGGGAGAGCTTGAACAACAGTTATGACTTGGTGCTGAATCTGGTAGCCATATTGAATTTTCAGCTAGTGTGAATCAGGCACATTTTCTTACGCTAACAATTTCACAACAATCAAGGATGCTGTTGTCGGCGAAATGTGTGGCAAAGAGTACGATGTGTTCATTTTATTGTACATATTATGTTTAGGGGAAATTTCTCGCCGGGTGAAAGTAAGAATTCGCTAAACGCTTGTAAGATGGAATGTAGAATAGTGGCGTTGCTACCCAAGGTCATTGAGGCCCAACCCACAGTAATAGGTGTAAAACTGTCTGACAACAAAGAAGTCATCATCGGATTGATTCTCAAAGGTACGCAGCATTGCAAGTAAAATGTTGCTTATGAATGAATATTGCTTAATTTGTGAACATTGGTTTATGTATTAGACAAATATGTATTTTATTGATAATGTGCTTTGTGTGTAAGGCATGTTCCCAGCGCGTGACGTCACGTGCCCCAGATCACGTGAACAAAACGCGGGAAAATTGACGACCTATTCTGAGATCTGGCTAAAATGTCTGCTATCCGCTTGCTTGATACACTCGAATGATTCCATTGTTTCCTTCCTAACCCGTTCAAATATTTATCACATCCCCACCAAATACAGTTTCTTGCTGGCACTTTAGTAGTATCAACTGTCGTTAGATTATAGAATCGTAGGTTTGTAGTTGAGCTTGCACTGAAGTTATAATACTGTAGTAAATAAAATTACCTCTGGGAATCTTATCGGTGATACGGAGTTGGTGCACTGCCGCTGATATATTTATATGTAAGAAAGAGATCGAAACACGCAGTTATTCAAGTGCATTGATAATGTATAAATCAATCGAACCCACTTGGGGCTCCACTAGCAGTTACTGAACGGTGTGCATGCTGATAGCTCCCGTGACACGCCGATTAGACATACTTCTCATCCTGCCTCTTAGAATTTGGAAGCATATTGAACCTAACATTTTAACTGCCCCATATATTTGACAAAGACTAACCCTTTAACAAATAGATGACCTAATTTTTGGTACTAGACTTTTTAAAATACTAATATATATATTCGTACAGTTATAAGTTGCATAGGGCCTGCAAGTCATTTCTCCATACCGCTCTGTACTGGGCAACTTGCCGTAATGTGGAAGATATTGGGAGTAACCCCTAAGATCACATTTGGAGCAGGTCCATAAGGCAGTTTCGTGATATTTTGACAACTTTAGTAAAACTGGTGTCAAGAGCCATTCCCTTAGGTTTTATCAGCTGCTTGGGGAAGATTGCAAAACTGCTTTGGAATACCTGAACTATGATTGCAGCAAGTACTTTGAAATATCTGTACTGGGAACTATGATTGCAACGAGTACTTCGGAATATCTGTTCTGGGAACTATGATTGCAAGTACTTTGGAATATCTGATTGAAATGAGTACTTCGGAATATCTGTTCAGGGAACTATGATTGCAACAAGTACTTTGGAATATCTGATTGCAACAAGTACTTTGAAATATCTGTTCTGGGAACTATGATTGCAACACGTACTTTGGAATATCTGATTGCAACAAGTACTTTGGAATATCTGTTCTGGGAACTATGATTGCAACAAGTACTTTGGAATATCTGTTCTGGGAACTATAAGTGCAACAAGTATTTTGAAATATCTGCTTGGGGAACTATAAAAAAGGGTATAAAAGTGAAGGATTGACTAGATTTTCCCATATGGCTCTGCTCTGCCCTGTCGACAGAAATGGCATGCTGTCTACCGAAAGTGCTGCACAAACTCCGTAGCTCCAATTCTAGGAAAATTTGCACATTTGACTCGGTCTGGATTCGAACCCACAACCCTCAGAACGGCAGGCAAACGTCTTAATCATTTTGCCATAGAGAACCCTCTGTGAACTATCATTGTAACAGCTACTTTGGAATATCTGTTCTGGTAACTATGATTGCAACAGCTACTTTTCAAAATCTGTTGTAAGAACTTTGGGAAAATATACTCATTTGTCATCCTGGACTTTGAAGTTTATAGTTTGGGTTTCGTGCACAAATGTCGACCTTAGATATGGTCTGCTCTTGGAGGCAGCTACAAGAAAAGTACAGAAAATGACTAAAGCGTCAGTTTCTTGCTTTCTTTGACCCCCACCACAGCATTTAAACTTCATCAACATAGAAAGAATGTGATGTAGCTGGACAAGAATACTATACTGGTAGCCAAAGAAGAATAGTAAACCAACAAAGAACCGGGTCGTTAGTCGCCACACAATGAGAGACATATTGAGGAGGAGATCGGGGCACTTATGGACTCATTAGTTCTATGTGCAGTGATGATGATCCGACGACTAAACTAAACCAGATAGACTATTCAGGATAATGTTGAGGATATATTGGCCACCAATGCTGTAGAGTTTTATTGTCCATGCCTCATAAATCGAAGAAGGCACACCTGAATGGCAGGAGACACTTATAATAAGGAAAGCAGGCCTTCATGTAAAAATCAGTCAGAAGCGCTCTGACCATGCCTGAATTCATAGCGAGTGAATGCAGTGAAGAAGATTCAGTACTTTCATCAGGATATTAAAGGTACAGTTCAACAATATGGTTTGATATCAGAAGACTTTTAACATCACTGATGTGTCCTTCTGAGATGGACTCCAGAGGGTAAACGAAACGGGGAAGACCCAAGACAACCTGGAGGAGAACGATATAGCAAGAACTGAAAGAAATGAATCATAGCTGGAACACAATACAGAGGAAGGCCATGAATAGAGAAGAATGGTGTGAGTTTGTTGTGCCTAAACGCTAAGGGCGTAACAGGTCAAAGAGAGAGAAAGATGTGTCCTTACAACCCACACTATTATGTATGTACCTTGCTGTCATGGGGAATGCCATGTAGCAAACAACGAGGTGTTAAAAAAGGCTGGAATTTTTTGCATGACAGCTCTCCTCTGGAAACATCATCTAAGATGGCTGTCTTGTGTTGGAAGAAGGATATTGAGAGATGGCTACTAGCAAAACAACTGGAACAAACCTTCCTCCGCTACTAGGACATATGCAAATGAGACTTTAGGCTGCTTGGTATATGTTAAATTGGGTAGAGCTTGACAAAACCTTTCAAAAATCACGGCACCCATAAAATGGTAAGCAGGCTTTCATGCAAAAATCGGTTAGAAGCGCCACAGCTACGTCTGAATTCATAGCGGGCGAATGCAGAAGGGATGTAAAGACCGAGTGCAGTTCTAGCTCTGTGACACTTTTTGAAACCAAAACTCTATCTAAGTTCTAAAATAATATTGATTCAAATTGTGAACAGACTTATTTTGTGTGGACACCATCCCTCCCACTGAGGTATACCTGGCAATGAGGCACCAGCAGATCTATTGGCAAAGGAAGATGACAGGTTGCCACAGACAGACACAAGTACAACATAGGAGGAGGCGAAAGCACGGATATAAATGGATTATATGAACAAATAGGTGAAAGATTACCTGGGTAAACAAAAAGATGATGCCTAATACCAACTTAGAAGAGGAGAACAGGTTATCATCTTCTGCTAGAGTGACCTTTCCAGGGCGCTATTTGTACGTGCTGATCTCTGTTGCCCATGCAGAAGTTCCTTCCTGTCCGTGCAGGTGATATATCCTAGGGAAAAAAAGGCTGATACAGCTTGGCATCATTGATGTTGCAGAATACCAATCAATATGGTGTCATACTTCCTTAGGGACTCCTGATCCATATTTGATCTTGAGGTCTCAAGTCAAAGAATTGACTTCATTGCACCAGGTTTTACCTCATATGGCTCGGTTCCTCACCGCATAAATAGCATGTCATCTGCAGAGAGTATTGCACAAAGCACCAACTCTGTGCAGCCCGAAAGGAACGACATACTAGGTATGCAAAGAGATTGATTAATCAACATCGAACTCGAGTGGTTACTGGGCCAAATGGGGTGTAAAGAATAGAACCACTGTTACCTGCAGCATGCGAAGAGGCGACTAAGGAGGTTTGGCTGAAATCGGATGCACATGTCCTAAATGTGTAGAAGTCTATGCGTTTAGGGCCTACCAAACCAATGTGCAACGTTTACACGTTCTTGGCAGAGATCAAACATATCACAAAGAGTGATTAAAATTGGTCGTAAGAACGAAAGCAAAGAAGAAGATTAATCAACATCGAACTGGCGTGTTGGGTCGCTGGACGCTGCTGGATTTGCTGAGGCGGAGATCGGAGCCCCTATGGACATGTCCGCAGTGCAATGATGATAGTCCTCATATAACTGATAACCAACTTGTAGTTTCTACAATAATCCTGGGGGTCTCTGGAAAAAATGCACTAGTGAACAGAACGGATTTGAACTCACAACCTTTCAAATGCTGTGCATGGACTTAACCACAGGGATCTCTGGGTTTACTTCCTAAGCATATCTCTCGAGTGAGTAAAGCCTCATAGCTTGAGGTTTGAAATCAGAGTTTACCTTCTCCTAGATGAGTTACCTACCAAGGTTAACGAACCCCATCTACATAAAAATAAAGATCCCTTTATCATACCATGTAGCATATTGGGAAATACATTGTAATGTTCGTATTTTTCTTTGACCAATGACACATATACCTAATGGGTGATGGAGACAACATCACCCCTGCCACCTTTACTTCCCATTGTTTCTCTGGAGGCGCTGGATCTGACATTAAAACAGACTGAGTAAGGCACGAAGTGCATTCATGACCCTTCAGACCGCCTGGAAATCTGCCCAATACAGCATCAGAACCAGTATCTATAACAGTTGTGTGCTGTCAACATTGTTGTACGGATTGGAATGCTGGAGAATGACAGAACAGGATATGTCCAGACTCTCGACCTTTCATACAACTTGTCTGCGAAAAATCTTACGTGTGTACTGGTCGACTACTATCTCAAATCAAGAATTGCTTGCACGATGCCAACAAGAGAATATGGGCACTATCATCCGAAGACGACGCTGGAGATGGATTGGACATGTGATGCGCATGGAGACTGGCTCCGACACGAAAACTGCACTGAGATGGACTCCAGAGGGTAGGCGAAGCGTGGAAGACCCAAGACGACCTGGAGGAGAACGATAGAGCAAGAGCTGAAGGAAATGAATCATAGCTGGAACACAATACAGAGGAAGGCCATGAACAGGGAAGAATGGTGTACGTTTGTTGCGCCCTAAACGCCAAGGGCGTAACAGGCTAAAGAGAGAGAGAGAGTTTCTCTGGTACCCAATTGAGGCTGGGTCAATCAAAGAACCATTAGGGTCGGGAAAGTTCAAATTCCACATGAGGGATTATGTCCTATAACCACTCACACACAGATGTGCACTTACCACTATGCTATTGCAGCTCTCCATAATATTTATTAACTTTGACGTTATTAAATATAGCGGAAAAGGTGAAGTCAGGTACTGGATGAGTTTTTTTAATAAATCCGTGATTTAGGTAGATACCTAAGGACTCTTATGAAATGTTTTGCTTAAAACAGGCTACTGGATGATGATTATTAATTACACCTGTAGCTTTACCCTTGAAAAGAAAATGACAATAAACTACTAGCCTGCACATATATTTAATTCAAATATGGTACTTTTTCTGGTATTAGAATATGTCAACATTTAAGTCAATATTTTTCATTTATTGTTAATAAGTGTAGATATATTGTAAACAATAAGTCCCATTACCACGTGGTGAAAATATAAATAGATTTTACTCGTGGTTTTGTTATTTAGCATACGGAAAAGTATTTCATTGGATACATTGCGTGTATGATACTAAATATTCATGAGATTACCACATGCCCCAAGACCACTTTCAACCAATCAACACAGCGCCCTCAGATCATTGATATCTCGCGCGCACTGTGTTAGTGTAGATCCTTCTTCTCGAATACAGAATTGTGGTTTTCTTGTCATATTTTGAGTTGTATATTCATCTCTTGGAGTACTAAATGAAAATGTCGTTAGGACTTGGAAAAAGGATAGAGCTTGAAATGAGGGGAAGACCAGCAGATCAGGTAAGTTCATGAAATTTTTCAACTTGCTTTTGCTTTGCAAACTTGGCCATGACTGTCCCTGGCATGCACACACAGCGATGCATGGAACAAAACGCCGTGTCTTTGACAAAGCGTCGTGTCATGTTCGTCAAGTTTTACTTGTTATGTCAAAATGTAATGAATTATGTTTAATCATGAGGATTGTTAATGCCACATACTAAGCATTTCAAACCACAGAACAAATAGAAGTTATTTTGTTGTCTTCACTGGTCCAAACATGGCGCCCTTTCGCCTCCCCTCAATCTTTCTATAGTGTAGACCCTACCATCCTTTCAGTTTTCACCTTATACATTACTTTATTCCATCTATTGTTTATATAATTATGTCGTAGACATATCTGTACACATAAATTTTATATTATCATAGGTTTGTTGTCTTTCGTAACACACATAGCTGTTCTAGCATATCATGTGTTTCAAACAACGTTCCTTCACTACTCAGAACTAGTCTACTGGGCAGTCGTCGTGTAATAAAAATGTCGGATCTTAACGCAGATCGACTTCAATTCACATCAATAAGTCTTTAATCATTATCTTTGTGATTATATACTTATTATATAGAACCATGTTATTGTAATTTTGTTACGCTTGTTTATTCCAGAGCATGGTGAATCACATGCTCGTATTTGCCGATACTCGTATTGACGGCAACAGGGGAGATCAGCGTGGTTGTCAGTCGTCCGCCATTTCATCTTCAAAAGCGTCGCCAGCACGTCGTGCGCCATCTTGAATTCAATGAAAACTATTCAATATTGTGGATATAATGTTAGCAATTTCGTTAGCACTTTGTAAATTGGCGTCTGCTTGCGTTTCTCTGCCATTTTAAATCGCTGTCAACCTAGGATTCGTATATGCAATATGTTTTTCTTGGTACAACCGACTGGTCACATTTAACTTCTCTAGGTCACTTTCTACCCGCCATTTTGAACATACCACTAGGTCAGACTGCATTAGAAAAACGGTCTTAAAGTTGTTATATCGAAATGGAAATATTCACTTATCTAAAAGCTAACCAACTCGTACCGCTGACAATTAACAAAGAAAGATGCGTGCTTTCTGCATGCTGTTATAGAATTGTAGACGGTTTATTTGGTTTAGTGAGAATGTTGATACTCATACTGATAGTGTGAGTGTGACACAAGTGTCAAAGCGAAACAAGCGTATGATAACCATCCATAACGTCCAATGCGACATGAAAATGGTAGACTTTACTAAGACTTCACTTGTAAAGTTGAATAAAAAGTAACCCCACCATAATAATTTTGGTCAAGATTGGACTTCGTTAACATTAACATTATTATTAACAAAGTTCCAGCCATGCAAGTTACAGGCATTGGACTCATTGGTAAGAAAGTGAAAGTAGTTTCATTCTTAACATTTTTGAAATGGTTCACGCAGGAGTGAATAGTAATACTAACGCGCCATGCTTTACTGATTTTTAATAACTGCTTTCTCTTCAGTTCATTGTAAATGCTAGCCGTTTTAAAAATGCATATCGGGACTGTTCATGATCTGAATCAAAATAGTATGAATATTTCCAATACTAAACTTGATAAAAATGTACATTTTCAGTAATTTTCTGCACTTTTCGTTTGCAACCAGTTTTGTTTCAGGTCAATACTCATGCTTTTTAAACTACTGTCTAGTACAATCATGTTTAGACTAAACTAGACCCCATTAAAGTATAAGCTTGACATGCTGAAAACCGATGGACAGGGCATAATGAATTTAAATGATAAAAATATCTTTAACAGCTGAGAAAGCTTGTTCAACTTGCAGCACAACAATGTGCTCTTAGTGCACAACAATGTGCTCTTAGTTTCAAACTAGATGCAAATCTGAATCACAAAGATCTGCCAGCTGAGCATGAGCAAGTAGTGTGACATAGCAAGCACAGGGTATTACATGCATTGCATACCACACAGAGAAGAGTGGAGTCACCTGAGTATGAGACATCTTTAGTTAATCTTTACCAACACTTCACAGAAGAGTGCAAATTTGACATTGTTATTAGTTTTAATCTATACTGACTGTCTGCAAGTCTACATGCTCATGCTGGAAGAGACATTCTGGACATTTAGAATACATTACCGATATTAACAGCAGAACTGAAAAACGAAAGATTTGAATGATACATGCTCATACTGCAGGAAACTTGAATGTGCTGGGCAGAAACATGCAAATATCGCAGCCATTTGTATAGTGCCGTAAAATAGCTGCACCGCTTATGATCATTCTTCTGGCAAAAACGACACAGGCTATAAAGGACCAACAAGTGGTGTTAAAAACAGAGAAGAATCATTTCTATAAATGTATATAGTATAGTCACAATCAACCCTTCACATAAAATCAGAAATTTTTCACATATTTTCTTGGTTGGACTTGTTGCCGCTGCTTTAAGAAGCCATAGCAATGCAAACTGTAGATGAACTAGATCAGCCCTGTACAAATTATGTCCGTAACCCAAAGTAGATATACATTCAATCCTATCAGCCAGCAGGTGTTACTCTTTGTCTTTTTTCTTATCATTATCATGTTTTGTCTCACACATCATCAGGGTGAGAAATTAATAAAACATGCTCTTGTGTGCTTTTTACATGTGCTACCTTTTTCCTTATACACGATATATATGTAGCATTGCCTTTGAAACGCTGTAATTTTGTGTTTCTTGGGGTTCATTACTGATGTAGTACCCACTTTTCTCCTGATGCCTTCATCTTTAAAACCAGTTTCTTCTTGATACTCCTATCACCCTGCATAGACACTTTATTTCCTAGTATTGCAACAGAGAAGTGGAGAATTTGTATCCTTTCTTGATACAGGCTTTTAGGTCGAAATATTGCTGTGTATTGTTTTTGTATTTTGTAAAACTACAGTACTTTGTATGTGCTTCACCATTGCTACATAGTTTTACTGCAATCTTCCTGTATATTGATAGTGTTGCAACAGCAGGAAATAAAACGCCATGGTCACAAGCAATCTCTCAGCTCAATGAATGCTTACGCCCGAGTGATTACCAGGGCCCAAATTGGGGGGTAAAGAATAGAACCACGGTTACCTGCCACGCATGTCGTAAGAGGTGACTAAGGAGGTTGGTGTATCCCGTAAAAAACACTAGATGGCTACAGAAACCACAACCAGGGAAATTCATAGCTCGCCACCTGAGGAAGGACACCACAAGGAGGGACTCATAAATGAGGTAGGGAAGACCCAGGAACACCTGGAGTTGGAGATGGAATACAAGAAAATGTGGAGAGATCTGGAAAGGATGGCCTTCGATAGGTGGGCTTGGAAGGCCTCGAGGGTGAAGAATGAATGCTTCGGAGCTGATCTAAAGGAAAATATTGACTTCATTGCACCAAGTTTTTCATATGGCACAGTCTCTATTGGCAGAAATGGGACACCCATCTATCAAGAGTATAGTACAAAGCACAATCTCCGTAGCTGCAGCAACAATTCTAGGGATGACATGAAAAAATTGTACATGTCTCGTCGATCCAAATTAGAACTCACAACCTTCAGAATGGCAGGCAGAAGTTGTAACCACTCACCATAGAGACCTCCAGTTTGTGGAGCTCAACACGTTGCAAAAGTGTTTCAATATGCCGACTAAGTATATCTTATTTTACATCACCATAAAATTCTGGGGGGAAACTGCTGCTAATATTGGTAGACTGTTATTGGTTGCTTTAAAACAGTTTGGTTTCACATCAAAAAAGAAAATAACTAGCATTTTCCCAAATATTTACGCCTCTATTTCCCACATCATGTGCTTTTCTAGTAAATTTTGTCCATCCCCAAGACTAATTAGCCTAGATAGAAAATTGGAAATTCCTCTTGAAAGGGGGGCATACTTTAATATATATTTGGTAAAACACCAAGGTTTGTGACCTAATATAACCTTGTTTTTGCATCATCTGCAGCTTTTAAAATGAATTCTTTATTTAGCAATATTAGGATGCAAAAGTCACATGGCAATAGGGGGATGATCATCATGAATGTCTAATGACTACATGGAACTGGTGTTATAAAACATATGGTAGTTCCACTTCTACCCTGAATAGCGTTATCTTATCTGAATTCCATCTGGCAGTTTTTATTGAAGTCTTTCGAACTGCCGCATGTCCTTACTTTGAACTCCAGGTCGTCTCAGAAAGCTGCAGCTATTGCGATCAACTTCTGCTATGCGACTTCCCGTATGATTCATAAACAGAGCAGCAAGCATAAGATCTGCACCTGCCTCTTCTCTCTCCCCATCCACATAATGTGCTGTGAAGGGTTGTTCCTTGTGTCCAAATTTTCATTCTCAAGCTGCACAAACTGACAATTTTGTAGGATGTACTTTCTCTTTAACCTTGGCGCTTAGGGCAACAAATGCATACCATTCTTCTCTATTCATGGCCTTCCTCTGTATTGTGTTCCAGCTATGATTCTTCTCCTTCAGTTCTTGCTCTCATTCTCCTCCAAGTTGTCTTGGGTCTTCCACATTTTCGTTTACCCTCTGGAGTCCATCTCAGTAGGATGGACTTTAGGGACTTATTATCCTCCAGATGCAGGGGGTGAGTCTCTGAAACCCATTTGATTCTTGAAAAGCTATAGAATAGTGTATTTATTTTAGAATTATTTGACATGACATGGATACCCAAATGACTAGTTGGTGCTGATTCTGTACTGGAACTCATTCCCAGAGATCACAGCTCATTTTCTGCAATGAATCTTTAATTTTGTACATACAAGAATTGCAAGTATTGCCGTTATGGAGGCTCATGCTAGGAAGAGTAGTCCTGAACAGGACATGCTGAAATTAGAATGTTCTGGACATATAGCTGCAAAATATCACAGCTACTGTAAACCCACATCCTAATGTTCCTTGATTTAAATCACAGTGGTTCTTCTAAGAGAGTGGAGAAGCAATTAGGTGGGTTGTGGCATATATATTTTGACCATACAATTGACTGGAGACATGCTTGAATGTATCCAGCATAATAATAGTTGCAGAGCTAGTAGATTCTGATTAATATTGCATCTAATCCTTTCTTGCCAACATATATGTTATAGAGATTAGTGCTGCTTAGAGGCTGCGACGCGTTCACCATTAAACTTGAGCTTGCCCCAAGTGTTTTTTCACTTTGAGTGGGTGAAACAACACATGCTGGTAATCCTTCGCAAGATAGCCAAATGTGACTTGGCAACAAGAGGAACTCGGATAGCTGAGAATCATCGTACTGCTGCGGCACTGAGAAAATGAGTTGCCTGAAAAGACCCTCCAATCTTGATCACATGCCCACCTGTGGGAGGGATTGTGTTTCCGATTGGTCACCTCCACACAGAGAGGTGCAACAACACATCTGTGGCTGTTTTCATTGCATGTAATGGACAGCTATTTATTATTACCAACCAGCACCGCTTTAAAAAATATAAGTTGTAATAGTAAGACAAGTCATACAAGACTTAAGATACCATATCTTTTCATCAAGTTAAATATAGGCCCTTCTGATGAGTTTGAATTTGTGGCAACTAAATAACTTCATTGTGACGAACTGTATGAGATGTCAACAATATAGTCCTCTCTGCCAGTGTCAGCAGGCGGAACAGACACCAGAGCATATCCTGCAAGATTGTCCTCTTGGGTGAGCTGAGAAGCAACATGTGGCCACACCTAGTCGACCTGAAAACTAAACTTTTAGGAAACCTGACGGGGAGACCTGAAGCTGCATGACCAGAGATCGCTGAAGAAGAACAATATAGTAAAACCACTGCTTTCAAACCGATTTCTGAGTGAATAAAAAAAATTACAATTTTTAAATTACTAGTGTCATTTGACAAATGTAGTACTTGAATACATTATAATAATACAATATGGGTAACTTATATATCATACCTGCAAATATAATATCCAGGAACAGTATAGGGAAGAACTTTTGTTTGCCCCACATGACACCATACAACCTGTTGACCACTCATAACTTTGTTGATCTGTCCAAGAAAAATAGGACGTAATCGAAAATGTAGCTTAAAAAAGTAAATTGATAAAATCTGCATTGAGATAGTGTACTTCTTATTTTGTGTTCACCCGCTATGAATCCAGGCATAGTCAAGGCGCCTGGTACTGATGCCTCAGACTGATTTTTGTGTGAAGGCCTGCTTTCCTTATCAGTGACCTTCACCATACAGGCTGGCCTTCTCCGACTTTAGAGGTAGACAGTGTACTTAACTCTATACTATTTTTTTTTCATTCTAGATCCTTGACCTGAATTTGGACAACTGCAGGGCAAACAAAATTGAGGATCTTACTAGTGAATTCACAAATTTGCAAACACTGAGCCTCATTAACCTAGGTCTGCAGACTTTAGAAGGCTTCCCAAAGCTTGGTAATCTTCGTAAGGTATGAGAAATTTTTGTATTTGGCATATTTCTCTTATACATACTGTCACTTGCATCATTTTGACCATGAGCCCGCAGACTACACTTTGATTTCTTTTATTGTCAAATTAACTCGAAATTTAATATAACATGTTCTTGTTAGTTCTTAACTGCTTGTGGACCAGGAGCCACACTAAGTGGCATTTTTACTCTATAATGGCTTTTCCCCTGGTCCACTAAGAGTTAACTTTTCTCTATTCACCTAGTTTGTGATAAAATTCATTTATGTTCAAAATTGTCAATTATTCATTAAACGTGTGCACACACCTACCTATATAGTGAAACATTGAACACAAATTAGGTAAACCACATCGTTTTTCAATGCAGTGATCAATGTGAGCTCAATCAACAACGCTACATGGTTCAAACTCAGCGGCAGGCAAGTCTGAAGAAAATTAGTTCTCTGATTTTTATGAACAATATCAACTTCACTGTTGAGAAAGCAATGACAAACTACTGAAATATAGTGATGCCTAGAAAATAGACTCATTTACTGTTGATGGCTATGTCATGTAAAGGATATGCCACGATTTTCCATTTCAGCCAATGTTTATCAAGTACTAGCTAAGATATAAAATAGGGTTTTGCAGCATGGCTCTTAAGAGGTAAAGATATAAAATATTTGCAATCAACCTCTAAGTCAGAGTAAGGCTTGCCTGAATAGAAAAGCAAACCTTTATGTAAAATCATCACAGGTCAAATAGGTGTACCAAATTATTGAGGCAGCATATTATCTCATCCCTTAAATTAATGAAGCAGAGGCATAGCAACAAAATATATTCATCTCTACCATCTCAGTTGGCAAACTGTTATAATGGGGAAGGCAGGAGGTATACAGTTTATGTCTTGCAAACAAAATATATTCATCTCTACCATCTCAGTTGGCAAACTGTTATAATGCGAGAGAGGTACAAAGTGGACTGTGGGTCGAACAAGTTTGGGATCTATACTCTAGATATACATATTAGGTTTTACAGATTTGATATTGAACACTAAATAAATAAGTTTTACAAATAAAATAAGTCCTATATACTTATAATTACATACCTACACATAATCACTGATTTGAAATCCATCTTTTTTTTTAGATAAACAGTACCATTTTCTGCATACAATGTATTCTCAGACTTCCGGACTTGCTTACTTGAGATGAAAATTCATGAATTTACACCGCTAGTAGTTTATGAAACAAATAGAAAGTAAATTAATCTTTGACTATTAGTAAAATGTTGGAATTGTGAGTTATAAGATTAACATTTTACTTTTTAAGCCTCGATTTGTCTATGTCCACCAAAGGTGCCAACAAATCTCTTCTACTCTCCTTTCCCTGCCATGCATTTTTGATCTAACTGCATCATAAGTTTCTCTATTATTAGATTATAATAGTTGCAGAAGTGTGGTCCAACCATTCAGCTCATCTGTATATAGTTGTTTATGCATATTATGTGATAAGAGTGGACATAGCTTCATGCACCGAATACATTGAAAGACAACAAATGTAGTGGTTTGGACATTTAATGAGAATGGAATACAACCAATACCAGCATACAATAAAAAGAGATCAGGTACTAGAGCCAAAGGACGGCTGAGAAATAGATGGATAGACAATATCAAGCCACACGGATATAAAACAAGGGTGACTCATCTGGCCCTGGAATGCAAATTAAAGCTCCCACCCCCACACTTAAGGACAAGAGTGGACAACCAATTCCATCCTCCACCTGGGGATAGATAGTTCACATAATGGGAACTGTGTGAAAACACTAGGTTGTAAGAGTTCTCATCCAGTAAGACTGTCTGTGACAACACAACACACCTCTTGGACAAGAAATCTGGGAACCACACACAACCCATTATGAGTTGCCAAGAAAAGGATTTGCAGAAAGACGTAAATATCAACACACTGTCTTGACACTGATATAAGTGTAAACGATAACCACTGTTATTCAAGCAAACCCCAGTTTTATTTCAGGTGTCTCAGTACCATTTTTCACATATAAATATGAATATCCTAATTGTTAATGTATGATTTTTGTGTTTTCAGTTGGAGCTGAGTGACAACAGAATATCAGGAGGTCTTACTCACTTATTAGGATGCCCAAACTTGACACATTTAAGCCTAAGTGGGAATAAGATCAAGGACTTTGATATGCTAGATCCTCTTGTAAGTTGTCTTTAATATGTCATATATCAGTACCACTAGTTTATTTAAAACAAATCTGGGTAGCAAAATGATACATTTGACCAATCATATTAGCAGGTACCAGTGGAGAAAAGAGCTAAGGAAGAGAAGCTGGCAATGGGTAGGACACATGTTGAGAAGACTGACCGGAAGCATTGCAAGACAGGCACTGTTTTGGAACTTGCAGGGAAAGATGATGAGTAGGGGAAGGCCTAGAGATACCTGGAGAAGAGAGCTGGTATTAAAAGGATAGGTAAAACATGGAAATAATTGGATGGGAAGAGTTGGAAGAAGTTTGTTGAAGACCTGTGCTTCGTCGAGTTAAAAGGTGAAGAAGTAGTGAATAAGATTTTGCCTGGGTGGTTACTGAGGCGCAAATTTGGGGTGTCAAGAATAGAACCACTGTTACCTGCTACGCATGTCGTAAGAGCGACTAAGGAGTTTTAGCTAAACCTGCTGCCTTGCGGATCGGCTGGGCACAGTCCAAGGCTGACTGAGAGCAAACCCAGTAAACGCTGGTTGAAATCTGACACATCGCCGAAGGACAAGCACCAGAGCTCCAAATGGTACTGAAGATGTGACGTAATAATACGTTCTTGGCAAAGGCTGTTTATATATCACAATAAGAATGATCAAAATGGCCAAAAGAAGATTGAGAGAGAGAATAAGATTTCAAATAATTATGGGCAAACTTAGGCGCTAGAGACAATAAATATATAAATAGCAAACAAGTGCCAATTTAATTCCAGTTATTTATCACAGGATAAGTTCCCATTATCTAGTTTCTGGCTAAGAGACCAATCTTCTTATGGTTATATACTACTACCAAATACATCTTGTTCTCTGTGGAATAGGGCTTCAACTGTTGCTCTCTGCGAGCACTATTTTGGACTGTCTTTAGTTCTCTCTCGCGATCACCCTAGACTGATGTTCCAGATTTGCCCATAAATCTCATTCATGTAGAAATCTGATTCATGCAGCCTTAGCATGGGTGTGTTTCGTCACATCTTCAGCGCCATTTGGAGCTCTGGTGCTTGTCCTTCAGCGATGTGTCCGGTTTCAGTCATCTTTTACTGGGTTTGTTCTCCACCAGCCTTTGGCTGTCCCAGCCTACCTGCAAGGCAGCAGGTTGCTATTTTCTTTTTGGGTAACTATCCTTAGACAACCTTCCCTCCCGGGATGTTGAGCGTCATCTGCCCAGGTTACCAGCATTTTTTTGGACTACTTGGGTTTGCCTGCCATCCAGTTCTTTGTGCGGTTTGCTCTGCTAGTCTTTGATTGTCCCCAATCTAACTACACGGTTGTAGTAGTTCTCTGCAATGAAAAACGTGATTGTTGTTCTCTGGATGGAGATCCCATCTTCGAGGCTGCACTGGATTCAAGCCTCTGCTGGGCTTTCCAGTTTTTCAGCACATTTGGGTGGTTTGCTCCACCATCTGCACTGTGTATGTCTGCCCCACCGGTGGGCTCACCTGTGTGCCATCTGTATGCGTGTTCGTTCTACCTCGGTGTTTATCAGGTCTCTAACCATGCTCACATCCACTATGCCTCGAGTCTTTAGTTCAGAGCACAGGACCTTGATTGCTCCAACACCTTCCAGTTCTTTGTAATGTGTTTTTGTAACGTGTTTTTAAAGGTTTAAGTCGTTAGCGTAAGCATTCCCCATAACATGAAAACGGTGTGCTCACTTTGTCTGACCTTTCACCCCCACCCCATATTGTTATGTTACATATGGTCTGCAAACAATTTCTCCATACCGGTCTATCCTGGGCAACTCGCTCAATCTCCTCCATCAAACTTTTTCCATAGATATTTTTTGCACATCTCAGCAAAGTTCGTTTCAGGGTCTCCCAGGCATATTTATTCATATTTAACATATAGTTTGCATGACTTAGTTTAATGAGTATGAGAAAAATGATTAAATTCAATACTTTGTGTGTGATTTTCTAACATAAAATGCTTGTCCAAGACTTTATAGTCCATTCTTCTAAATCTTGAAATGTTTTATTTTGGTCTCTAATAGAAAGATTTGCATTTCCTACAATCTCTGGACTTGTTCAACTGTGAGGTCACCAATACTGAACAGTACAGGAAAAAGTCTTTGCCAAACTTTGCAAATCACATACTTGGATGGATTTGATAGAGATGAGAATGAACAAGAGGATGTTGATGGTAAGGATTAGGAACATTTGAATGTCTCTGTATGAAGTCGTCCATATGTAGTGTGCTTTGAAATTCGTCACTCCTGTTGTATCGTTTGCTTGATAAAGTTCTTTTGATTGAAAAGTTGCTGTGTATTGTTGCTTATTTTGTAAAACAAGTACTTCGTTCTTACATTTTTCGCTACTAATGGTAAGGATTACCTGTTTGTGCTGCACATAGAGAGAAATATATATATATAATTGAAATTGTTTTCTGTCAGTTGCATTTTTCTAGTGGCTACTTATGGTTGTGAATCATGGACCATTTACACACAAAAACAAGAATGAAAATTCAGTCCTTCGAAATGAAATGCTACAGAAAGATCCTACGAATACAATGGACAGAAAAAAAAAGAACACTGATGTCCTGAAAGAACTAAATGTTTAAAGAGAATTGGCTGATAAACAACATACTATTCTGAAAAAATTAGATACTTTGGTCACATTAAACGTCACGATGGCCTGGAAAGAACAATATTAAAGGGCAGGGTCCCAGGACGCAGAGGCGGACCAAGAAGAAGATGTCTACAAGATAGTAAAGAAACCATAATTATGACCATCGACGAAGTGGGTGAACTGGCTAGAGACAGAGTGAATTTCAGATGTGCTGCAAAGAGAGCGTCCTTCTTCTTCTTCTAACCAGGGCTGCAAGTTTTCACTCTTGGGCAGCCAATGCCAGTTTGTAGAATCTGCATGTGTTCTGTAATTGTGGGAGACTAGTGTAAAGGGTATTATGAACAGATGGGTGTGGTGGGAGGAGTTCTTGTCTAGCTTTATGTAGTCCAGGACATTCAAGCAAGATATGCTGTACTGTCTCACATGAGTGACTGCACTTTCTACAGTGTGGTAGGTGTGTGGGGTTTATTCTGTGTAGGAAGAGAGCGTCCTATAAAGGATACACACCTTGATGATAATGAGTTGAAACTTAAATTAGTATTTTATACCAGTGATTTCTTTTTCCAATTGTTCAATGTCAGGTTATGAATAACTAGTTAGTACTATTTTCTGGTTCTTTATGCTATTTTGTTAGTACTACCTTATGGTGTTTTATGCTATATCATCAGTATCGAAAAAGGGTGGAGACTGCAGTAAAACTTGGAAAAATAGCTAAACATGTAAAAACAAAGTACTATAGTTTTACAAAATACAGAAACAGTGATGATAAACAGCAACGTTTCGACCAAAATGCCTTTATCAAGCAAACTACAAGAATGACGAATTATGAGAAACACTACAAATGGACGATTACATGTGGAAACATAAACCTATCTAATGAAAATCTGGGAATAAAACGAACAACGAAATGAGTGCAACACAAAACCAGAAGTGGAAAAGAAGAGAAACAATATAGTGGATAAATAACACATATATGGAGCAAACACACATATAGATTACAAGGCACGAGATAAGACAGTACTAAGAAGCATAGGAATGTAATGCGTTGAGTCCAAGAGGTCGCAAAGGGCCATAGAATGAAATAAAACGGTTCTCCAGGGCGAATCGACTGCGATCATCGGAGGAACATGATCGGATGACTGTGACCTGGACATCGTCAACTCCTGAATGGCCAGTATCATTGAAATGAGTGGCCACAGGAGTCCAGAGCATTGGCAAATTCGCGTAAGTGTTGGGCGAATCGGTCACTGAGCCTCTTACGGTTTCACCAATATAGGCCTTGTTGCATCGTTTTGCAGGTGATGGCATAGATGAAAGTTGCGGGACTCACACGTGAAACTGTCTTGAATGACATATGTAGCTTTTGGAAAAGAGACAGTGCGGGTCTGTATTACATATGCACATGTATTACAGCGCAGACGGCCACACTGGATGGTGCCAAAGTGACTCTGGATATTAGGCTTGAGGCGACTGTACCAACAAATCCTTGAGGCTTCTGAACGTGTCTCAGGATCAGACTGAAGAATAGGGAGATGATGGAATAAGACCTTTTTCACCAGGGAACTATGAGGGTGGAAAGTTAAGATAAGTTTAACCCTATCAGAATTGGAGGTTCTATGTATGTGGGAAAGGGCCTACTGGCGAGCAATTAGCTGAACCCGATGCATTGTAAATGTAAGCACATTCTCCGGGTATAGGCGCTGGCATTCTTCCGCCAGTAGATTTGTGATGTAGTTCTGGTATATTGTAACTGATTTATCACTGCAGTTACCAAGCATTGAAACAACTAAAAACTATCTGGAACCTTAAAAAGTGTTTATCTAAAATGTATATTTTTTCATTTTCAGGTGAAGAGGATGAAGATGACGATGGTGAGCATTTAAACAACAAATATTATCTCAATCTGTTACATGTTTGCTCATCTTTAACTCTTAGTGTACCATGGCAGATATGTTATTAGAATCAACACCACCATATGGTGTGGCGTTTGGTCCACAAGGAGTTAATATTGCTATATAAAAGTCATTGATATATTTGTATTTAAACATTTTAGATTTATTGATGGAATATATGTTCATAAATTATTTCTTGCTATACAGATTACGATACACACTAAAGAATTATTGATATATGGCCTTTTTCATCTCTTACAGACGCTCAATTGGCGTGTGATTTGTTTACTGTGACAACTTAATGAGTTTGCACTGGTTTCTCTTGCCTTTCAGCTCATACCGAAGTCACTTTTCAAGACTTTGTACCTCTGCTTAATGTTGTTTTCCACATATCTCAGTCATCAGATAGTTTTTCCCATTTGTTTGGACCGATAGAAAAGCTCTTTATTGAGTCTTTGCAGACATCCTTATGTTTGAGCAGTGGTCTTTCTTTGTGCCTTTTTCAAAAGTTTACAGAACAATACTGTTTGTTGTATTGTCCGTTCTTCTTACATACACTAGCCATCTTATTTCTACTACTACAGCTGATGTTTACATGCTTCCATACTTCAGAGCTGGTTATCTTGTCATACCACCTGATGCAGTCACGGTGACTGCACTAGCCATGCAGCCATTAAATCTCTCAGGCTCTGGTCCCACCTGTTCTACACCGCCCTAAAAAGCTGTACTACAGGCAGTAACGACATGTTTTTTTAACGAACACCTGAGTTCATAATTTTGCTGAGACATCGAAGGTGAAAGAAGTTACATCTTTTCATGCCTTGAGTAGGCTGTCCATGTTTCTGAGCCATATAGTAAAGAGTAAACTACACAGGCACGATGTTTTATTCATGAATATATGAATTATTTATAGTGCTCGGAGAAACACACAATAACACAAAAAAGGGTAACTCGGGTTCGAACATATGTCTTTCGCAGGCAGTATCTTTGCTTAACAACTAGAAACATGTTTTTAGTAGAAGTCTTATCACATATTTCATCTCACAATTCCAAAAAGTGGACCTAATTCATTCAGATATATACATAATCCCTTTCATAATGTCAAGTATAGGCTGTAGTGCCAGTTACTAACATATAAAGCCACTATGTTTTACTAGTAGTCATTTTATTTATAAATAAAAATGAAATAATTGCAGCTACTATATGCTCTGTGTGTGTGCATTCCTTTTAATCATTATTATATTTTGTCATTGACAGATGAGAATGAAGTTGATGATGAGGATGATGATGATGATGACAACGAGGATGAGGTTGGTCTGTCATACCTGACAAAGAACATTGATGTTAGTTCATGAACTTGATGTTTTTCATAAAACTATCAGTGTCTAGAATATATATGTGTATATATACTGCAGTATTCAATATTTGGTTAAGTTACCTGCCTTGATCAAGATACCATAGTTTGCAGGGGCAAATGAGTAAAGTTTGTGGAGTTTGTCGGCTGCTCATGTGGTGCTGGGGGCCGTATGGGTAGCAAAGAACAGTACCACTGCGACCTACAAGTGACTGGTAGAGGACTTGAGAAGCTACCCTAGTAAATAAAAGCATCACAGAAATCGGATGTGCTGGCCTACTTGTAGGCGCATATCTGGCACAATGTACAATCTCTCTTACGTCCAGGTTACATACAAATCACACGAGTGTTCGAAAAAATTTATCAGTGATTAGTAAAAATGTTGATCTATTGCGATGAAAACTTCAGATATGTAAAATGACTTGCAAGTCTATTGGTATGCAGGATGAATAATGTGCCCAATGTTGGTCTGGAGTGCTCGTAGGCAGGGAATGTTTTGCAATTAATCATAGTTTTATTGGTTTTGAACATGTCAAACAAATTCCCTGGAGGAGAGAGGACATGTAGATGCTTCCAGTAATAGTGTTGAATCTGCAACCCTAACCAGACTGCAAGAATACCAAGTCAAATGTGTTGTAGCTAGACAAGATCACTATACTTGTAGTCAAAGAAAAAGTCAACCAACAAAGAACTGGTGTGGTTAGTTGCTGCAGCTGAGAGACATACAGAGGAGGAGATCGGATCACTTATAGCCAATTGGTTTGATGTGCAGTGATGACGATCCAACAACTAAATTAAAAATAAAATATCAAACAAAAATACAGTTGTGGAGGCATAAAACCAACAGCAAACACCCACAAGATCCCATCAGCAGGCTTCGAAGAAAACAATCCTCTGTCTCGGGAACAGGACACTGCAGGCTCAAGCACCACATGCACAGAAGCCTGCTCTGACAGACTGCACAGTACATTTAAAACAGAAATACAGATACTTGAGCAAATCCTGCAGTCCTTGCCTTCAAACCTACGCCAATGAAACACAGCCATATGAACAAAGCTTGAGATCTATGGGGAACCCACAATGAATGGCCAACTGATTTGCAGCTTTGTAGAGACAACCCATCTCATAGTGTATACCAAGCTTATGAGCGACAAAAGAAGAAATATTGCTTGTCTTCCATGTTCAACTGCTGCAGTTCTGAATGTCTCATAAATTACTGAACTGTGACAAAGTACAATAAGCGGTTTGGTCTTGTATAGCAGTCTCCCACTTGTTTTAGTGCAACAGTGGGTACATCTTTAAAATATTTCATCTGTTAGCGCCATAGCAGCATTAGCATCTAGATGTCTTAATTCAAGTCCTCCATAATTGCCTAAGACACAGTGAATGAGATGATGACAGAGGTCAAGACTAGCAAACCAAAGTTAATCGAAACTTACATTTCCATGTAGTGTTGCCTTGCTAACAGACTGCAGTGTGGTCAAGCCACCAATAGCGATCAAATATAAAAGTAAAACCCGTTTCAATTGAAAGATACAGATATTGCCGCTTCTAAACTGTCACAGAATGCAACAAACTTACTGTTTCATGTTAAATAAAGATTGAATTTCCTCTAGAATAGTATGTATAAATTGGAAATTGCACACACTGTTAGCTAAACATCCATGATGGATCAGGTATACCAATGAATAATAACCATATTTCTTTTTTCTATTTGATGGTTTTATATTTTAAAAGTTAACAAAAAATAATTGCACTTTATATACACAGTAAGTGAAGTCAGTGCAGTGAAATTTGTCAGAGTGAAACTACTTCGCAAGAAATGTGATTGTCAAAGACGCTTAAAAATTGAGTGTAGAATGTTATTATTCATCTAGATACTACTGCTATTGACTGGCTTGTATTCGGTAATGGTTAACACCATTTCAGCAATGAAATTGTGATTATAACGACTTGTTGTGTACTACTGCACACAGGATTGGGGAACTCAAAATATCATGACGTAAATTGTCATCTTTTGTGACGTAATTACTAAAAAATATTCAAAATTCAATGCACAGTGACTTTATTAACACCCTGTGTTATATATATATAAATCGTGCAGTTATACGTTACATAGGGCTTGCAAGTCATTTCTCTACAAAGTTCATTTCAGGGACAAGGATTTATTTCTGTAGAAAAATCCTAACCTCAACAGTGGCTTATGTGAATATACTGTCCTGGGCGTGCAGAGGTTAACGGTAATGAGAGAGCAGGCAGACTATCAACAGCATCGATTGTTTGGGAGTTGAAGGTGGATAAGGGGGATGTTCTTTGGTCTCTTGCGACTGTCTGGTGGATAACACTAAAATAGATGTTGAATCGATCCAACGATTTAGACTGTTTGGAGTTACCCGGTGTAACAGTAGAACTGGATGCTTTATCGGCAGAGTTAGGAGTGTTTAATCAATGAGCCACAGGAATCATCAGTAAGCATACTCTTCCGGGGATATCTGAGGGGTGAGACTGAACACCTATAGGTCTGCCCGGGGTGCAATGATGTCAGTTTAGTAACCAATCATTTCAGGGTTTCCCTAGGTCGTCCTCTTATTCTTGAATCCTTGGCCAATCCCTTTTGATATTCTTTTACCATTTCTTCTCAATGTATGCCCAACATATCTTCATCTTCTCCTTATAACAGTGTTTAACCAGACATTTTAAACTTATTTGCTTTGTAAATTTTATAATCTAAACATCTGGAAATATATCAACATATACGAGGACTAACATGATGCTATAATATCATAGCGAGTAAAATGAAGAATGTAGATATTGGTTATTAGGAAGGAATATTTGACAGACATAAACTGTCATTACTGTCTGTAGTATCGCTTTTTAGGCCAGTATGGGACCAGAGCATGACGAATTAATGACTAGAGCAAGTGCCTGGAAACTGTTCAGGTTAAGATTTTCTTTTATGCCCACAACAGAATAAAATTCTTGGCCGTACCGTGATTGAACAAAGGTCTCCCACATGGTAGCCACACCCTAATCCATTCGACCATACATATATATATATATCTATGATGATTATTCCTAGTTTCAAGAGATTCATACAACAAACAGAAGTAAGATTTCAACTATCATCTGTATATTTTTACTATTGTTTCATCTTTTTTTAAATTCAGGAAGATGATGATGATGAGGAAGACTTTGAACCTGGTGAGGATGGAGAAGATGATGATGATGACCAGATCGTTGAGGCTGTAGATGATGATGATGAAGATGATGAAGATGCAGCTGGTGAAGAAGATGGAGGTAAGTTGGATGTTAATGTGTTTTGTGACATGTTTGCTGCTAACCAATTCTTCTCTTGAAGCATAAAGCATCAACAAATTGTCATCCAACTAGATCTGTCTTGAGCAAACCAACTTAGTTTATTACAGGTCTTTCCTGCCTCTTTCTTTTACAGTATGTCTCTCTAGGTCACCATTTACCTATCTTGCATCTCAAATTCCATTTCAGTCACATGTGGGATTCTGGTCTTCTGCATTTTTAACTCTTTCTCGCAATCGCCTAACACTTTGTCACAGCGTATTCTGTTGAATGCCAATCACAGCACACTGCGTCATTCGAGTTTCGTTTATACAAGTCTTTCTAATTTTACTACTTTGTTATTCTAATTGGTTGTTCAGTTTTCTTCAAATTAGTATATAAGAAGAGATATATACGTTTATTTATTGACAAGTAATGCTTTTTGCCTCCTTGAAATAACTATGCAACTGAGAAACCTCTCTCTTGCAATCGCCCGTAGACTGATGTACCAGACTTACCCATAATTCTCATTCATGTGGAAATTTGATTCATGCAGCCTTAGCATGGTTGGGTTTCGTCACATCTTCAGTGCTATTTGAAGCTCTGGTGCTTACCATCGGCGATGTGTCCGGTTTCAGCCAGTGTCAACTGGGTTCGCTCCCCGTCAGCCTTTGGCTGTCCCCAGCTGACCTGCAAGGCAGCAGGTTTGCTGAGGAAATGAGTAAAGCCTGCTCAGACTGCACAGTGTGCATGCTAGACAGAAACACATCCTGCAGTCATGTCCATCATACATACACCAACGAAACATGGCATAATGAACAAACCTTACAGAGCAAGCTATGGGGAACTTGAAGAACTGAAACTGTGCAGCTTCATAGAGGCAACACATCTCATGCTTTAGATGAACATACGAAACCAAGGTAAACAAGAAGAAAAGGAAATAACTGCGTACGTAAAGAGTTAATGTATGTCCAAACCACTTCCATCTCCTACATTTTATTTCCTCGTTTATAACTGGCTAATGAATTTCTCTAAACTATGCATACATTACAACATGGTGACTTATTTTCAGTTATCTCCCTCATAGACAATGGATAATATTCATAATATTGCATTTTTTACATTAACCACTACAGTGGCATATAAATGTGCACTAATTACACCATTAGCCTGATTTTAACATGAAGCATTTTCTTTTCTTCGAAATTTTCAATATTTTTTATCATAGCTGTAAAAAATAACATTTAAAAAAAGTGGAATTCTTTTCATGACATCTAATATTTGACACTGGGGTCTCTGTGCATAGAGCAAAGTACACGCTTCACCTCCTCTTGGGGTCATCTGGATACTTTTTAAGAGATCACTGATCTCAGTGTAGGTAAGATTGAGTTCCTATCGGAGAGGGAGATAAAATGTAGGTCCCATCTTCAATTGGAGCACATAAAAGAACCTGTAACGGTTCAAAATTGAGACTGGAAAGCCGCTGTCTGGGCACAATTAATTAGAAACGATTAAAAATTAAATTCCTCCAAAAATGTCTTCACCTTATTCTAAATGACAACAGGGACTCTGGTCGGTGCTACGCACCGCTGAGATCTTCCTGTGTAAGAAAGATATCGGAACACACATGGTTACTCACCGAAGTGCAATAATGATGGTTCTATCAATCGAACACTTTATATATACATATGTGTATATATATATAGGGAGATTTATGTATAACCGTCAATTTGTACAATTCCCACTTCTTTTCACTTCATTTATCACCTCACAGTAGAGCGGCTGAATAATTAAATATTGTGATTTCCTGGTGGAAACATCCCATTTTCAACCCATCAGTAACATCAATTTTTTTTTTTTTTTAGTGCGAAAATTATTGAATTGATAGGTTGTGACTGAATTAAATTTAGGTACTATTTTAACTTTGCAGGTGTATGTACAAATTCAGCTGCAGTTTTCTGAATTATGAACAGATTTTTAGGAGTAATATATCATTTTGTAGATAAATGAATTTTGGTTTAAGATGCTCTAAAACAAATAAATGGTGGCGCTCCCTACGGCTTATATGATCCAATCGGTTCAACTGACCAGCACATGATGTTACTAGCGAGGCATCTTATTAACATCAATGTACCGTTTCAGTTCCGTTGAAATAAATATACTTTGGAAAGATATACTAAATGTACAATGTCTTTATTTTACAGAGGATGAAGATGGTGCTGATGATGATGAAGAAGCTGAAGGAGAGGAGGAAGCCGAAGGAGGAGCTCGAGGAACAAAGAGGAAACATGATGAAGAAGAGGATCCAGAGGAAGATGATGATGCGTAGTTACAGGAACCATGAAAGATTATGGTGGTTTGTTGTGTGTGTCAGTTGGATTGTGTGTATATACTGAATGGTGTGCACGGACATAGTATGAGTGGAATGTTCGTTTAATGCTGTTCCTCTTGTCCATTTCAATAAATAATTATTAAAAAATAACAAACGGCATCATTTATGTTCTCATTATCTTTTTTAAAAACCATACGAGTAGATCAGATGATAAAATGTTGGCAGCGTTGAACTCATTTAGATTACTGTAGAAGAATATTTCATGGAGAAGTGAACTAAGTACCATGTCTTGTTTATTCTAATGGGAGGGGGTACAAGACATTCATTTAAAAAATTGTAAACATTATTTCTGATGTTTGAATTTATTTGTTTAATCCGGCTAAACTCAAGAAGGATAGTTCAGTAAATTAAAGGAATTTTAAAGCTGAAGGATAGACTTCACCGCGTCAGGTTTGATCCTATATGGCTCCGTCACTCCGCAAAAATTGCAGGTCACCTGCTGAGAGTATATCACAAAGTATGAACTCTGTAGCTCCTGCAACAATCCTAGGGGTCCCTAGAGAACGACTGACTAGCAAGGCAAGCCACAAAGACACCAAAGTGGGATAAATATTTTGGTATAATCTGAAACCCCATTAAAAACACTGCTATCAACATGTTGAAATTATCTGTAATAATAAAGCAAAACTTTGTCAATGATACTGTTTCTCATTTGTGTATTTTTGATTATGATGAAACATGGTTGATGTATCTTGTTATGGATTACTCATACATGCCATGGAGATGTTTTACGATATCAGATATGAAAATTTCACTTTCTTGTTAAAGTCAGATTGGTGAAATATTTTTTTTATTGTCGGTTAGGACAAATGCTTCTGTTCTGCAACAGCTTTGATATGAAAGAGGTTAGGCTATTAAATAGCATTAAATATTTCAGACACATCAAACGACGACATGAGTGCCTAGGGAAGAAAATTTTGGAGGGAATGGTACCTGGAAGAAGAATGAGAAGAAGATTTAGATGATGTGTGCAAGATGAAATTGACGATCTGAGAATGATTGCTGCTGACGCCGGTCAACTTGCACAGGACAAAGTTTTTTCAGGACTGCTGTCATCGGAGCCAGGTTCCGGAAGGAACAAGGTACTTGATGATGAAGGATGGAATAACTATTTATTCTTCATGCCAGCTTAGGTCATAGCTGAATGAATTGTCAACAATAGCAATTTTGTCTAGACATGTTACAACAGAGTATTACATTTTGTTGTATGTTCATTGTCTGTTTAGAGGGAAGGAAGTGTCTGGGGTAGCTTGGAGGACAGAATTCTCAGAGGGAAGCACATTTATGATTATCAATTGAGCAGTTTTTTCTTGAAATTGTTGGGAATCTCTTCCGTTGTTATTCTAATACTTTTATTATCGTTGTACTGTATAGTTAGCACAATTAGTTAACAATTGTGACATTACATGAAGCGATTGGTTCAACTCTGAAGTCACGGGTTCTTAAATAACGCAGTTTGCATAATGTATATTAGCAATGGGGAACTGTCTGGCCGAATGGATTACAGCGTGGGCTCCATTTGGGAGACCCGGGTTTAATCCCCTGTTAATTTTGGATAACCCGTCTTCATGGTTCGGTAGACTCAACATCTGAGTTGATAGCAAATACTAAAGATAGAGATTTGTGGAGATTCATGATTGCCTACGTCAGCGCCTGATGATCATGAAGGACAAGGAGTTTTTTCTGTCGGGTACATATATTAAAAAATCATACCTGAACAACTTGCGGCGACTGCACTAGTCATGCGGTCATTAAATTCACAGGCTCGTGTTCATGCTTTCCTACACTGCTTTAAAAAGCGATTTTACACGCAGTAATGACGGTTTATAAAAAATATATTATCAACAAATTGTTAAAATTCTATCTGCACAATGTTGAAATGAGTCATTAACAGCTGTAGGTTGATTCTTAGCTATATTAGTATCTCTGAAATTAGGATAAGGCTTGCCTGAATGGCAAAGGAAAGCAAGCCTTCATGCACAAATCAGTCATGACTAAGTCTGGATTCATGTGGGCAAGCGAAAAGCAAATTAGAGGACTTCGCCATAAACCACAGTAAATGAGTCGTTGATTTTCTAAACACTACTTACACATTCAGTAGTTTGCTATTGCTTTCTGAACGGATTACATCAGCAGCAATATGTAACTCGTCACTAAGCAGCAGCAGGGTTTTAAAGCGAGCGATTGACTTCATTGCACCGGGTTTTACCCCTATGGCTCGGTCTCTCTCCGCAGAAATGGCACGCCACCTGCTGAGAGTTGCACAAACTCTGTAGCTGCAGCAACAAACCTAGGGGTCTCTGGAAAAAACTGCACTCGTGAACAGAAAGGCGCGGTTCAGATTCGAACCTTCAACTCACAAGACATAGGGCTTAGCCACAGAGACTCCCGAGCAGCAGCAGGACTTCATATTGTGATGATGAATTAGATGTGAACACACAGGAGAGATTTATCCTTTTTTTAAAACTATTAATATTTCTCTCAGTAAATACTATTGATGTCAACAATACATTTCTTCTTCTTTACTCACCCGCTGTGAATTTGGGACATTAGCCATGGCGCTTCGATTTTACGAGAACCTGCTTTACCATTTGACTGGTATCTCCCATGCGGCGGACTCGCCGGCTTCAGAGATAACAATATGTTACGTGCATCCTTGTCTAGTCAGTTCATGTGTCATCAAATATTGAGGCATGTCTTACCCTTGCACCACTCTGAGACACAATACAGGCTCGCAATTCTTTTGTAAGATGACCCAAAAAAAAACAACCTAAGTGTATTAGCTACTTCATTATGCATTGCAATATAATTGCGTTCTGAGGTTCCCCCCAAAAATCATGGAATGGGTTTTCTTCCTCTTGTGTGGTCGTCTGCTATGAGTTCAGGATGCCTTGTATGGTGCATCTGACTGATTTTTGCATGAAAGCCTGCTTTCCTTACCAGTGTCCCTCGCCATTTAGGTGTGACTTCTCCAAATATGTTGCTGCAAATATCATTGTTAGTTAAGATTTGTAAAGTATAAGATAGTTTTGGAGGATATGTTTTGTAGCATGTACACCAGTGCTATCCAACGTTTTTATATATTGTGCCGCATCTAACTGATGGTTGTTGAGACAAGGATGGGATCCGAGGATTGCAATACTACTGCTTTTTCTTCTGACATCCCATATCGACCACGCGTTAAAACACTCTTTATGATTTTTATGTGATCTTGAGTCCAAGAGCTATTATATGTTGTACCAGTTATGCACCTACAAGTAGGCCAGCAGATCAGATTTCAGCGCCGTTTTTATTTATAGGGTAACTTCCCTAAGCCCCTACCTCAGTCGCCTCCTATGACATGCCTTGTAAGTCACTGTTACTATTCTTTGCCCCCTTGTTAGTCCCAGCAACATACTGGCAAATACAGCTGCTAAATAACGTTAATATTAATATAGTTGAGATGTTTACGATGTTTCCAGTGAAAAAGGAAAGAGGTGGGCAGTAGAATGGTTACAGGATAGGACAAGACCGCCAAAAGCTGGAAAATTGTGCTTAATGAAGTACTAGGGAAAAACTGAAGTTTGTTGTCTTGGAATCTAATTAGCGCTAAAATCGGTAGAGTATCATAGGTGGTCATGAAGGTAGAACACGGAGACCATAGTGCCCACGTTGGACAGCACTGATGTACACTTATATCCTCTCCCTTCATCAGTTGTTCACTTTCAGAGTTGGATCATTTATCTGCCCCAATACATCAACTTACTATCATTATCTGATATTTTCTTGTTCATTACCAAAGTTAGAAGACCAGTGTATGTCTGTGTATGATTGTAAACCTGTAACATGTATGATGATGTGTATGTGTGTGTGCTATGGGGACAGGTCTGAAATATCATCATTCATAACCAAACCAACATGTTTTTGTGTCTCACAACATGAAATCGTTCATTTCCTGAGTCATTTATTCAGTTGCTATTTGAGCTGTTCACAAAACCTTTTTTTTACAGTCACTTGTCAGAAAATAGGAATCAAATCCCAGTTGTTTTCATCATTTTTCATACATTATTGGAAATCAATAAAATTGACTGGTACCGCTGTTTTTTTCTTCATTATCTTCTTTTTTTGTGTGGCGTGATCAATACTGTTGTTTAGAGTGAATTTCAGGGTGTTTCTGGAACCTATGAGTGGAGCAAAGAATAGTACACTTCTGATTTGAAAAGGAAAGCAGGTCTTCACACAAAAATGTTAGGCGCCATGAGGGCCTGAATTCATAGCGGGTGAACGCAAGAAGTAGAAAGATTAGTACCATTGTGACCTAAGAAGTGACTGAGGTAGGGGGCTATGGAAGCTGCGTACCTCAATGACCCAGAGAACTATGTCAGCAGGATTACCCAAGACGATCAGGTGAAAGGTCACTAAATGTGGCCTCCAGGTTGGGGGTTTGTGCCATCTATTTAAAAAGAACATAGTTACAAAAACCAGAAATAAATTGTTCAAAACTAATTAAAAGTCTTGTAAGGGCTAGGACTCCATACTGGAGACATGACGCGCAGCAGGTAAACCCGCAAGAAAGCTGATGTGCTGACGACCATTTTTCAGCAGCATACCCAAAAATAGAGGCTCCAAAGTTGATATCGAATGTGAGGACACTGCTAGAGACATCCAGATGTGCACAAATGGTGAAAGAGATGCATCACTACAAGCTCACATTGCTGGGATTGTGTGAAACAAGGTGGAATGCTTTTGATGAAACAAAACTGTATACAGAAGAAACGCTGCCCTACTCGGGCAAATATGATCCTTGTCTTAATTGTGGCCTTGATGCTGTCCAAGGAAGCGAGCAAAAGTCTGATGGAATGGGAACCAGTGTCCGACTATATTATCAGTGCCAGGTTCGAATCTAGGTTCCAGAAGACTGACATCGTTGTGTGTTAATGCACTAACGAATGGCACAGGAGGAAAAAGACCATTTCTATTCGCAACTACAGGCAACTGTTGACAAAGCACTTAAGCGTGACATGCTGATTCTTATGGGGGACCTGAATGCCAAGGTTGACAATAATACTAATGGCAGTAAGAGAGATATGGGAACTAAGGATCTTGGAAGCATGAATGAAAACGGTGAGCTATTTGCAGATTTATGTGCCTCCAATGAACTTGTCATTGGGGTACACTTCCCATTGAAGGTGTCATAAGGCAACGTGGATCTCGCCAGACCATCGGACTGAAACCCAGATCCACCATGTGGGAATTCGCCAAGAATGGAGAACATCACTACGAGATGTGAGGTGTGTTGCCCGTCGTGTTCGTAGTGCGTTGGACTACGGGTGACTATCCCTCTGTGTGTGCGGGTTCAATTCCGCGGGATGGCAGAAAAAGCCACAGATTCCCCAGTTTTACGGTGTTCGTGGCACCGAACCGAAGGGTTACGATGTCCATGACACCTAGCTGAAAAGCTCAAGTGCTTCTGAATCGAAAAAAAAAAAAAAATTTTAGGAGATGAGCAGACAGAATCTGACCACCATCTTGATGCTGTAGAATTGAAGATGAAACCGTCGTCAAAGAAGAAACAACAAAGTCCACGAATCAAGTTTGATGTCCGGAAACTCTAATCACAGGACACAAAGGAAGTCTTCCAGATCGCTTTAAAGAACCATTTTGAGACAATAAAGACGATAGAAAAGGAGGATACAGTGGAGAGTACATGGAACGTCTTAAAGCAAGCTACTGTCGAAATCTGTGAAGAGGTACTTGGGAGATTATCATCAAACAGGAAGCCTGGGATCACAGACGAAACATGGCAAAAGGTAGAGGAGAGGAAGAAGTTGAAACAGGAAGTAAACCAGACGCGAACACGACAGCAAAAAACAAGCGGCATCAACTAGGTAATAACGCGAGGGCCAGATATGGGGGAAAAAACAGCTGAGAGGCGACAAAAGATCATTCATAAATGAAGTAGCAGAAAAGTCAGAAACAGCGACCAACAAAGGTGACCTTCTAGCACAGCCAACTTTAGATAACTAGGCATGACAATTGAGTGGGTGTTTCCTGACCTAGATCAGAAAAGGGGCCGGAAAATATAGATATTTGATAGAACACTGCAAGTTTTTTTGCAATTTTACTCAATTCTGTGAGTGTATGGTTATTTATTGGTGAAAAATATTCATAATATTGATATCCCTTATTGTTAAACTTAACTTGTTGGATAATATAACTTCGAGTTATCATTTTGTGTTGATTTTAAAATGAATTAGTCTATATATACCAATACTGGAATGCGGTCATGTGGTGTAGTTGGAGTCTGGATTTCCCATAATTCTTACCTCCGAATGAGTCTGAAGGCCCATAAGTTTATAGTTGGTTCTGCCTCAAGGCACTATGAGACAACCAGATTGTTGAGCGGAAGGAAAAATACCCCAAAGAGGCCAGTGAGAGACGAGAATTTTGACTAAAATAGAGGACCAACTGGGTCGCTGGAATAAACATTTCAAGAGTGTTAAATAGACCTTCCCACAAAACCAACCAGTCCTGACCAGGAGATTACTTGACATAAGTGTAGGAGATATCACACAACAGCAAATCCCCAATGACTTGAAAAACATAAAAATGGCAAGGATTGCAGGAGTAGATAATATTCCAGCGGAAGCACTGATGGAGGGAGGAAATGGTAAACCAGCTCCACATATTGTTTAATCTGGTGTGGAGCAGAGGGGAGATCCCAGCAGACTGGAAGAAATGCCTCCTCGCAAAACTGCCAAAAAATTGAGATTTATCAAAATGTTGCAAGTGGAGAGAGATCATCCTGCTTTTTATTCCAAGCAAAGTCCTCACTAGGGTTATCCTAGACAACATTGACCAGAGACTTAGAGATGATCAGGCTGGATTCAGGAAAGATAGATCTTGCACTGATCAGATAGCCACCCTTAGGATCATCGTAGAACAAACAATGGAGAAGCAGAATCCGCTCTACGTGTGCTTTGTTGATTTTAAGAAGGCATTTGACAACATAGATATGAAATCAATGTAGAATATCATGAGAAATTATGATTCATGCAGCCTTGGCATTGGTGTGTTTTACGTCACATCTTCAGCACCATTTCGACCTCTGGTGCTTATCCTTCGGCGATGTGTCCGGTTTCAGACAGCGTTTACTCGGTTCGCTCTCCGTTCTGTAGCCATCTGGTGTTTTTTTACGGTGTGGGGTAGCTAGCCCCACACCCAACCTCCTAAACGCCTCATACGACATGTGTGTAGGTAACAGTGGTTCTATTCTTTACACCCCAATTTGGGCCCCGGTAACCAGTCAGGCGTTCCTTCACTCTGAACAATCAATCAATCATACACATCCTCCAAGTCAATGACCACATCATCCCTCTTGAAGATAGCCAATAACAACTACGAGTTTGTGCTCTGTCGCTGAGGTATTGTGTTATATAAGACTGATTGATAGGACCATCATCATTGCACTTCAGGGAGTAACCATGTGTGCTCCGATCTATTACTTAACAAGAAGATCGCAGCTGTAGTGCACAACTCCGTAGCACCGGAGAGGGTCCCTGATGTAATTTTGAACATAAGATATTTTTTAGAAATTTTATTTCAATTTTTTACTAATGAATTTTGCATGGGCAGCGGTTTTCCAACCTGCTCTTCTCGATTTTGAACTGGCAAGGGTTGTGTTACGTTCTCAAATTGAACACGGTACCTACGTTTTATAGTCCGTCTCCGATAGGACTAGGAACTCGATCTCACCTACACTGAGATCAGGAATATCTGGAAAAATATCCAGATGGCATCCTCAAGGGAGCTGGTATCTTTGACATGAGAGGCCAGCATATAACCTCTGCGCTACAAAGACACCACTCTTGTGTAAGAAAAATAATGGAGCACAGATGGTCATTCACCAAACTGCGATGATAATAAATAAAGCCCATAACCCATTAAGGTCGTAGGGGTGAGATGGGCCATGGGAAACACAGGAAGATAGGTTTTCAGCCATATGGCCAGCCCTAACCTTAATGAAAACTCAACCACCTTACAAGAAGAGATCAGAGCACCATTTTTAGACACCGAACCCAACACATAACACTTAATAATCACTTGAACAGAATTCATCCACAACACACTCCAGAGTGCCAACTGTGTGCACATCATCATGAAACTGATCACCACCACCTCTTCAAGTGCCAAGCACTAGATGACATCAGAAAGACCTTTCTTCCTCCAAGGCCAGATAAATTGAACACATTATAAGGAACAAAAGAACAACTTACACACACATGCAGATACCACTACATAGCATTGGGCCGAAGGGCAAAAGCTCAAGTGCCGCTGGATCATTGAAGAAGAAGAAGAGACATCAGCACAAAAAGCACGTCATGAATCTATGTCTTCAACTCCTCGAGCAAATGTGGAGAAACTCTGTCCTGACCAGCTCCTGCCCTCATTTCCCTCTTCCACCCTCAACTGTTCACTGTAGGATAATCTTGGAGAGTGAGCCATGTCTCATCACATTCCCGAACCACGCACGTTTACGCCTTTTCACGATTGTCAAGAGTGGCACTTGTCGATCTGCAAGGTTATCTGTTTGATCTCTGACATCGCCCGAGTGGTTACCTTGACCCAAATTGGGGTGTAAAGAATAGAACCACTGTTACCTGCCACGCATGTCGTAAGAGGCGAATAAGGAGGGTGGGTGTGGGGCTAGCTACCCCACACCGTAAAAAAACATTAGATGGCTACAGAACGGAGAGCGAACTGAGTAAACGATGGCTGAAATCGGACACATCGCCAAAGGATAAGCACCAGAGCTCCAAATGGTGTTGAAGATGTGGCGTAAAATACACCAATGCTAGGGCTGCATGAATCAGATTTCCACATGAATAGAATTTATGGGGCGATGTGGTACATCGGTCTGGGCGGTGATCGCAAGAGATAGGGAGATAGAGAGATCTTACATAAATGTTCGTAAATGAAATGATAATGGTCAGATCAGACAATCAATTATTGGTGTAGAGAATATTCGAAATCAAAACAATCAATCAATAATTCGATCAGTTAATCATAGTTGTGGGGAAAATTAGTCGATACTGGACACCAGTGGCGGCTCGTGATCATTTTTGTTGGTAGGGCCAGACATTTGTTTCCGGATAAATCATGGTTGTTGGCTGCTATCTTTTAATTTATACACGTTATACATTATTTTTGGTGGGCCGGCCCCACTGGCCCTTAATGACGAGCCGCCACTGCTGGATACACTGACTTACACGTACAAGAGTTCGTCGCGTAAAAATATGTCAATTTTGTTCACAGGCAAGCAAAGAAGCACGCATAGCTTAGCAGCACACACACACACACCGCACACATATGTTAATTTTATCATCAGGCAAGGAAATAATCAGACACGCATAGCGTAGCAGCGCATACACAACACACGCGCACAGTTCTCAATTCTACCTAGAGAAGGAAGCAACAACCAGACACGCACAGCGTAGCAGCGCATACACAACACACGTACACAGATGCCAATTCTATCAACAGCAAGCAAACAAGCACGCTCAGCAGCATACACACAACATACACACAGACACATAACACGCGCAGACACGCAAAAAAATGTCAATTCTATCCACAACAGGCAAGCAAAAAAACCCAAGATACACACCGCATCAGCACACACACGCATAGACACACACGTACAAAAAAACAAATTCTTTCTGCAATCAAATAAACACAAGCACAGACATATAAAGAAGTCAATTCTATCTACAAAAAATAAACAAACACACGCACAGCACACGCATACAAAAAAAAAACACCACCAAAACATCTCAATATTGTGTCAAATTTATTTTTCCGATTTCAACATAGATTTCGTAAAATTATTTTTTGTAAATTTAAATTTTTGTCAAGAACAGAAGTAAATATATTGGTGGACAAACACAATGTGAGAAAGTTCTTGTAGCGCGTGACAATTTGACGGCTGAAACTGTACAACCACAAACTCTTTAGTAAAACAAACAAAAATAAATCACCAAAAATAAATCACAACACTAAATCAGTTAGTTACTAATCTCAACCTTCTTAATAAATATAACAACATAAAAATGTATCACATAAGTCTATTACGAAACAAATCTTGTCTTTATTGTTTTAATTACAATTTTTAAATTAAATGAACAGACAAAATTAATTAAAATTTGTTTATATTTATTAGTCCAGTGCGCTGTATGTTGCACATATTCCGCATTACTAAATAAATCAATTATATATTTGTAATTAATAAATAAATAAAATTAATTAATAATTCTAATTGCTGGCGGAAAACAGTAAATTAAATATATGATGGAAAATAGTAAAAAGTGATTTGAGATCATTTGAAAAAAAGGCAAATTAATACAGTAAATTGTTTCGTAATTTACGAATTAAAGTCGACACAATTTTTATTTGTTTAGAGTCCATGTTTTTGTTTTAGTCACGTGACTTTGTTGTTATATCAATATTCACAAATAAGTTAATTTATTCAGTTTGTCTCATCCCCATTTTTGTTTAACGGCGGCGAATGTAGGATATTGTTATGTAACGAAAAGGACTCCTTTATATTAATGGCGAAACACATAATAACAAATTATTGTAGTTTTAAAAATTACAAAAACAATGACAATATACAGCAACGTTTCGACCAAAAGGCCTTTATCAAACAAACGTCATTGTTTTGTGTATTGTCATTGTTTGTGTATTTTGTAAAACTACAGTACGTTTGTTATTGCGATGTACGAAAATCAACAAATCTGAGGTGGTCAGACTGGATCAGATCAAATCTGGAGAAAATCGTTAGGGTGGCTGCGGTAATACTGAGGAAATAGGCGATAGAGCAAAGACTGGTATATACAGTATTACATAAGAAGGAAAAAATTAATTATAAGATATGAAAAAAAAACACTGAACGTTTCGGTGCTTAAGACCTTTATCAAGAACACAAAAAACTAAATTAACTAAAACATGATACTAACAAATGATCTGAATCAAAAGATCATTCACGAGATGCTGACCAAGAGCCACGCAGGTACGTATGCCAGTATCTTTGATTCAGATCATTTTTAGTATCATGTTTTAGTTAATTTAGTTTTTGTGTTCTTGATAAAGGTCTTAACACAAACGTGATGTTTTTTTCATATCTTATAATTAATTTTCCCTTCTTATGTAATACTGTATATACCAGTCTTTGCTCTATCGCCACGTTTGTTATTACGTGTTTCACCATTCTACATAGTTTTATTACAATCTCCATCTATATTGATATTATTTCTCTATATTAAACAAGTCAGGGAAAGATAACTTTATCACTGTTTATCTATACTTTTCTCAAGTTATGTACCTTACCTCAAAAATGATTCTTTTGGGGCTAAATTTGTTCGTTAGAGGAGCGTCTGGCCACAGCCAACTATAAGCTCATAGGTCCTGCGGACTCACGGGGGAACCCTGACATAGTTTCAGTTTGGGAGGGGTTGGGGGTGGGTGGCAAACGCTGAAATTTATATATGTTTGATAGAATACTGCAAACGTTTTTTGCAATTTTACTCAATTCTGTGAGTCTATGGTTATTTATTGGTGAAAATATTCATAATATTGATATTCCTTATTGTTAAACTTAACTTGTAACATAATTTAACATTGATTTAGCAGTTTGTATTGTTTTTAAAATGTATTCGTCTATATACAACAATACTGGAATGCGAGGTCACGTGACAGGTTGTGGTCTGATTTCCCATAATTTTTACCTGAGTCCGCAGGCCCTATGAGTTTATAGTTGGCTGTGGTATGGCCGTATGAATTATAGCTCTGTCACCATATCAAAAGGCCAGCCAATGGATAAAGTTGACATTCCTAATGTCCACATAGAGTATTGTCGCAAAGAAGTATTTTATCTAAATCATAAGTTCCTAAACGTTTTTCGGCTACCGGCCACTTTCCAAGTTTTGTAACGTTCCCCGCCGCCCTCAATTATAACAATTTTTCGCGTTCAAGCAGTTTTTGATATTTTTCGACGTAAATATCAACTAATGATACATTACTGCTTACGCTGTTAAAGTATTGAAAAAGTAGTGGTCGACATCTGCTTCATCTTGAACACAGTTATTCAATCGCAAAATCACGAAAATAATTTATTTTTCGATATAATAATTTCTTCTATAAGGAGCCAGCAATCCCTAGATCGCCTGAACGCCCCCCCCTCCCTATGCTTCTGAACCCACTATAGTCCCATAGAAGGACTCAGCGCCTACTGGTGGGCGATACCGCCCACTTTGGGAACCTATGATCTAAACCAGTTCACGTGAAATGTTAGATTGCAAGAGCTTGGCTCGAAGTGGCCAGAAAAGGGCAGCACAACAGATATGAACTCCCTTATTCTGCAATGTTGAACTCTCTTATTCTGCAATGTTGAACTCCCTTATTCTGCAACGTTGAACTCTCTTATTCTGCAATGTTGAACTCCCTTATTCTGCAATGTTGAACTCTCTTATTCTATGATGTTAAACTCCCTTATTCTGCAATGTTGAACTCCCTTATTCTGCAATGTTAAACTCCCTTATTCTATGATGTTAAACTCCCTTATTCTATGACGTTAAACTCCCTTATTCTATGACGTTGAACTCCCTTATTCTACAATGTTGAACTCCCTTATTCTGCAATGTTGAACTTCCTTATTCTACAATGTTGAACTCCTTATTCTGCAATGTTGAACTTCCTTATTCTACAATGTTGAACTCTCTTATTATACAATGTTGAACTCTCTTATTCTACAATGTTGAACTCCCTTATTCTGCAATGTTGAACTCTCATATTCTATATTGTTAGTCACGTTAAAACCCTTTATACCGCAATGTTTAATTAATTTATGCTGCAATTTTCAACTCCTTTATTTCTGTAATATAAAAATCCTTTATTTCCTGATGTTTACCTCCATGGAGCGTCTGACTGAATGGATTAGGCCCTAACTCCAATGCAAGAGACTCGGGTCGGTAAGACCAGAGTTTTTTCTGTCAGGGCATAAAAATCCTAATCTGAATAGTTTCGCAGTGATTGCACTATCCATGCAGCCATTAAATTTCACAGGATCACGTCCGTTCTGTCCCACACCGCCCTAATAAGCGGCATTACAGGTAGTAACGATAGTTTAAAAAAAAAATTCCCCGTGTTTTTTTTACCTTTGAGATCTCAACCTGTAGTTAAAAATTAATCTCGTTAAATTGAAATATCTCTTCTTTGCCGTTTGGCTAAGATCAAAGTGTTAGTACCGACTTGATTACGGCCAAAGGGTGGGGGCCTTCATACATCCAATAGGTAACTAAACCGAATTTAAATATTACGAGCAGCTCTCGTTTGAAAGGTTGACGGCGATCGTGATTTTACACGTTTAAAATATGACCGAGTACTACCTTCTGCGGCACTAAAGGATCTTCTTCTTCTGTCGTCACACTGCTACCGAGTTGTTACCCAGTGTTGTGAACTAAAGGATAAGGGTTAGAAAAAGTAAAATAAAATCTCAACTCTTAGTGGACCGGGTCAAAAGCCATGTTTTTACAAGACATTTGTGTTTAGCATAACAAATGCCTTTTAGTGTGCCCCTGGTAAAAGGCGTCCAACACAAAGTCACATTGTGTGACTTGGTCCACAACGAGTTAATATGTTTTAAAAAAATCTTAATATGTTTTAACAAAAACTTAAAATGTTAAAAAATTCTTAATATGTTTATAAAAAAATAAACTTAATATGTTAACAAAAAAACTTCATACGTTAAAAAAAAACCACGAAATTTTGAAACGGTCCAAAAAAAAAAAACGTTATCAAGAACTCACAAAATACACAATTAAAAAAAGATTGTAAAATATTTAGTTTTTTTGGTGTGGAATTTAATAGTGGAGGGATGTGCAAGAAAACAATAGGCTTTATATATATATATATATTTATACTTATACAATGTCACGAAGCACTGACAATGGATCACAATAATTTGGTCAATATTCACAATGATCACCACCAACAAAATAACACAAGAGTTCTAGTGAGCAGACGGTAAACAAATATGTAACATAGCAACAACCTCTAGGTCATCAATTGTTTTGTTTCTTATGTTCGGTAGATGTGCTGTATTTATAACTAATATTTGTTTGTTAGTGTCGTGGGCGTTCATATATATTTACCAGTAGGGGTGCAAAATAAATTACACATATTGTGTGTAGTAGTTTAGTGAGCTGTTCGGTTTTCTCCAGATCAGATCTGATCCACTCTGACCAGATCATATTTGTAGGTTGCGGCACTACTATGTGCGTCCTAGAAAATCCCAGATATGGGGTCGACAACATGGTACCAGCGGGCACCAGGGTAAAATTTCACCACAACACATCAGGTCCATGCTTCTCATAGGCAGAAATGAAACGATGAATAAAGGTATGTAGCATTTTCCAACTTTTTCTATAATTCTTTGCTTTTTTCATCTTAGTTATTAAGTTTTTGTGTTATGATTTTTTGTAGGATTTCAAATGTACCACGACTTCAAAAGTTTGAGAACCACTCATCAAGACCAACAAATATTGACAGATAAATCAAATTTGCCAAAAATATATCACCAAAAAAAATATATAAAAAAATTTATAAGATATAAAATACAAGTTGATCTAAATTCAAACAAAACAGGTTTCTTAATTTTTCGTCAATAATATAAATTTATACCATAAATGGATGTTTTAAAAATGTAATTGTAAATTTATGAAATTTTATAAAACAAGTTTATACAATCTATTTTCACAACTAAATGATAATCTTGAATATTTCATGTTGAGCTGCATCACATGATCACTGGTTTGAAATAAACAAATTTATTTCACAGAAATCTGGGAAAGGGATGATGTAAAATGTCACCTGCAATGTTTCAAATATAAGATATTTTTGTTGCCATTTGACAAATTCAATGCAAAAATGATAGTGTTTTATGTTACAATAAGATTTTGAAATTAAATTTGAAAAATAAATCAAAGGAAAATACAATTATAACAAGAGTCAAGATTATAGTTTTAAATATATTAATTTGCTTAAATAGACTACTACCAAATTCTTCGATTAATTTGATAAAAAATGTGTGGATGCAAATCGTGTAAAATAGACAGTAGGTGGAAGGAGGAGACAAGGCAGGTAAACGGAAACCTGGAGATGAATTGTGGAAATGACAAATGTGGGAACTGGCATGGACTACGATGGGCAGAAAGGCTGCATACTACCAGCAAATTGGGTCACTTGTGAATTCCACCTTATTATAAAAAAATAATATAGATTTATTTTTAAACAAAATAATTGTGTTCTTTTAATAAGATTATTAGGAATACAATTTTTAAAATATTTTTTTTACTTCATATACAATGTTATTGATTTGTCAATGAAAGAGAATGGCGGGAAAATTTGGCAACTCTTCGCTGAATTGATTTCATTGAGGTGAAGGTTACATCATGCAGTTATTTAAAAACACAAACTCAAGTGAAGTCAGCAGAGAAATTACAATATATTGTGTTTTGATTATGAACGTGGAATGAAGGAATTGACAATGTTCAAAAAGTAACAAATATAACAATGTTTACAAAATACAATCGTAAAAAATAGTTTTACAGTAGTCTGAAACCTTTATATACATTTTGTTTTAAAACTTAAGTTATTCCGTGTTTTTGAGTTGAATCTAAATTTAGAACTGGTTACGTCAGAATACATACATTTACGATCAAAATTATTTTTCAGAAAAAAAGCTAAAATGGAGCCGAAATATTTGGGAAAAATTCCTTACTTTAGAATGTCTGAATACATCTTAAGTTACTTGATTTATTATTAGTATTCATTACTATTTTATTAATATTAATAATTGCTGATATTTTTAAAAGAAATAATATACACAAACCAAACAACAAAAATAAAAAAATTAATTAAATAAATACTAAATGATAAAATAAGGAAAATAAGACATTAATTTTGGTCGCAACACTCTACAGAGTCCAGATCTAGCGTTACATTTAGTTTTTGGGATAAATTTCAATATTTATAATTGAAGATACGCTTCATTTGATCTCCGTCTCTTCTTGTTCCATATCAGAGATGCACATTCTACCAAAGTGTTCCTTGTTTTTCGCTTAAAGTGTCCCTTCCAATTATATTGGTGCTTTAATCTTCACCCCTTCCTCTCGGTGTTTTTTCCCCCGTAGTGTTGGACTTCTTTACGTAAACTTGTAGCTAACAATACCGTATCATGTGATTTTCCAAGATCGTTTATTATTCTTCAATTGTTGTCTATAGAAGTTTCTAACCACCAGAGGCTTAATTAAGTGGATATACTGTCCTGGGCATTCGAGTGTTTGCAGTAATGAGAAAGCGGACATGCTTGCATCAGCAGCATCGATTGTTCGGGAGTTGAAGATGGATAATGGGAATGTTCTTCAGTCTTTTCGCGACTGTCTGTTGAATGAGGACACTAAAATCGATGTTGCCCAAGAGTGAAAACTCACAGCGATGGTTAGAAGACGTCTCTACTGGAATTGTTGATTGTTTCAAGATTGGAGTACTTATTCACTGTGTATTTATTGATCATATTCATTGGCTCCGATGCTTTATCTGGAGGTTCGTAAAACACCTTATTATCTTGTATAACATTTCTTCAGTTTGTTCAGCGTATAGATATGTTAATAGCACACAAGATGTTCGTAAGACAATTTTTATATCAATATTTGAGGAATAATCACTGTAATTTCTTAACTGTGCCACTTAACAATACAGCTTATTGATTAGTTTGCTGTTTTGCCGTCCAAACATTTCATTTGGAGGAACGTAATTAGGTATTTTTATAATCAATCAATCAATCAAGTGCCATGCCTACCGGCGTAGACGATCATGTCTCTCCACAACTCTCTCTCTCTGCTTGGTGCATGTAATCAGTTCTGACATCAATCTTGTGACGAACCATAATGTTCAGGCCATCCAACATCTTCTCCCTCTGTCTTCCACAATCTCTCCTTCCCTGAATTTTACATGTTGTCACCAAATGTTCTAAACTTTCTCTTCGCATTATATGCCCGAAGAACTTAGACGGATTCTTATTCTTTTGATAAGGTTTCGTTGTGTACAGGCCTGATTAAAAACCTCCACATTTGTTTTCTTCGCTGTCCATGGGATTTATTTATGTAAGGCTCTGTCATAATTTTCTTCTTCTTTTGTCGTCACACTGCTACCAGGTTGTTGGCAAGTGTCGTGGTTTTCTGTTTTTGTCTTGCGCTGTTCTGGTGGCATGGGTGATTGTTATTTTTGCTCTTTGACAGGATTCTGCTATGCCATCCAACCATCTTTTTCGTGGTCTTCCTTTTGCCTACTTTCCTGATGTTATGTTGCAGAAGACTCTGTATACTGTGGAGTGTGGATGAATTCTTATTAAGTGACCAAACCACTCCATTCTTTGTTTCTCAATGTAATTCAAGCAAGGTTCTGTGTCAACTTTCTTTCTTATGCTGATGTTGGTGACTCTGTTTCTCAATGTAATTCAAGTAAGGTTCTGTGTCAACTTTCTTTCTTATGCTGATGTTGGTGACTTTGTTTCTCAATGTAATTCAAGTAAGGTTCTGTGCAAACTTTCTTTCTTATGCTGATGTTGGTGACTTTGTTTCTCAATGTAATTCAAGCAAGGTTCTGTGCCAACTTTCTTTCTTATGCTGATGTTGGTGACTTTGTTTCTCAATGTAATTCAAGCAAGGTTCTGTGCCAACTTTCTTTCTTATGCTGATGTTGTGACTTTGTTTCTCAATGTAATTCAAGTAAGGTTCTGTGCCAACTTTTTTCTTATGCTGATGTTGGTGACTTTGTTTCTCAATGTAATTCAAGCAAGGTTCTGTGCAAACTTTCTTTCTTATGCTGATGTTGTGACTTTGTTTCTCAATGTAATTCAAGCAAGGTTCTGTGTCAACTTTCTTTCTTATGCTGATTTAGTTGTTTTGGTGATAGTTACTTGTACCTTTAGACAAGATTCTGTTATGCAATCTATCCATATTTTCGTGGTTTTCCCTCTCCTTCTTTTCCGATGTTCTCAAATTGTATCTGTTGTTGTATACGGGTGTTTACGGTAATGAGACAGCGGACAGGCTTGCATCAACAGCATCGATTGTTGTCAGGGCCGTACGGTATATTTTCTTAATATGATGCACATCTTCGAAATTCCGCCCTTAAATAATTTTTCTTTAAAATAACCTTCAATTGTGATATTGATTTCGTTGCTTATGCCGCCCCTCTTTCCGTTTCGCCTGATGCGGCCGCCTCTTTGCATCATAACACGGTACGGCCCTGATTGTTGGGAAGTTGAAGATGGATAAGGGGATGTTCTTCGGTCTCTTCGCGACTATCTGTTGGATGAGGACACTAAGATAGATGCTGAATCGATCAAACGATTTAGGTAGTCCGGATTTACCCGTTGTACAAGTAGAACTGGATGCCTGAGGGCAGAGTGAGAGGTGTGTTTAATCAGCGAGCCACGGGAACCATCAATATGCATACTCTTTGATATCTGTTGGGGAGACTGAGCATCTATGGGTCTGCCCGGAGTGCAATGACATCAGTTAAGTAACCAATAACCAATAACCAATATGTTGTCCATAAAATGACAATAAAGCATACATTTATACTTGAACTGATTAACTACTGAATTGAAAAACGGGTTCAATATTTAAAAGCCTCAAAAACAACAACAACAAACCGTTATGGCAAGGTATAGAACATTCTTAGATTGCGCAAAACAAAACAATACACAAAAATAGTTTAAAAAATAATTTGTGTACGTTTTGTTAACTCTATAATCCTATTCTAATTATGTTAACCCTTTAACTCCCGTATTTGTTTTCTCCAAGTTCTAGACGCATTAATATTGCAGTGTATATAGGTTATGGAATTATTATCTGATTCTATAAGTTGTATGCCGTATAAAAAGTTAATTTCTTCACTTCTGGTGAATCCTTCGCTTGATAAAGGCCTTTTGGTCGAAACGTTGCTGTGTATTGTTATTGTTTTAGTACTTTGTTAAACTACAGTACTGTTGCATTGTATTGTTACACTGAACTAACAAGTATACTGGCTTTGTGTGACATTGATAAGTATCCACTAGCCAGTTTATCGGTTCAGGAGGACGAAAGGGTTAACTTGGAAAATGTATCGTCCATGTGGTGCCTGGGCCCGCACAGGAAGCAAAGAATAGTACCACTGCTACCTACAATGCATGTCGTAATAGGCGACTAATGTAGGCCCTAGGGATGCTACCCTAGTAAATAAAAAGCGGCTCAGAAATCGGATGTGCTGGTCTACTTGTAGGCGTATAACTGGCACAACGTGCAATCGCTCTTAGACTGTGATCACATACAAATCACACAGAGAGGCTGACAAGTTGTCGATGTGGAGCGTTCGAGGAAGAAAAAGAAGAAAAATGGATATATTTTGTGTCTGATACTGTGGCCAGGTGGCACGCAATGTTAACGATTTATTTCATGCCAGATGGCGAGAGAACTAAGCCAAAATGTTTTTCTTAAAAGTTAATTTTGACATTAGATCATGACTAAAACCTGGTCTTGTAATATGGCCAGAGCTATAGAGTTTGAAAAAGTCTCTATGTGCATACTTTCAGGACAGAGCGGTATGGAGAAATTACTTGCAGACCTTATGTTTAACGGTTGGAGTGGAATATATGTACATATTTAAGTCGAGGTACGAAATTTTGTCCCCATGAATTACGATTATTGTGAGGTTTAAACAATTGTAAAATAGGTTTTGTAGATTTTTGTCAAAATATTACTGCTTTCGTCTGTTGTATATTCGGTAAAATAGAACGTACCTAGATGAAGTTATTTTTACAACAGACGGTAGGATTTTATTGTCTGACTGTATATGTTATGTCTAGCGTATAGGAAGTCTGAATGTCTTCACTTCTTTTGTACCCTTTGCTTGATAAAGACCTTTTGGTCGAAACGTTGCTGTAATTTTTTTACTTTTAAACGATATTCCTTTGTTTTTACGTGTTTCGCCTTTACAACATATGTTTGAAATCAGTTATCAGCTATACGAGGATTATCATTATATCACTCCGGACGTGTGTGTTAGAAATATTCGTCTCGGATCTTAAAACATTCTTGCACCCATACCCCACCGTTTCGTAACACATACTCCATCAAAAATTGTTATCTCTGATCAGATTGTAAATATCATTCTCGCTTTAACAAATAAAGTTACCCCTGTGGCTAACAGCGGTATACGTACTAATGCTTTACACTGGATCATGGAACACAAATAGTTATGACGAAATAACCCACATTTCATGACGTAGTGCTTACCGTCGTACAATTAAGTAAACAAATCGTTATCAAAAAGCTTGTCCTGGGCAGAACTTTGTCACCATAACAGTCCGGAATTTCACTCTCTCATAGACCAGATGTCCTGCCTCTGAAGCCGCCATACTCAAATTCCCCAGGTTTATATCCGTAAAATAAACGTAGTCTTCCTCTTCTCCTCTTTGCATGGATGCTTCCTTCTTTAATGGTCTTCTCCAACCTTTCGTTTAGCTTTATATATCCAAAATACCTCAATTCTCTCATTTTAATCCACATTGATTTGATTTTGAATTCTTTCTGGATAGATCTATTTATTCTCTTCTCTGTCCAAGTTATACGAAGGACTCTTCTGTAAAACTTATATTCAAAAGCACATGTTTTTCCCACTGCCTTGTTAAATGTCCATGCTTCACATCCATACGTTGCTACTGGCAATATGCACGCTCTTAGTATTCTTGGTGCCCCCATATCTCTTCATATTCAGTGTTTAGCGACTTATTAAACACCATTAACATCCTATAGTCCAGTGGCTCTCAATCTTCCAAATGCCGTGATCCTTTAATACAGTTCCTCATGTTGTGGTGACTCCCAACCATAAAATTATGTCTTTCTTTCCTTCCTTTGCGTTCCCGGCCTAGACTGATGGACCAACTTCTATCATGAATTTTACTGTTGTTTTTAGGACTCCGTTCCTCCGTACAGCTTTTCGCGAAGCTCTGTGTGTTGTGGCCAGTACTCTTTTCTTATACCTGCTAAACGTTGACAGTCTTGCAAGACGTGTTCTGCCGTCATGTCTGCCATTTTGCAGGGGCACAGGCTAGTTGTGCCAATTTTAAATTTATGGAACATGTGGGCTCGGAGCTTGTTGTGGCCGGTACGGAGGCGAAGTATGGCAACTTGTTCACTGCGAGAGAGACCATAATATCCGTCACTGTCTGTGTACTGCGGGTGGTCTTTTGCCCATTTGCTTCGATAGTGCGAACCGATGGTTGTTTTGACTTCCTCATAGCTGATCTCGAGATCAGTCTGGGGTAGTCGCCCGCCCTCTTTGGCTAGCTTGTCGGCCGCTTCGTTTCCTCTAATGTTGCAGTGTGACGGTATCCACTGGATGACTGTGCGTTTGAGAAATTATGTCTTTCTTTCTTTTCTTTCTTTTGTCCTTCTCTGCTTTTTTGCCGCTAGGCGTAGCAGGTTTAACTGATGATCGGTTTCGGAGATAATGCACGCTCGGTCGCTTGATATGCTGTGGTATTGTGGAATTTTAAGATGTCTGTAACTCCATCAACCCATCTTTTTCTTGGTCTGCCCTGTCCTCTTGATGATTCCATTTTCAGGTTGTACGCTCTTGCAACTGGTGTATTCGGGTTCATTCTGACCAAGTGGCCAAACCATTTGAGTCTCTGTTTTTCAATAAATCTAATAGCAGGTGTTGTTCCGACTGTTCTTCTAATTTCCTCATTTCTTATATGGTCTCTTAAAATTATGTAACAATATTTATTTCTAATTATAATAAATATGTGTTTTCCGATGGTTTTAGGCGACCTCTGTGAAATGGTCGTTCGACCCCAAAGGGTCGCGACCCATAGTCTGAGAACCACTACCCTATACTAACTTCCTTTATGTCCAGATCAAGCATGAACTATCTTTAAGTCGCCCGTAACGATTCTGTATGATACAATTAATGCTTTTTATATGTATATGAAGAAGACATACTGTTCCCACATAACGTGAACATATGAAAAAATTCAGTGGCGGCTCGTAATCATTTTAATTGGTGGGGCCAGAAATTTTTTTCGGAAAATCCTGCTTTAGGTTAGGTTAATTTAAATTTATAACAATAAATACACGTTACCCAATATTTTTGGTGGGGCCAGACCCCACATGCCCTTAATGTCGAGCCGCCACTGAAAAAATAGTTACAAAATGAATCTTATTCAACACATCTCGTAATTTTTTTTTTTTAGGAATTCCTGATCCATATCTTTCTTTTCAGTATTTCAATTCTTTGTTTTAAAATTTAGTTGTAGTTGATCAGTGTGGGTAATTTCTTGGAGATGTTGTTTTCTGGTTGTTTTTTGTTTTTGGTGTCTTGTCTTTTCTTTAATGAAACGTCCCTTTTCGCACTCTCTCTCTCTCATTCATTCCTCTGATGTCTTTGCTGTTTGTTTACTGTTTTTCGTGATCTGTTGATGAAAGAGGAAATAGAGGGTATTTGTTAAAGGAGATAGATAATGATGTTGATGATAATGTGGGGATGTCGATGGTAATGTGATGATGTTGATGGTAATGTGATGATGTTGATGATAATGTGATGATGTTGATGGTAATGTGATGATGTTGGTGATAATGTGATGATGTTGGTTGTGATGATGTTGGTGATGATGTTGGTGGTAATGTGATGTTTGAAGTGTGATAATGTGATGTTGATGTTGGTTTGGTGAATGTGATGATGATTGATGGATAACTTTGATGATGTTGGTGATAGATATGTTTGATGATAGATGCGATGATGTTGATGATTGTGATAATGTTGATGATATGTATATGTTGGTGATAATGTGATGTAGTTGATGGTATAGGTGATGATGATGTTGATGGTAATAGTAGATAATTACTTGACAGTGAACTAATTATGATGGTGTTAATGGTAGGATATAGATAGGTCTTTATGATTAAGTGGCTACGACGTTGCCTTGCTTTCTGAAAGTGGTGGATTTGAATCCGATTGATTGATTGAACCATCGCTGAAGAAGATTGAACCATCATCATTCCACTTCGATGAGTAACCATGTGTACTCCTATCTCTTAAAAAGTTAATTGCATATCCTTTACAGGACTTTGCGAAACCACCCCAGCTTTTTTAACGCTGTTTGTGATTTCTTTAGGCATTGTTACGGGAGTCTCTGTGGCTGAGTGGTTAAGCGCTTTGCCTTGCGAGTCGAAGGTCGTGGGTTCGAATCCGGACCGCGGCCTTGTGTTCACGAGTGCAGTTTTTCCAGAGACCCCTAGGATTGTTGCTGGAGCTACGGAGTTCGTGCTTTGTGCAATACTCTCGGCAGGTGGCGTGCCATTTCTGCGGAGAGGGACCGAGCCATATGGGGTAAAACCCGGTGCAATGAAGTCAATCCTTCTGACTTTAAAACCCTTTTTAAAACCCTCAGTAGTTTGTCATTGCTTTCTGAACGGGTGGTGCCATCGTCCTTTTGTTAAAATCCAAGTGAAACAATTTGCAACCAAACTGTCCGCAGCGTGATTCGAACTCAGAACGTTGGGGCTAATAGACCGAGTCACTATCCCCTAGGCCACATACGTTACCCATCTCTTTCTTATACAGGCAGATCTCAACGGTAGTGCACGAGCTCAGTAGCACCGGCGAGGATCCCCGATGTAGTTTACAAGATGGTAAACATATTTTGTAAGATTTTTAGAATTTAAAAAATCTTTCCAACAAGTTCTTGCCAGGCATCGGCTTTCCAGCCTGCTCTTCTCGATTTTGAACGGCCAAGGGTTCTTTTACGTGCCTGGTTCCTTCTGGCGATAACAAAAAATTGTCTTGTTGACACCGTATGCTAGGCAGCGGATTTGCGGCCTATTCTTATCGGTTTTCAACTACCATGGGATCTTTTACGTGTTCAACTTAAACACGAGACCAACGTTTTATCGTCCGTCTCCGATAGGACTAGGAACTCCACCTCACCTACACTGATGTCAGGGATCTCTGGATAAATAACCAGATAGCTCCACGAGGAAGCGAACCGAGTAAATTTCAAACGAGAGACGAGCGTCTAGCTTCTACGCCACAGAGACGCCCAGGCGTACAAGGTCATATATAAAGACAACATCAGCCGCCCGTGGGGTGCCGGGACCCGCAAGGAAAGCAAAGAATAGTACCAGTATGATCAACAACGCATGTCGTAAGAGGCGTTAATGTAGGCATTAGTGAAGCTACCCTAGTAAATAAAACACATCGCAGAAATCAGATGTGCTGGCCTACTTGTAGACGCATAACTGGGACAACGTACAATCGCTCTTAGGCTCAGATCACATACAAATCACACAGAGTGGTTAACAAGTTGTCGATATGGAGCGTTCGAAGAAGAAGAAGGACTTAGGGAAGCTACCCTAGTAAATAAAAACCATCGGAGAAATTGAATATGCTTGCCTAATTGTAGGCGCATAACTGGCACAAATTACAATCGCTTAGGCTCGGATCACATACAGATCACACAGAGTGGTTAACAAGTTCTCCACGTTCGAAGAAGATAAAGACAAAATAAAAAAATTACCGTTTTGTTGCCAACTTTTCTGATGCCTTCTGTTCTTCTCTTCTTTCTGTTTCGTTTGAGTATTTTGCTTCTCTTGTTTTATTTTCTCTTCTTTGACTTGTTCCACGACTCGAGTTTCTGCTTCCTTCAACTTGCCATCACTCTCAGATGTAGCCTGGTTCTCTGAATGAACTAACTGTGTTTCTTCTACTTCTGGATCCTCGTTCATGGATTCTGCAATTGTCTGGACTGTAACGGGTAATTGTAGCAACAACTCATTAGTCACAAACAAACATCTATTTAAAGTATGAATATTTATTTGTCTTATTCTTTGACTATTTCTTTTCTTTTCTTTTTCTTTTCTTTTTCTTTTCTATTCTTTACTATTTCTTTTCTTCTTCTTCTTCTTCTTTTTCTTCTTCGTTTTCTTCTTCTTTTTCTTCTTCTTTTTCTTCTTTTTCTCTTTCTTCTTCTTTTTCTTCTTCTTTTCTTCTTCTCTTCTTTTCTTCTTCTTTTCTTCTTCTTCTTCTTCTTCTTTTTCTTCTTCGTTTTCTTCTTCTTTTTCTTCTTCTTTTCTTCTTCTTTTTCCTTCTTCTCTTTTTCTTCTTCTTCTTCTTTTTCTCTCTTTTCTTTTCTTTCTTCTTCTTTTCTTCTTCTTCTTCTTCTTTCTTTCTTCGTTCTCTTCTTCTTTTCTTCTTCTTTTTCTTCTTTACTTCTTTTTCTTCTTCTTCTTCTTCTTTCTTCTTCTTCTTTTTTCTTCTTCTTCTTCTTCTTCTTCTTCTTCTTTCTTCTTCTTTTCTTCTTCTCTTTTCTTCTTCTTTCTTCTTCTTCTTTTCTTCTTTTCCTCTTTTTCTTTCTTCTTTTCTTCTTTTCTTCCCTTCTTTTCTTTCGTTTTCTTCTTCTTTTCTTCTTTTCTTCTTCATTTTTTCTTATTCTTTTACTTCTTTTTCCCTTTTTCTTCTTCTCATTTTTCCTTCTCTTATTTTTCTTATTTCACTGTTTCTTTTTTTCTTCTTTTTTCTTTATTTTCAGATTTCGTCTTCTTTTTTCTTCTCATTTTTATCACTTTTCCCATTTTCTCTTTCATCTTTTTATCATATTCTTGTTGTTCTTCGTCTGGATTTCATCTGTTTCTGTTTTTGAGGGCAGTTTGCATTTTTTAAAGTGGAAAAATATTTTTAATGATGGAATTTTGTATGGTAGAGCAATAAAGACCACTCCTCTTGTCCGAAGCTGTCGCCACGAGTGTGCTTGTCATCATTTTATTTTCTCACCAACAAAAATAAAATAAACGTTTGACGATACCGAGGGATCGATCATATGATGTCTACGCCGTCAGGAGACGCCATCACGTTTTAACCATTCTGCCATCTCCTTTGAAAATAAAATAAAAGATTCGTTTCAAAACAGTATGGAAGGGAAAACTAAAGATCAGAATACTAAGAGCATGCATATTCCCAGTGGCAACGTATGGGTGTGAACCATGGACATTTAATAAAGTTGTGGAAAAATATATATGTGCTTTGAATGTAAGTGTTATAGAAGAGTCCTTCGTATATCTTGGACAGAGAAGAGAACAAATAGATCTATCCAGAAAGAACTCAAAATCAAAGAAAACTGGCTGATGCTACAAATACGAAAGTTGAAATTGAGGAATTTTGGACATATAAAGAGACACGAATGGTTGGAGAATAACGTCATGGTAGGAGGCATCCCAGCAAAGAGAAGAGGAAGACCACGGACAAGATGGATTCAGGATGTAACTGATTATTTGAGAAGGATTGCTGCAGAGGCTGATCATCTGACCTACGAGAGAGAGAGGAGAGAGAAATTCGAAGTACTGTTAGAGGGGTAAAATTCTGCTCAGGACAAGCTAGCTTATGATGATTAGGACACACATTGAGAAGACCAAGCAGAAGCATTGCAAGACAGGCAATGTTTTGGAACCCGCAGAGAAAGAGGAGTAGGGAAAGCCTAGACAAACCTGGAGAAAGAGCTGAGGCTGATATTAAAAGGAAAGGTAAAACATGGAACATAATTGGAAGGGATGGCAAGAGAGAGGAAGAGCTGGAAGAAGTTTGTTGAAGACCTTTGCTCTGTTGGGAGCTGAAAGATGAAGTTTCAGAGTAGGAAGCACTCACCGAGAAGGTCTTTGATCTGAGCCATATCATTAGGGTTATCATCTTGGCTGACTCTATCGTTCAACATCCTGACAATCTCTTGTGCTTCCTCGTTACCTGAAAAGTTTATGATGAGAACATCCATCTTATCATCAATATCAGCAAGAAATGACTTATCATCATCATATAGAGCCATACAGTCTCTTCTTATTCATAATCTACTTCTTCTTCTTTCTCTTCTTCCTGTTTTTTGTTCTTTATTTTTGTATTTCTTTCTGTCACATTTTCTTTCATTCTTTCCCAATTTTTTTAAAACTTACTCTTTTTTCCTTTCTTTATTTCTTCCTTTTTAATTCTTCTTCTTTTTCCTCGACTTTATTCTTCATCTGCTGTTTCTTTTAATGTTTTAACTAATAATAAATTGCAAACATTCGCCAACTGGTGTCTCTGCACAGAATATAGGGAATGAAATGGTATGAAGGAATGAAATGTATGAAGAGAATGAAATGATAAGGAGGGAATGAAATGGTATGAAGGGAATGAAATGGTATGAAGGGAATGAAATGGTATGAAGGGAATGAAATGGTAGGACGGAATGATGGAGTCGTCGTCGAGTGTTTACCCAAATTTGAGGTGAAAAGAAAAGAACCACTGCCCCGCATGTCGTAAGAGGCGACTAAGGAGGTTTGTCTGAAATCAGATGCACGTGTCAAACGTGTAAATATATGCGTTTAGGGCCTACCAAACCAATGTGCAACGTATACACGTTCTTGGCAAAGATCAAACATATCACAAAGAGTGATTAAAATTGGTGGTAAAGAACGAACGCAAAGAAGAAGAAGAAATAGTATGATAGGGTGACAAATGAGACGCTTATGGAGATAATGTGACGCTCTCAGTGAACCAAGAGTTGGAGAAACATCGCTGGCATTGAATAGAAGACACCTTGAGATAACTCCAGGGGAGTGTATCTTCTTATTTTTCTTCTGCAATCAACTTCTGCTATACGACTACTCCAGTATGTGTCATAAACAGGGCGGCGCGCTTGATGTCTTCACCAGTTCCCCATAGTCTGTTATGTAGGGTTGTTTCTGTTAGCCATATTTCCATTCTCACACTGCGCAGGCTGGGTTAGTCTTGCAGGATGTGCTCTAGGGACTGCTTTGGGGCTCCACAGGTGCAGGCAATCGAGTCCCTGAGACCCATTATTTGGAGGTGTTCTTTGAGACCTCAGTCTCCCGTTATCAATCTGAAAACTGTGGTCTGCGCTTTTCTGTTTAGTGTATTCACACTGAAACGAATGTATCATTAAGGGCCCTATCTAGAACCGCAGGAAATCGAAATTTAGGGAAGCCTTGAAATACAAGGAGAAGAGATTTGGAAGCAAATATTAGCGTTTTATTTAATGTGGTAGCTTCCCTAGGTCCCTACTTCAGTCTCCTCTTACATCGTGTAGGTCACAGTGTTATTAAAGTTGATAACAAAAAGGGGAAGGAATAATGTAGTATATCTAAAGTACTTCTCTCCCTTAGTTATTGTGAAACAATGCTTGCACGTGATAAACGGACAATCGGGAAGGAACTGCAGGAGGTAGCTAAAGATCTGAAGACTGGGCATGAGTTGGTTGAGTGCCTATGCTTCAACCTATGTTTAAATAGTGGCACAGAGAGAGAAAGAGAGAGAGAGAGAGAGAGAAAGAAGAGAGAGAGAGAGAGAGAGAGAGAGAGAGAGAGAGAGAGAGAGAGAAAGGAGAAGGAGAGAGAGAAAGAGAGAAGAGAGAAGGAGAGAGAAAGAGAAAGAGAGAAGAAAGAGAGAAGAAGAGAGAGAGAAAGAGAAGAGAAGAAAGAGAAGAGAAAGAGAAGAGAGAGAAAGAAAGAGAAGAAAGAAGAGAGAGAGAAGAGAGAGAAGAGAAAGAGAGAAGAGAAAGAGAGAGAGAGAGAGAAAGAGAGAGAAGAGAGAGAGAGAGAAGAGAGAGAGAGAGAAAGAAAGAAGAAGAGAGAAGGAGAGAAAGAGAGAAAGAGAAGAGAGAAAGAGAGAAAGAGAAAGAGAAAAGAGAGAAAGAGAGAAGAGAGAGAGAAAGAGAGAAGAGAGAGAAAGAAGAGAAGAAAAGAAGAGAGAGAAGAGAAGAAGAGAGAGAAAGAAAGATAGAAATGCGTTAGTGAATGATGTTAGTAAAAGTGATTACCTTTGCCGTATGCTTCATTAAACAAGGCAGCAACAAATGCGTACGGGTTAATATCTCCTGCATTTGCTTGAATCTCTTGTTGAGCACCAGCCTGGTCCTCTGGGTTCATGTAACCTGTCAAGAAAGAAGTTTTGTTTTTGTTTATATATACTTCAATCCAGTGGCGTCTCGTAGTCATTTTTCTTCGCAGGGCCAGACAAAAATTCATCATGGTTTTTGGAGTATTTACTATTAGTTGTCTATACCGAGAAGTTATTGTTCCTTGCGAAACAAGAACAAATGCTTCTGTTCTGCAACAGCTTGATATTAAAGAGAGTTGGCTATTAAAGAACATCACATCAAGGACAATTTAATATTTCGGACACATCAAGCGACATGAGTGCATACAGAAGATAAACACAATTCTTGGCCTCCTAGAGTTGGAATTTTTGATCTAAAATAATAAGTACATGTTACTCAATATTTTTGGTAGGGCCGGCCCCCTCTCTTTAGCCTGTTACGCCCTTGGCGTTTAGGGCAGCAACAAACATACACCATTCTTCCCTGTTCATGGCCTTCCTCTGTATTGTGTTCCAGCTATGATTCATTTCCTTCAGTTCTTGCTCTATCGTTCTCCTCCAGGTCGTCTTGGGTCTTCCACGCTTTCGCCTACCCTCTGGAGTCCATCTCAGTGCAGTTTTCGTGTCGGAGACAGTCTCCATGCGCATCACATGTCCAATCCATCTCCAGCGTCGTCTTCGGATGATAGTGCCCATATTCTCTTGTTGGCATCGTGCAAGCAATTCTTGGTTCGAGATAGTAGTCGGCAAGTACACGCGTAAGATTTATGGCCGGGCCCCACTGGCCCTTAATGACGAGCCACCCCTGCTGCTTCAATCATTTAACTCTTTCAATACAAGGAATGTTATCGAGTTCTTAACACAAATGCTTTTTAACGCAGTTTTTTGGTAATCACACAAATGTTTTGTGTATACGTTGTTTGCAGTGACTATCATCATTTTCTTCTTCTTTTTCTTCGATTTCTTCATATCGACCCCTTGTTAAACCACACTTTGGGATCTGTATGTGATCTGAGCCTAAGAGCGATTGTACGTTGTGCCAGTTATGCGCCTGCAAGTAAGCCATCATATCAGATTTCTGCAACGCTTTTATTTACTAGGTAACTTCCCTAGACCCCTACCGTAGTCGCTTCTTACGACATGCCTTTAGGTCGCAGTGTTACTATTCTTTGCTCCCTTGTGAACCCCGGAAACACGCTGGCAATATAATCTATCATAATAATATATATATCGTTTAATATTCACTGAAAAAGTCTAGACTGACTAAAAAACGGTTATATTTTTATGCCAGGACAGACAGGCGTAAACGGGGAATTAATTGGTCGATAGGCTTGCAGGTATGGCTACTGTATAAAGCGATGAGATATGGACCAGGGTGATATTATATATTCCCTAAGGGAGAGAAAGAGAGAGAGAGAGAGAGAGAGAGAGAGCATGTAAACAATGCAAGGAATGTAGGGTAATTCGTAACCCAAACGAGACTGCAAGAATACCAAATGAAACTTGGTATAGCTAGACAAGAGTACTATACTAGAGGACAAAGAAGGATAGTAAACCAACAAAGAACTCATGTCGCTATTTGCCACAAGCCGGGAGACATACTGAAAAGAATACCAGCCAGTTATAATTGAGTTATATACAATGTTAAGATAATTCGATGCGGGTGTTCAAGGGAGATAATAATGATAATTAATGAAAGAACGTGATGGGAATTCGAAGGATACGGTCAAAGGGAAATAATAATGAGAACTTCTTCTTCTTTTGTCGTCACACTGCTCAATCAATCAAGTGCCGTGCCTGCCGGCGTAGGCGATCATGTCTCTCCATAACTCTCTTTGCTTGATGCATGTAAACAGTTCTGACGTCGATCTTTTGTCGAACCACGATGTCAGACCATCCAACATCTCCTTGTCTTCCACGATCTCTCCTTCCCTGAATTTTACATGTAGTCACCAAATGTTATAAACCTTCGCATTATATGCCCGAAGAACCTTGATTATCTGATTCTTATTCTTTTGATAAGATTTCTTTGTGTGCAGGTCTGATTTAAAACCTCATCATTTGTTTTCTTCGCTGTCCATGGATTTTTCAACATTCTTCTGTAAAACCACATCTCTGTGGCTTCCAATGATCGTATTGATTGTTTGTTCATTGTCCATGATTCGCTACCATACAGAAATATTGGTTCAATATATCACTGAAGTATTCGTTTTCGCAGTGTCATTTTGAGAGGTGTAGGAGAGAAGGGAGATAAGTCTGTGGAATTTAATAGCTGCATGTCTAGTGCACAACTCTGCCAATGCCGGTTCCAAGCCCGGATGAAAAAGGAGGACTTGTGCGTGAGGCCAGCTACCTCATCACAAGAAATTGAAGTAGCTACAGAAACTTGTAAGAAAGGACGACCTAAGGAGACCCTGAAACGAACTTTGCTGAGAGAGGCAGGAAATATTGGTCTCAGTTCCATGGAGGAGATTGAGCGAGTTGCCCAGGATAGAGCGGTATGGAGAAATTACTTGCAGGCCCTATGTAACGTATAACGGTACGAGAGGAATTATTATTATTAATTATTATGTCTAATACACACTGTTACGGGTTGTTGTCCAGTATCGTGGTTTTCTGTGTTTGTCTTGCGCTGCTCTAGTGGTTTAAGTCATAGTTATTTTTGCTTTAGTTTTTGATTCTGCTATGACTTTTTTTCCTGGTCTTCCTTTCGCCTTCTTTCCTGATGTTCTGTTATAGAATACTCTGTATACAGTGGAGTTGCCCGTCTGCCCAGCGTGTTCGTAGCGCGTTGGACTACGGGTGACTATCCCTCTGTGTGTGCGGGTTCAATTCCGCGGGATGGCAGAAAAAGCCACAGATTCCCCAGATTTACGGTGTTTGTGGCACCGAACCGAAGGGTTACGATGTCCATGGCACCGAGCCGAAGAGCTGGAAAGCTCAAGTGCTTCTGGATCGGAAAAAAAAAATATTTAAAAATACAGTGGAGTTTGGTTATTTTTATTAAGTGGTGGAACCACTTCATTCTTTGTCGCTAAAAACTGTTGTTACTTCCTGTAATACTGCTTTATGGGCGGTGTTGGACAGGAGGGACGTGAGACTGTGGGATTTAATGGCTGCATGGCTAGTGCAGTCGTCGTTAAGCTGTTCAGGTTGGGATGTTTTCTTTATTCCATCGACATAAAAAAATTTTTTTTTGACTTTAACGTGAATTGAACCCCGGGTCTCCTGCATGGGATTCGCGCTCTAATTCATTCGACTAGACGCTCCACGCTTCTTTCTTTGTTTCTCAATGCAATTCTTCTTCTTCTTCTTCTTCGAACGCGCCATATCGACCACTTGTTAAACCATGTGTGATTTGTATGTGATCTGAGCCTAAGAGTTTTAGTTTAGTTTAGTCGTCGGATCACCATCACTGCACGTCGAACAAATTAGTCCATAAGTGCTCCGATCTCTCCCTCAGTATGTCCATCAGCGTGTGGCGACTAACGGCACCGGTTCTTTGTTGGTTTACAATTCTTCTTTGTCTGCCAGCATAGCGTTCTTGTCGAGCTACACCACACTTAACTTTGAGTTCTTGCAGTCTGGTTAGTGTTGTGTTGTGGATTCACCGCTATTACGTGAATCATGTACACACCCTCTCTCCCTTAAGGAATGTATAATATCAGCCTGGTCCATTGCTCGTCCGCTTTGGACAGCAGCCATACATGCAAGCCTATCCGCACGTTCATTCCCCATTACACCTGCATGCCCTGGCACAAAATAAAACGTATCTTTGTCAGCTTAGACCTCCCCAGCGGCTCCATCCAATGTCTCCTAGCCCATCCTGTTTCAATCTTCCTGAGCATACTCATTGAGTCACTGAGAAAACATGCATGGATAAAAGTCTGTGATTCTAGCCAAATCATCGCTTTGGTAACCGCCATGATTTCCATAGTGAGCCTAAGAGTGATTGTAGGAAGTGTTACGTGCATACAAGTAGGCCAGCACATCCTATTTCTGCGATGCTGTTTATTTACTAGGGTAGCTTCCATAGGTCTTAACCAGACGCCTCTTACGACATGCCTTATAGGTCGCAGTGACACTATTCTGTGCTTCCCTTGCGGGGCCCCGGCACCACACAGGAGAATTTAATTCAAGCAAGAATAACTAATAACATTGATAACAAATGTTACCTGTTGGGTATCCATAATATTCTTGTGCATATTTCTCGTCATTGCCAAATTCTTGTCTGGAGTGTGGATACACCTCTGGTAGAGAATCCTGACCAAAAATGTCCATATCTTGTGGAACCTGCAAACCAAGTGAGAGATTAAGTAATTCATAATTAGCAAGTAATTTTTAAATATTTTGGCTTCGTAATTAACAATGAAGATGTACACAATAAATCAACAAACCCAAACTTTGGCGAAGGGCGATAATTTTCGGACGCCGTTTATCTTACGCGTGTAAGATGACGTCCATGTAGCAAGCCCATCCGTCACATCCATCCCACAGTTCTGTGGGAGAACCACATCTCTGTAGCTTCCAACGGTCTTATTGATTGCTTGTTAATTGTCCATGATTCGCTGCCATACAAAAGTATTGTTTCAGTATAGCACTGGAGTACTCGTTTCCGCAGTGTCATTGGTAGTGAGTTCACGCATAGTGTGTTTTTCATTTTCATAAATGCTGCTTTCACTTGAGCTATTCTACTCCTAATCTCTGTTGTACATCTTCCATCTGATGTTAGGAATGTTCCCAGATACTTCAATCGATGGACTTGTTTCAGTGTTGTGTTATTTATTTTGATATTACATTTTGGTGTTTCCTGTTTCTTGGAGGCAACCATAACCTCTGTTTTCTTTATATTCATGCTTAATCCTTTCTTTTCACTTTCTCTCACTAGTATGTCTATCAGGTCTTGTAGATCTTGTTCATTTGTAGCCATGAGAATTGTGTCATCAGTGTATCTTAGATTGTTCATGTTTTGTCCACCAACTGTTATTCCTGCCTTTTCTTCTATAGATCTCATGATGTTTTCACTGTATAGGTTAAACAGATCTGGTGAGAGTACGCATCCCTGTCATACTTCTAGTAAATTACCCTTCTAATGATGATGCTGAATGGTAATATTTTTACATGACTAATGGTGACTGACGACAACTCGATCTCCTTGGGGGAAATCCCACTTCAAGAGGTAGAATCATACACATATTTGGACAGCAAAGTAGACAAAGAGGGTGGAACAGATAGAGATGTTAAAATAAGAATACAGAAGGCAAGAGGAGCTTTCATTGCACTGGGAAACATTTGGAAGTCTAAAGAAATCAAATCTAGAACAAAATTCGGATATTTAACTCTAATGTTAAAGCAGTTCTACTGTATGGGTCAGAAACATGGAGAACAACTAAAACAATAGCGCATAAATTGCAAACATTCATCAACTGGTGTCTGCGCAGAATAGAGGAATAAGATGGTATGATAGGGTCACAAATGAGGAACTTATGGAGAGAACAAGACAGATTCCAGTGAACGAACAGGTTAAAAAGACGCTGGCGCTGGATAGGACACACTTTGCGAAAACCGGAGGGGAATATAACAAGAAGGGTCCTTGCCTGGAACCCGCAGGGACAGCGAAAGAAAGGAGGCCGAGAAATACATGGAGACGAGATTTGGAGGCGGAGATCAATAATATAAAGAAGAGTTGGAGGGAGCTGCAGGAGATAGCTAGAGATAGGAAGACTTGGCATGAGTTGGTTGAGGGCCTATGCCACAATCCGGGGTAAAAAGGCAAAGAGAGAGAAAGAGAGAGAGAATGATGACTGATTGTTTGATGTACTTCGCAGTCTATCATCACCAGTGGCGGCTCGTGATCATTTTTGTTGGTGGGGCCAGACAGAAATTTTCAGAAATATCATGATTTCGGCGAGGTTATATTTTAATGTATAAAATAATAAATACACGTTACACCTTATTTTTGGTGGGGCACGGTCCCACTGGCCCTTAATGACGAGCCGCCACTGATCATTACTACTTTCTTTGGTAGGGGTATAAAAATGTAATTGTAGTAACACCGGCATTTGTCAAACAGCAATACCTGAGGATACTGTCGTTTTTCTGCCATAACAGTTTCTTCAAAGTCCTCCAACTGCAGCCCCTCATACTCTAGAGCCACTGCCCTTGTATACATCTCAGCTTCTTCAGGTGTCATCTGTCACAGAGGAAATACAACACAGCAATGAGTACGAATGATTTGAAGCATCATTCACTAAGGACTGATGAGGAATACACAGGGATAGAGGCGAAAAGTAACGACAAGTAATATCAATACGTTATTGTATAACTAATTTATGTTACCGCATTATGAGTAACGACTTCCACAACATCACGGAATAAGTAACGATTTTCCTTATACCACGTAAAAGTAACGACTTTCCCGATACCACGGCGTAAGTAACGACTTTTACAATACTACATGAGTAACGGGTTTCCCTATACCTCTGGCGTGAATAACGACTTTATACTCCGACGTAAACAACAAACTTGTCTTCCTTTGCGACTGCTTGTCAGTCCTGCAGGCCACACAAAGGGAACCACAAGATAACATGGAAAGAGAGCTGACACTACAGCTAAACAAGCTCTCAGAACACAACAAAATTATTCTCCAGTGGATACCAGCCCACTGTGGCGTACCAGGAAATGAGAGAACAGATATGCTGGCTAAGGAGGGAACAAAACTTACACAACAGAAACACCCAGTGTCACTACCAGAAATCAAGACACATATCAAAAGAAAGTACAAAGAGGTATGGAGGCAACAAACCCACAGCAAACACCCACAAGATCCCATCAGCAGACTAAACAGAAAACAACACACAACAATCTTTCGTCTAAGAACAGGACACTGCAGGCTCAACCATCACATGCACAGAATAAAGCCTGCTCAGACTGCACAGTGTGCACGCCAGACAGAAACACAGACTCCAGAGCACATCCTGCAGTCATGTCCATCATACATACACCAACGATGTGAAACATGGCCTCATGAACAAAACTTACAGACCAAGCTATGGGAACTCTCGAAGAACTCCAACTGACATGCAGCTTCATAGAGGCAACCCATCTCATGTTTTAGACGAGCATACGAAACCGAACGCAAAGAAGAAGAAGAAGATACCCCGACGTGAGTAACGACTTCCTCAATACCCCGACATTCACTACCAACGACACTGCGAAACAAAGAACTTCAATGTTATATTGAATAGTAATTATGTATGACAGCGAATCATGGACAATGAACAAACAATCGATAAGATCGCTGGGAGCCACAGAGATGTGGTGTTACAGAAGAAGGCTGAATATTACTCTCGGACAGCAAAGAAAACAAATGATGAGGGTTTAAAACAGGCCTGTAGACAAGGAAACCTGATCAAAAGAATACGAATCTGACAATCAAGTTTCTTCGGGCATAAAATGCGAAGAGAAGGTTTAGAACATTTGGTGACTACAGGTAAGACAAGGAGGGAGAGATCGTGGAAGAAAGAGGAGAAGACGTTATATCGTTATTCTCTTCTCTCTCTCTCTCTCTCTCTCGCGATCCCCGTCTAGACTGATGAACCAAATTTTATCATGAATTTTGCTGTTGCTTTTAGGGCCTCCGTCAGTCCGTACATCTTTTCGTGAAGCTCTGTGTTATCGTGCCAAGTTTCTTTTCTCAGAGCTGCTAACAACTGGCAGTCTTGCAGTATGTGCTCTGCTGTCATGTCCGCTTTTCACAACGGCACAGGCTAGTTGTGCCAATTCTGAATTTGTTAAACATGTGGGCTCGGAGTCTGTTATGACCGGTACGGAGGCGGAATATGGCAACTTGTTCACTACGGGACAGACCATAGTACCCATCATTGCTGTTGTTTTGTGGGTGGTATTTTGACCATTTTTTGTTCTAATGCCAGCCGATGATTGTTCTTGCCTCTTCATAGCTGAATATCGTTATTCGACAAGAGATCGGCATCCTAGCTGATAAACAGATAGATAGATAGATAGATAGATAGAGAGAGAGAGAGAGAGAGAGAGAGAGAGGTTGTGGCAAGACATGATCGTCTACTCCAGCAAGCAAACACTTTATTAAAAGAATTATGAAGAGTTACTATCACTATTTCATTACCAACATCCGCAGTACATGACATCATCCTGAACCAACACTCGCCAACAAGGACGCAACACTGATGACGGATACCAGTTTTTACACCCACTCGCGAATCACATAATAAACAATGGGGATCTTTGTGGCGTAGAGGTTACGTGCTCGCCTCTTGTTCCAACAGTACTCGGTTCGCTATATCGTGGAGCCATTAGGATATTTGTCCAGAGATCCCTTATCTCAGTGTAGGTGAGATCGAGTTCCTAGTCATATCGGTGACGGATGATAAAATTTAGGTCCCATGTTCAAGTTGAGCACATAAAAGAACTTTAGGCAGTTAAACATCGAGAAGAGCAGGCTGGAAAGCCGCTGCCCGGGAGACATTCAAGAGAAAAATAAATAAGCAATTCTTAAAAATATTTTGACCATCTACTAAATTACATCGGGAGCATCAATGGTACAACGAAGTTCGTGCTCTGCCGCTGAGATCTTCCGGTGTAAGAAAGAGACCGGAGCACTCACCGAAGTGCAATGATACGTCCGATAACGTTGAGTGCTTCTTCTTCTTCTTCTTCTTCGAATGTTCCACATCGACCACTTGTTAACCACTCTTTGTGATTTGTATGTGATCTGAGCCTAAGAGCGATTATACGTTGCGTCAGCTATGAGCCTACAAGTAGGCCAGCACATCCGATTTTTGCGACACTTTTTATTTACTAGGGTAGCTAATTCTTGTGACATGCCTTGTAGGTCGTAGTGTTACTATTTTGTGCTCCCCTGTGGGCCCCTGGCAACACACAGGTGGCTGTTGTGTTTGATTTCCCAGAAAAAAAATCAATTTATTCTGCACGACAATTTAATACGCCACCGATTGGGACTTGTCCTTTGTGATTCTGCTAGTTCATTTTTTTGAAATCTCTTTCAGAAAATCTTGTTTATTTGTCTGCCATTTTTATGAAATAATGGAACGAAGCGACTGATACAGACAATGGTTGATATAATTGCTAAGAAAAGGTTATTAGTCTCCAGGGTTTCCATTGTAGTGGTTATCTGTCCAGTCTGTTGTGGATACTAATGAGATCAGTTCTGCAACGCTGTGACATCCGATAACATAAAGCCGGCGAGCTCAGGTAAAAATTATAGGAAATTAACCATAACCGTTGAGTGATCTCGCATTCCAGTATTTTTAGATAAAGATAAATTTGTTTAAAAACAATACAACATGCTAAATCAAAGTTATATTATGTTACAAGTTAAGTTTAACAATAAGGAATATCAGTATTAATACAACAGACTCCAGAATTCAAATATATCGAGTGTATATTCATAGCAGATGGAAAGATGGACAGAGAAATCGAGACTAGATGCCAGAAGGCAAATGCAGTGACATACCAACTGTCACCACTATTAAAACATCCAAGCATTAACATGGCAGTCAAACGACAACTGATAAACTGCATATTTATTCCAACTCTCTGATATCAGTGCCAAATATGGCCCCTGACTAAGACACAAGAAAGAAAGATTACAAAATGTGAAATGAGATGTCTACGAAAAGCTGTCAACGTTACAAGGAGAGATAGAGTGAGAAAGGAGAATATCAGAAGCATGGTTGGTACTATACCATGCATACAGTACATCGAGAAGCAAAGAATCAAGTGGTTCGTCCATCTAATTAGAATGGAACCACATTTACTACCATCACGTGCCTACAATAATCGACATTCAGGGCGCAGAGCACGAGCAGCCAAGAACAAGATGGATAGATAACATCTCAGAGTCCTGCGAAAGCATGGACTAACAACGTCAAGCGCAACACACCTGGCACAAGATAGAAACTAACTCTCCCACGACGCTTCACGGCAAATGTGGTTAAGATAAGATAAGATAAGTTAAGTATAATTAACATGTTTCAATATAGATGGAGATTGCATTAAAACTATGCTGAAACGTTACTCGTTCTTAGTCACATATTTACATTCATTTTTTTACCGTTGTAATATCTTTGTCAAAGTCTAGTGTTCTGTGACATTCGTTACTTATGTTGTATCGTTTGCTTGATAAAGGCCTGTTTAGTCGAAACGTTGCTGTGTATTGTCATTGTTTTTGTATTTTGTAAAACTACAGTACTTTTTTATTATGTGTTTCGCTATTTTAACATTTGTCACCAATAAATAACCATGGACTCGTAGATTTGTGTAAAATTGCTGAAAACCTCACAGCGTTCTATCATACACGTATAAAATCCAGCCACCATTAAACAGGTATTTGGCATTCCCGTCTGAGCTAGTCGGCCATATGTTGCCGGGGGCTATGTGCAAGACGTTCATTAGGAAAGTGGTTATAATGAAATACGTGTATGACCAGGTCACATAACCATCAATGATTGATTGATTGATTGATAGAATCATCATCATTGCACTTTGGTTAGTAACCATGTGTGCTCCGATCTCTATCTTACACAGGAAGTTCTCAGTGGCAGTGTACGAACTCCGTAGCAGCGGCGAGGGTCCCCGATGTAGTTTGGAAAATGGTGAAAATATTTCGTCAGAATTTTATTCATTAATCTTTCTAATGAATTTTGCCCGGGCAGCGGCTTTCCAGCCTGCTATTCTCAATTTTGAACTGCCAAGGCCTCTTTTACATTCTCAATTTGAACACGGGACCTATGTTTCAACGTCCGTCTCGGAACTCAATCTCACCTACACTGAAATCAGGGATCTCTGGAAAAATACCACGATGGCTCTACAGGGAGCAGAACTGAGTACCTTTGTAACAAGAGGCTGTAGTAGTTCTATCTAGGAATCTCTGTGGTGTAGAGGCTAGGGGTTCGTCTCCCGTGCCAGAAGGTACCAGGTTCGCTACCTCGTTGAGCCATCTGGATATTTTTCCAAAGATCTCTGATCTCACTGTAGGTAAGATCGAGTTCCTAGTATTATCGGAGACAGACGATATAACGTTGGTCACGTGTTCAATTTAAGCAGGTAAAAGAACCATTGACAGCTTAAAATTGAGAAGAGAAGGACGGAAACACCCTGCCCTGACAAATATCATTAGAAAAGATTTGAATAAAAGTTTTCTATAAAAGTATCTTCACCATCTTCAAAATTACATTGGGTACCCTCGCCGGTGCTACGGAGTTCGTGCACTACAGCTGAGATCTTCCTGTGTAGAAAGAGATCGGAGCACACATGGTTACTCACCAAAGTGCAATGATGATGGTTCTATCAATCAATCACAAACACATTTATACCGAAACCTGCCCTTTTAGATCTCGTGAAGCATCGACTGAGAGTCAGATACAACAACATCCCCAGCAAACGGAGTCCCAGAGAGCCGGCAGTAACGGCCTCAACCTCCATCTTCATACTGGAAGTAGTTGTCCTGTATGCTCCACTTTGCTCTGCATCAACCCTATCATGCACATTAGCTAACTCATATAAATACCAACTAGAAGAAGTTAATTTCTCCTGATTCAAGTTCTAGCCCTTGGGTGCCCTCTCGTTTAACCTTTCAGTAATTCCAAAAATTTATTTCTAATAAATATTCCAGACGGTACTAGAATATATCAATGTCTAAACTAGTTTCCTCTAGTTTAGAGAAAATAGGGCGTAGAATAATAAATGGGGGACTGCCTTGAGTAGTTGATAGTAGCTCGGCCTGCTAGCTGTGAGACGCCTCATAGCTCGGGTTCGAACCTACTGTCCGGCATTTGTTCGAGTCCCTGGTCTTACTCAGGACGATAACGTGAGTACCTCTGAAGTCGGAGAAAATTGCCTGTATGGCGAGGAATACTAATTACGAGTACATTGAGCACACGGCTGCCAGTGTAAGTAATTTACAATGTGCACGCTGCTGCCATTGTAAGAAATTGGAAAAACGGATTTTCACGCAAAAATCAGTTTCAGAGATGAAACTTCGTCTGAGTTGAAAGCGGATGAATGGAAAAAAATAAAAAATGGGGAATTAGGAAGGAGGATAAAAACAGCTCGCGCGCGCTGTGTTCCTGGGGCTCTCAAGGGAGCAAAGAATAGTAACACTGCGACCTACAAGGCATGTCTTAGGATACGACTAAGGTAGGGGCCTAGGGAAAACTACCCTTGTAAATAAAAGCGTCGCATACATCAGATATACTGGCCTACTTGTAGGCGCATAACGGACACAAAGTGCAATAAATCTTAGGCTCAGATCATATACAAATCACAAAGAGTGGTTTAACAGGTGGTTGTTATGGAGCGTTCGAAAGAAAGAAGAAGAGAAGGAAGGAAGGAGGAAAAACGACATTAACTGTAAAGACGTGCACTCCTAACAATCTTCTTTTCTTTTACATTCGATCTCTTTAAACAACTTTCTTCCACCATCTACCTTTTTCAAGAAATAACTTGCCTTGAGCAGAACTTTGCCACCCAGCAGTCTCGGAACGTCTTTTCTCTTATAGGCAGACAACCTCTGTAGCTGTCATGCTTAAACCATCAGTTACATCCTGAATCCATCTTCTCCGTGGTCTTCATTTTCTCTTTGCCGGTATGCCTCCTTCCATGATAGTCTTCTCCAGCCCTTCATGTCTTTTTATATCCAAAATATCTCAATTTTCTCTTTCTTATTTGTAGCATCAGCCAGTTTTCTTTGATTTTGAGTTCTTTCTGGATAGATTTACAGGGTGTTCAACTTAAAAGCAGCCCCAGTGATAAATAGAAATTTGCCAGGTACGCATTGCATCTCTATTTACTATTTAAACCGGTTCTGACTAGCTTGTCCTACGTCACATTTGTTCATCGCCCCTTCCCGCACTACAATTACACACCGTCACAAACTTGACCTGTACTACGTCATAACGGAACCTTCCCATTTCCATACATATATGCCAGATTAGCTCCATTCACAAGCTGCTTTTAAGTTGAACACCCTGTATTTGTTATCCTCTCTGTCCATGATATACGAAGGACTCTTCTGTAACACTTATATTCAAAAGCACATATATGTTCCAGGTTTGACAACATCAAGAGCTGGTCGGGGCAGAGTTTCTCCACATTCGCTCGAGAAGTTGAAGACAGAGACTCATGACGTGCTTTTGTGCTATGTCTCCATCAGTGACATCCTTACGACCCTAACGTGTTATGGGTTTTATTATTATATGTTTTTCCACTGTTTTATTAAATGTCCATGCTTCACACCCATACGTTGCCACTGGGAATATGCATGCTCTTAGTATTCTGATCTTTGTTTTCTTATCAGTTCCATTTAACAATGTTTTTAGTGGTTTCATTTTTTGTTAGGCTTTTAATAATCTCTATACTTTTTCATATTCTCAATTACATAGGCGTACACATACTAAGACAAGGTACACTGGAGGGTGTGGGGGTGCAGTGATGCCAACACCTGGAAAATAACTTCTTGATAACACAGTTTTATGCGAGATCTGGTCTTCAAACATATCATTTCATCATCATCAATACATTTCCAATCACAACTCTTTACCACTCCCAACAGTCCTCTCGGAATTTCTCTCTCTCATAGGCCAGATGTCCTGCCTCTGCAGCCATCATGTTCAAACCATCAGTTACTTCCTGAATCCATCTTCTCCATTTATGCATAGTCTTCTTCTTCTTCTTCTTTGCGTTCGTTCTTTACGACCAATTTTAATCACTCTTTGTGATATGTTTGATCTTTGCCAAGAACGTGTGTACGTTGCACATTGGTTTAGTAGGTCCCTAAACACAGACTTCTATACGTTTAGGACATGTGCATCCGATTTCAGCCAAACCTCCTTAGTCGCCTCTTGCGACATGTGTGGCAGGTAACAGTGGTTCTATTCTTTACACCCAAACTTGGCTCCGGTAACCACTCAGGCGTATGCGTAGTAAACTACTGAAAACAATTTTAAAATGCATTTTGCCCGACGTGAAGTTTTCAGTGGAACGCCCATGCTTAGATATTCAACCATTCTCTCTTACTTCTCATCCCTCTTATAACATCCTCGATATGGATAAGTAGTTAAGCAGTTGGCTTTCTTGCCAAAGGTCGCGAGTTCAAATCTGGACAGGGTCGATCTGTGCACAAATTCATTTTCCCCAGGGAATTGTCACGAAATTTGTCCCGAGCTACAGAGTTTATGCTTTACGGGATACACTCTGCAAGTTGCGTGCCAATTCTGCAGAGAGGACCAAGCCATTTCTGCGAGAGGACCGAGCCATTTCTGCAGAGAGGACCGAGCATTTCTACGAGAGGACCGAGCCATTTCTCCGGGAGAAATCGAGCCATTTCTGTGGAGAGAACCGAGCCATTCCTGCGGTTCAATTCCGCGGGCTGGCAAAAAGCCACATGTTCTCCTGATTTACGGTGTTCGTGGCACCGTACCGAAGGGTTACGATATCCATGACACCGAGTCAAAGAGCTGAAAGCTAAAGTGCTTCTGGATCGGAAAAGATTTGCGGAGAAGGACCGAGCGGTATGGGGTAAAACCCGCTGCAATGAAGGTAATCCTTTTTTCGTAAAACCCATTTTTTCCCTTATATAATTATCCCTGTACGCTCCTCCTTCCAAATTAAAATATATTTTCCTAAATTATCCCTGAAATAAAAATATATCCTTCGAAATTATCCCTGACATTTCTCTGATTTAAATACAACCCCGAGAGTAATATAAAAAACCCGGTAGTTATACATTTCTCACTATTTATTGCCCACAACTTTGAGCCCAAACCCTAGGGACCATCAGTAACTCTGATCACATCCAATCTCCCTAACAGACCCCCAACAAAGCCCCTTCACATACTCTAAAGGAATGCGAGTGGGCTCATTAATAACCACCAGAATCGCGTCTGATTCTAAATTTGGAGTTTCATTTTGGTGCCATCGTTAAGAGATGGAATTCCAGAAATAGGTTTACAGAATCGAATTGAAGTTTTGTTGGGCAGAACTTGGGGGCTGTTGAGACAGTTCCGTTAATGATGGCTCGCATATATCTTTAAGGAGAATTCGATAGAGGAATGATAAAAGAAAATGGATCGTCAGGAAAGCGAGAAAATTAGATCAGATAGCGTGACTAGGTTTAGATAGATAGAAGGTTAGATAGAGTGATGGAATGTTAGAGTGATAGAAGGTTTAGATAGAGTGATAGAAGGTTAGATAGAGTGATGGAATGTTAGATAGAGTGATAGAAGGTTTAGATAGAGTGATAGAAGGTTTAGATAGAGTGATAGAATGTTAGATAGAGTGATAGAAGGTTTAGATAGAGTGATAGAAGGTTTAGATAGAGTGATAGAAGGTTTAGATAGAGTGATAGAAGGTTTAGATAGAGTGATAGAAGGTTAGATAGAGTGATGGAATGTTAGATAGAGTGATGAAGGTTAGATAGAGTGATGGAATGTTAGATAGAGTGATAGAAGGTTAGATAGAGTGATAGAAGGTTAGATAGAGTGATAGAAGGTTTAGATAGAGTGATAGAAGGTTAGATAGAGTGATAGAAGGTTTAGATAGAGTGATGGAATGTTAGATAGAGTGATAGAATGTTAGATAGAGTGATGGAATGTTAGATAGAGTGATAGAAGGTTAGATAGAGTGATAGAAGGTTTAGATAGAGTGATAGAAGATTTAGATAGAGTGATAGAAGATTTAGATCGAGTGATAGAAGGTTAGATAGAGTGATAGAAGGTTAGATAGAGTGATGGAATGTTAGATAGAGTGATAAAGGTTTAGATAGGTGATAGAATGTTAGATAGAGTGATAGAAGGTTAGATAGAGTGATGGAATGTTAGATAGAGTGATAGAAGGTTAGATAGAGTGATGGAATGTTAGATAGAGTGATAGAAGGTTAGATAGAGTGATAGAAGGTTTAGATAGAGTGATAGAATGTTAGATAGAGTGATAGAAGGTTAGATAGAGTGATGGAATGTTAGATAGAGTGATAGAAGGTTAGATAGAGTGATAGAATGTTAGATAGAGTGATAGAAGGTTAGATAGAGTGATGGAATGTTAGATAGAGTGATAGAATGTTAGATAGAGTGATGGAATGTTAGATAGAGTGATAGAAGGTTAGATAGAGTGATAGAAGGTTTAGATAGAGTGATAGAAGATTTAGATAGAGTGATAGAAGATTTAGATCGAGTGATAGAAGGTTAGATAGAGTGATAGAAGGTTAGATAGAGTGATGGAATGTTAGATAGAGTGATAAAAGGTTTAGATAGAGTGATAGAATGTTAGATAGAGTGATAGAAGGTTAGATAGAGTGATGGAATGTTAGATAGAGTGATAGAAGGTTAGATAGAGTGATGGAATGTTAGATAGAGTGATAGAAGGTTAGATAGAGTGATAGAAGGTTTAGATAGAGTGATAGAATGTTAGATAGAGTGATAGAAGGTTAGATAGAGTGATGGAATGTTAGATAGAGTGATAGAAGGTTAGATAGAGTGATAGAATGTTAGATAGAGTGATAGAAGGTTAGATAGAGTGATGGAATGTTAGATAGAGTGATAGAATGTTAGATAGAGTGATGGAATGTTAGATAGAGTGATAGAAGGTTTAGATAGAGTGATGGAATGTTAGATAGAGTGATAGAAGGTTTAGATAGAGTGATAGAAGGTTAGATAGAGTGATAGAAGGTTAGATAGAGTGATAGAAGGTTAGATAGAGTGATAGAAGGTTTAGATAGAGTGATATAAGGTTTAGATAGAGGATGATAGAATGATCGTCAGAAGAGGTGAAAATTTAGATAGAAGTGATAGGTTTAGATAGGGTAGAAGGTTAGATAGAGTGATAGAAGGTTGTAGAGTGATAGAAGGTTAGATAGAGTGAACAGGTTTAGATAGTGATAGAAGGTTAGTTTGATAGAAGGTTAGATAGATCGAGTGTGGTGGAGAGTACAGATGGTGGAGATGGATAGAGAGAAGGAGAAGAGAGGAAGACGAGAAAGGTTGTCAGGAAGAAGGAGAGAGAGAGAGAGAGAGCGCAGGAGAGGAAGGGAAAATGAGTGAAAGGAATAAATAGGTAATGAGAGTGGGATGTAAGGAAAAAGAGGGAGAGACAGTAAGAGGTACGATAGATGAAAAAGATAAAGAGAGAAGCAGTCAGATGTGGAATGGGGATTAGCGAGGTAGAGAGAGAGAGAGAGAGAAAGAGAGGCAGTCAGAGAGAGAGGGAGAAAGAGGCGAGTCAGAGAGAGAGAGAGAGAGAAGAAAAAGAAGAGATGGAATTGGTGAAAGAGAGAGCATATTTGTCTCTAATCCTGTTTTGCCGCACAGTGTCAGGATAAGAAGATATTTCTAGAACGGGCTTTTATCTGCGCGTCATAAGCAGTGTTTTTTTCGTCGCCTCTGTTATCTCTGAGGTCCACCTTTTGTGTATGCGCCATTAGCAGTGTTTTCCTCGCCTCTGTTATCGGTGAGGTCCGCCTTTTAGGAGTAGAGGAGTAAGAGAAAGTCAGATGTGGAATGAAAAGGGAGGCGAGAGAGAGAGAAGAAAGGAGAAGCAGTTAGAGGTACAATGAATGGAAACGAGATATATATATATAAATAATGTTAAACAGTAAACACAGATTTAAGTTCAGCACTTAAAAGAGCCAATGGCAGTTGAAAACCGATACAAGTAAACTGCAAATGCGCAGCCTGGGCAAAATTTATTTTTAAATATTAAACACCATTCTAAAATTTTGCCACCATTTTCAAAATTATATCGGAGTCTTTCGCCGGTGCTACGGAGCTCAGGCACTGTCTCTGAGATCTTCGTTTGTGAGAGAAAGATCGGAACGCTTATGGTAATTCACCTAAGTGCAATGCATGATGGTTCAACCAAAAAAACCAACCAACTTTCTTTCTTTCTCCAATCCTGTTTGCCTCACAGCGTCAGGTCAAGAAGAGATTTAAAAAACGGGCCCTTGTATGCGCCTCGTAGATAGTCTGTTTCGTCGTCTCTGTTATCTCTGAGGTCCATCTTTTGCGTGACCAGCCTTTTGCTTTGTACCCATTGTATCGGTCAATCAATCAATCAATCAATCAATCAATCAATTCAATCAATCAATCAATCAATCAATCAATCAATCAATCAATCAATCCACCAACCAATGAATAGAAACAACAAATCATTAATTCATTCCTTCAATCAATCAATCAATCAATCAATCACTCCATCAACGAATCAATAATTAAAACAGTTTTCAATGCAAGAAAACGCACCGTCTATTGACATTTCAAAGAACCTCCCCCTTCCCCAACCCGCTAGTTTATCTTCCAAATTTCAATAGCTAAACAAAAAAAACACAGAAAACAAACAACAGATCCACTCATGCAAGAAAGAAAATAAAACATAAAAAATATGTTGAAAGAAGGCACAGATCGATTAAGAACCAAATAACAACGTTTCAAAACTCAACAACCAGGCCAAAATATCGATTTTCTGAATAGATTTTCTTCATCGATTTCTTGAACCCGGAACAATTTTAAAATAGATTAAAATGGCGTAGATAAAGAAAGTGCCCATCAGTGGTAATTGCTTCATCGTCTACAAGTAATTAATGCATAGTTATGCAGCCAGATGTGACCAGAGGAGACCAGACCAGATGAGGACACAAGCAATGAATGTGTTAAGTAGGATTATCGTCTTCCTCTTCTTCTTCTTTTTCTTTTATCTAATCCTGTTTTGCTTCACCGCGTCAGGATAAGAAGATAGTTCTAGAACTTCTTTTCTTCTTCCACCGTTTTCAGATATCGACTTGTTTACTTCTAAAGTAGTTAGTGGTCAACTGGAGTCTGTGTACATCTCCATTTAGCTTGTCTTGGACTAACATTGACTTGTATACTTCTAAAGTAGTTAGTGGTCAACTGGAGTCTGTCGCCAGAGTGACTACCGGGGCCCAAATTTGGGGTGTAAAAAATAGAACCACTGTTACCTTCCACGCATGTCGTAAGAGGCGACTAAGGAGGTTTGGATGAAATCGGATGCACGTGTCCTAAACGTGTAGAAGTCTATGCGTTTAGGGGCCTACCAAACCAATGTGCAACGTATACACGTTCTTGGCAAATATCAAACATATCACAAAGAGTGATTTAAATTGGTTGTAAAGAACGAACGTAAAGAAGGACAAGAAGAACTGGAGTCTGTGTACATCTCTATATAGCTTGTCTTGGACTGGCTTGGAGATTGGCTGTGTGTATTTTCTCTGTTTATTATATATTGAACATTCTTTCTAGAACTTTCTTTATTGTGTACTTCATAACTAATGTCCTTAATAGCTTCTGTTATTTCTGAGGTCCACATTTTGCGTAGGCGACCTTTTGCTATGTGTCCATTGTATCATATTAACATTGATCTTTGATGGCGAGCTGTCTGTTGGTGTTCTGTTATTGTTACATTTAAAGTGTGTTTGTTTCTCACACTGTTCCCACACATAATTAATACCCCACACATCTCTGTCTCCTTGTTCCCCCACGCACAACTAATGCCCTCACATCTCTGTCTCTCTGTTTCCCCACACATAACTAATGCCCTCACATCTCTGTCTCTCTGTTTCCCCACACATAACTAATACACACACATCTCTCTAATCTTGTTCCAACACACATCTAATACCCCACACATCTCTCTCTCTCACTTTGTGTCCACGCACAACTAATACCACACACTTATCTGTCTCACCTTGTTCCCACACACACCGAATACCTCAGATATCTCTCTCTCACACCTTGTTCCCACACACAACTAATACCTCACACATCTCTCTCTCTCACCTTGTTCCCACACACAACTAATACCTCAAACATCTCTCTCTCTCTCTCTCTCTTTCATCTTGTTCCCACATATAACTAATACCTCACACATCTCTCTCTCTCACACCATGTTCCCACACACAACTAATACCCCACACACATCTCTCTCTCTCTCCCTCACCTTGCTTTGATTAACCAAACGTTCTAGTGCTGTATAAAACTCTGGAAACCGTTGCGTAGCGTACAAATACTCAGCCATGTCTGCTGGTGTCAGTTCTTCTTCTTGCACCTCGTCTCTGCTGTTCTCCTCCCCGTTACTGTTTTCCTGAAACATCAATTTGTATTCCAATTTAATATAATTGAATGGTACCCACTTACATACAATATGTGATAGACAGATATAATTAAATGATACGTTAATACAATATGTATAGACTGATATAATTGATACCCACTTACATACAATATGTGATAGACTGATATAATTGAATGGTACCCACTTACATACAATATGTGATAGACAGATATAATTGAATGGTACCCACTTACATACAATATATGATAGACAGATATAATTGAATGATACCCACTTACATACAATATGTGATAGACTGATATAATTGAATGGTACACTCAGACACACAATATGTGATCTTCTTCTTCTTCTTCTTCACTTTTCAATTCCCAACGGAGCACAGGTCTTCAACAAACTTCTTCCAGTTCTTCCTCTCTCTTGCCATCCCTTCCAATTCTTTCCATGTTTTACCTATCCTTTTAATATCAGCCTCCAGCTCTCTTCTCCAGGTCTTATATGTGATATATATATATATATATATATATACATAATATAACAGCTGCCCGTCGTAAGCGATGATGACCACAGTCTCAGACGTGTGTTGCTGCACCTCTCTGGTCTCGGACGTGAATGTAATGTTCAATTTTCGAACACAATCCTCTACCGCAGGGCGGAGCATACATGATCAAGGTTAGACATGTGGGTGCTGTGTGTTCTGTCTTTTCGTGCAGTCGCTTCCTCTGCGTCCTAACAGTACGACGATTCTCAGCTATACGAGTTCTTCTTGTGTTGTTACAGCGCCATATTTGGCGATCTTGCGCCGCAAGGGATTCCCAGCAAATGGTGTCTATATCGAAGCATTTCAGAGACACTTTAAGAGTGTCTTTCAAGCATTTTTTGTCCGCCTGCTCAGCGTGTTCGTAGCGTGTTGGACTACGGGTGACTAGCACTCTGTGAGTGCGGGTTCAATTCCGCGGGTTGGCAGAAAAACCACAGGTTCTCCAGATGTACGGTGTTCGTGGCACCGAACCGAAGGGTTACGATGTCCATGGCACCGAGCCGAAGAGCTGAAAGCTCAAGTGCTTCTGGATAAAAAAAGAATTTTGTTTGCCCACCAGCAGAGCGTCTGCCCCCTTCAAGTTCGCCATACATCAACTGTTTTAGGATGCGTTTATCAGGCATCCGATCAACGGGACCGGCTCATCTCACTTGGGTCTTCCGCAACAGCGTGTTGACGCTTGGGGTCTTTGCTTTATGAGAGTTCGGGATCTGAAATTTTGTCCATCTGACATCTTTTCTCTGATGCTGGTATTCGTAACTCTGTCGATTCTTGTGTTGTTGGTTGACCTTGCGGAAACATCTCCTTTCGCATATTGCTATTTTCTGTGTATGTTTCTTATTTATTGTCCATGTTTGACATTGGTAACATAGAGTGGGTATGAAGATGCTGTTGATCAACTGTTGTTTATCTGTCAGTGAGATGTTTGGATGTCTAAGTAGTGGTGCTAGTTGGTAGGTTATTGCATTTGCTTTCTGGACTCTAGTTTCTATCCTCTCTGTCGAGTCTTCCATCCTCTGTGAATATACTTCCTAGGTACTTGAAACGCCCGAGTGGTTACCGGGACCCAATTTGGGGTGTGAAGAATAGAACCACTGTTACCTGCCACGCATGTCGTAAGAGGCGACTAAGGAGGTTTGGCTGCAATCGGATGCACGTGTCCGATAGGAAATGCTAACCCGAAACAAATGCTTGCAGAAAACGGATGTACCAGGCCGTAAGGCGCATAATATGGTGCAACGACCCATCACAATGAGGAATGGGATAACGGATTCTACGGTCGCTAATCTGCCTCGATATTTAGCCACGAAGTAAGAATGTCAGACCTACCATCTCAAGGGTGGCTAAAACTTACTGCGGGAAGAGGTCGGCACAAACGGGAAGCAGAAATCGTAGGAATTATATCCTACAGAACTGCCCCCAGTATGCAGACTTGAGAAGAAAGAGGTGGCCCACTTACACTAGCGTCCAAGACAAACTGTATGGCGTGGCTGATAATCTGAGGCAGACGGCTGCCTTTATTAGAGAACCCGAAATCCCAATCTAGTAAGAACGCAGAAGACAAACTGTGTAGACGTTGCTGATAATCTGAGGCAGACGGCTGCCTTTATTAGAGAATCTGAAATCCCAATCTAGTGAGAACGCAGAAGACAAACTGTGTAGACGTTGCTGATAATCTGAGGCAGACGACTGCCTTTATTAGAGAATCCGAAATCCCAATCTAGTGAGAACGCAGAAGACAAACTGTGTAGACGTTGCTGATAATCTGAGGCAGACGGCTGCCTTTATTAGAGAATCGAAATCCCAATCAGTGAGCGTCAGAAGACAAACTGTGGCGTTGCTGATAATCTGAGGCAGACGGCTGCCTTTATTAGAGAATCCTGAAATCCCAATCTAGTGAGAACGCAGAAGACAAACTGTGTAGACTTTGCTGATAATCTGAGGCAGACGGCTGCCTTTATTAGAGAATCGAAATCCCAATCTAGTGAGAACGCAGAAGACAAATTGTATGACGTTGCTGATAATCTGAGGCAGACGGGTGCCTTTATTAGAGAATCCGAAATCCCAATCTAGTGAGAACGCAGGAGACAAAACTGTATGAGCGTTGCTGATAATCTGAGGCTGCCTTTATTAGAGAATCCGAAATCCCAATCTAGTGAGAACGCAGAAGACAAACTGTTAGCGTGCTGATAATCTGGCAGAGGCTGCCTTTATTAGAGAATCGAAATCCCAATCTAGTGAGAACGCAGAAGAAGAAGAAGGTACTTGAATTCCTGTACTTGCTCTATTATGCTTGCTCTATTGTACTTGCTCTATTGTACTTTCTCTATTGTACTGCTCTATTGTACTTGCTCTATTGTATTGACTGCCTATAGTACTTGCTCTATTGTACTGCCATTAATGTTGATGTTTAATGTATTTTATTTCCTTCTTATACGTAATATTATATAGAAAACAAATAACAGCTTACAAAGTGCGTTAGAACAAGCAAACACAAGATGCCTACATTTTCCCTCCAACACATTTATAAAGTAAATGCTCCTAATGGTTAGAAAGACTGCACAACTCTTTGGCGTAGATCATAAAACCCAAATATACGGCGAAAATGATCGTAAAGAGCAGAATATAGGACAAGCTACCCTAGTAAATAAAATGCTGGCTAAATCGGATGTGCTGGCCTAGTCACCATAGGCGCATAATTGACACAACGTAAAAAAAAAGTTCTTGTCAAAGATCAATTATATATCACAATAAGAATGATAAAAGTGGCCTCGAAGAACGAACGCAAAGACAGTATGACAGCTAATAGTGGAGCAACCAGCTAAAAGTGGGCAGCCAGCTATAAGTGGGGCAGTGAGATAAAAGTGGAGCAGCCAGCTAAAAGTGGGGCAGTGAGATAAAAGTGGAGCAGCCAGCTAAAAGTGGAGCAGCCAGCTAAAAGTGGAGCAACCAGCTAAAAGTGGAGCAGCCAGCTAAAAGTGAAGCAGCCAGCTAAAAGTATGACAACCAGTTCAAAGTGGGACACCCAGCTAAAAGTGGAGCAGCCAGCTAAAAGTATGACAGCCAACTAAAAGTATGACAGCCAACTAAAAGTATAACAGCCAATTAAAAGTATGACAGCCAACTAAAAGTATGACACCAACTAAAGTATGACAGCCAACTAAAAGTATGACAGTCAACTAAAAGTTTGACAACCAACTAAAAGTATGACAGCCACCTAAAAGTATGACAGCCAGCTAAAGATATGACAGCCAGCTAAAGATATGACAGCCAACTAAAAGTATGACAGCCAACTAAAAGTTTTGACAGAACCAAAAGTGACACCAGCTAAAGATATGACAGCCAGCTAAAAGTATGACAACTAACTAAAAGTATGACAACCAGCTAAAAGTGGTGTAGCCAGCTAAAAGTGGAGCAGCCAGCTAAAAGTGGAGCAACCAGCTAAAAGTATGACAGCCAGCTAAAAGTATGACAGCCATCTAAGAGTATGACAGCCATCTAAAAGTATGACAGCCAGTTAAAAGTGGGACAGCCAGTTAAAAGTGGGACAGCCATCTAAAAGTATGACAGCCAGTTAAAAGTGGGACAGCCAGCTAAAAGTGGGACAGCCAGTTAAAAGTGGGACAGCCAGCTAAAAGTGGGACAGCCAGCTAAAAGTGGGACAGCCAGCTAAAAGTGGGACAGCCAGCTAAAAGTGGGACACCCAGCTAAAAGTATGACAGCCAGCTAAAAGTATGACAACCAGCTAAAAGTATGACAGCCAGCTAAAAGTATGACACAACTAAAAAGTATGACAGCAGCTAAAAGTCATGAAGCCAACTAAAAGTAAACGCCTAATAAATTATGACAGCCAACTAAAGTATGACAGCCAATAAGTTTGACAACAAGTAAAAGTTGACAGCCACCTAAAGTAGGACAGCCAGCTAAAGATATGACAGCCAGTAAGATATGACAGCCAATAAAAGTATGACAGCCAACTAAAAGTTTGACAGCCAACTAAAAGTATGACAGCCAGCTAAAGATATGACAGCCAGCTAAAGTATGACAACAACTAAAAGTATGACAACCAGCTAAAAGTGGTGTAGCCAGCTAAAAGTGGAGCAGCCAGCTAAAAGTGGAGAAACCAGCTAAAAGTATGACAGCCAGCTAAAAGTATGACAGCCATCTAAGAGTATGACAGCCATCTAAAAGTATGACAGCCAGTTAAAAGTGGGACAGCCAGTTAAAAGTGGGACAGCCAGTTAAAAGTGGGACAGCCAGTTAAAAGTGGGACAGCCATCTAAAAGTATGACAGCCAGTTAAAAGTGGGACAGCCAGCTAAAAGTGGGACAGCCAGTTAAAAGTGGGACAGCCATCTAAAAGTATGACAGCCAGTTAAAAGTGGGACAGCCAGCTAAAAGTGGGACAGCCAGTTAAAAGTGGGACAGCCAGCTAAAAGTGGGACAGCCAGCTAAAAGTGGGACAGCCAGCTAAAAGTGGGACAGCCAGCTAAAAGTGGGACAGCCAGCTAAAAGTGGGACACCCAGCTAAAAGTATGACAACCAACTAAAAGTATGACAGCCAGCTAAAAGTGGGACAACCAACTAAAAGTATGACAACCAACTAAAAGTATGACAGCCAGCTAAAAGTATGACAACCAACTAAAAGTATGACAACCAACTAAAAGTGTGACAGCTAGCTGAAACTGTCACGTCTAGCTGAAAGCAATCACATTAGTTGGTCTAGATAAAAATATCTGAAGTCCATCTGAACCTAAAGTGGACAAGTCTGCTGTCATCGATTGAGTCTATAGAACAGTCAATTAGAGATGGAATAATCGGTTAGTGAGGTTCAAATCCGCGGCTGATATCGATTGTTGGGACAGTAATCGCTGCGGTTAATGATCTGTTTTTTGCTGAGTACATCCGATACAGATGTGACCAATCATAGATAAGATCTACGGTTTTAACCGTCTTAAGAGACTCTGGGATACACGTCGTGTACTCTTAATTCTATCTTGGCGTGCCATTTGTGCGGAGAGGGACCGAGCCATATGGGGTAAAACCCGGTGCAATGAAGTCAGTCTTTCCGCTTGAAACCCTTTAATTCTATCTTGGGAACATAGCACACTTATACGCACAAGCATATTAGTCAAATTAGCTCCCTTAGACGTTTACGAACTGTAAAAACTAGACCTCATCGTTCAGAAAGCAATGGCAAACTACTGAACGTATAAGTGGTGCCTAGAAAGATGGACGACTCGTTTACTGTAGTTGATGGCGACGCCCTGATATACCACGATTTTCATATTTTCCATACGTACAGGCATACATTTACACGCACGCGCACATACGCACGCAGTGACATACATCTATAGCATAGGTTTCCAAAACTTTTTTTCGGGACACCGCCCACTTTATGAGACATAAATGTTGTAACGCCCCCAATTATAACAGTTTTCCTCGTTTAAGCAGTTTGATACTTTCTACGTAAATAACAACTAATGATACATTACTGCTTATGTCGTTAAATAATTGAAAAAGTAGTGGCCAATATGTGCTTCATCTTGAACACAGTTATTCAATCGCAGGATCACGAAAATATTTTCTTTTAAAATAAATATTATTAATTTCTTCTATAAGGAGCCATCGACCCCTAGATCGCCTGAACGCCCCCACCTCAATGCTTATGAACCCACTATCGCCCCCTTAGAAAGCATCAGCGCCCACAAGGGGCGTTACCTCCACTTTGGGAACCTATGATCTATATCATCACCAGTGGCGGCTCGCCATTAAGGGCCAGTGGGGCAGGGCCGCACCAAAAGATGTGTAACGTGTATTTATTATTTAATAAATTAAATTATAACCTAACCCAAAGCCATGATTTTCCCGAAAATTTGTGTCTGGCCCCACCAACAAAAGCGATCACGAGCCGCCACTGATCATCACCATCGTCATCATCATCACATAGATTGTCCTGAGGAGAACTTTGCCACTCCAACAGTCCTTCAGAATTTCTCTCTCTCTCATAGACCAGTTGTGAATGTAGACAAAGTGGGTGGAACAGATAGAGATGTTAAAATAAGAATGCAGAAGGCAAGAGGAGCTTTCATTGCACTGGGAAACATATGGAAGTCTAAAGAAATCAAATCCAGAACAAAAATTAGGATAGTAAAGTAAAGTAAAGGAACCCTTTCATACCTCGTGGTATATAGGGCAATACAGTGTTAGGCCTGTATTTTTCATTGACCGTCGGCACACGATGGGTGATGTGGTCAGCATCACGCCGGCCGCCTTTACTTTCCCAGAGAATGTCTGGTACCCAGTTGAGGCTGGGTCGACCTGAGAGCTGTCGCGGTCGGGAAAAATTCCACGCGCACTGCAGGAGTTGAACCCAGACCACCAGCCTTGCGAAGCGAGTTCACTAACAACTACACTACCGCGGCTCTCTAAAATTCGGATATTTAACTCTAATGTTAAAGTAGTTCTGCTGTATGGGTCAGAAACATGGAGAACTACTAAAATAATAACACATAAATTGCAAACATTCATCAACTGGTGTCTGCGCAGAATAGAGGAATAAGATGGTATGATAGGGTCACAAATAAGGAAATTATGGAGAGAACAAGACAGATTCCAGTGAACAAAGAGGTTAAAAAGACGTTGTCGCTGGATAGGACACAATTTCTTCAAAACTGATTGGAATATAACAAGACGGGTCATTTCCTGGAACCCGCAGGGACAGCGAAAGAAGGGGAGGCCAAGAAATACATGGAGACGAGATTTGGAGACAGAGATCAACAATATAAAGAAGAGCTGGAGGAAACTGCAGGAGATAGCTAGAGATAGGAAGAGTTGGTTGAGAGCCTATGCCCCAATCCGGGTTAAAAAGACACACACAGAGAGAGAGAGAGAGAGAGAGAGATAGAGAGATAGAGAGAGAGAGAAGCCAGATGTTGCGCCTCTGCAGCCATCATGACGGAAATTTTTCCAGTAGTGGACAAAATGAATTAAACAAAATGTTAGTTGGTACATAGACATGAAAACGACCAGATTACTGTGTTATTGTATTATGCTATCAGTGCCAAACCTGGTCACTGATAACAAATGATAGAAGAAAACTAGTCACAACAGAGATGAAGTGTCTACGCAGAAGGCTGTGAGTAACAAGAAGAGACCGGTTTAGAAATGAAGACATCAGGAAAAATAATGGGTTCAACATCAGTACTAGACTTCATCAAGAAACAACAAATTAAATGGTTCGGTCACATAAGCAGATTACCAACAGACAGTGTGCCTTAAAGAGCGATGTTGCTCCGATACAGTGGATACTTCTTCTTCTTCGAACGCTCCATATCGACCACTTGTTAACCACTATGTGTGATTTGTATGTGATCTGAGCCTAAGAGCGATTCTACGTTGTGCCAGTTATACACCTACAAGTAGGCCAGCACATCCGATTTCTGCGACGCTTTTATTTACTAGGGTAGGCTTTCATAGGTCCTACATCAGCCGCCTCTTACGACATGCCGTGTAATTCACAGTAGTAATATTCTTATCTTCCCTTGCATGCTCCGGCACCACACAAGCGATATAATTTATACAAAGCAAATGACCCGCCTCGTAAAAAGGTAGATCACAGATATAACAGAGACGACGAAAGACACTATTTAGGAAGCACACACAACAGCATGTTCTAGAAATCTCTTCTTATCCTGACACTGACAGACAAAACAGGATGGAGAAAAGAAACAAGAAAGAAAGATAATCACTTTGCAGAATGTGTCTCAACGTATCACTCTTGTCTTAACGAATGGAAGCACATGAAAGCTACAGAAAGCTAAAACTGACGTCCAAAAACTGCGTGAAAAATACTCTGAAGTAATGAAGTACAAAAATTCTCACTTCACATCCAGCTAAATCTGGACAACTCCAGCCAAATTCGGAAGCCAAAATCGATAAAAAACCTGAACACAGAACGACAGACAATTTTGGCTTGGATTCTGCAAGTAAATTAATTTCAAGGTTGAGTTGTTCACAGTGTTTGCAATGATGGCGGATTGTTTGTTTACCATGTATGTAAGTTTGTGAGTACGTTGTGGTTACTGCAGGGAAGATGACTGTCATTTTGATAGAGTGTAGTATAACTGTTTCGCCCGTGTGTTGCTGGGACCCGCAAGGAAGAAAAAAATTGTAACACTGCGTCCTACAAGGCATGTCGTAAAAGCGAGTAAGTTAGGGGGTTCGACTCTGTGCTGCCGGGTCCCGAAAGGGGCGGAAAGAATATGCAGCAATGTCTACTTGCCAGGTATGTCGTAAGAGGCGACTAAGAAGGGTTCGACGTTGGTTTGACTAAATGACCCCGTAGAAAAATTAAGCCAACATCTTCAACAAACAAGGAAGAGACGCTGGCGATGGATAGGACATACATTCAGAAGACCGACCAGAAGCATTGCAAGACAGGCACTGTTTTGGAACCCGCAGGGAAAGAGGAGTAGGGAAGGCATAGAATACACGGAGAAGAGAAATGGAGACTGACAGGAGAGAGGAAGAGTTGGATGCAGGAGAAGGAAGAGTTGGAAGAAGTTTGTTGAAGACCTGTGCTCCGTTGGGAGTTGAAAGATGTGAAGAAGGAGAAAAACTATAACTGTTTAGAAACGGATGTATTTAGCGATACACCGATTCATCATCATCATCATCAAGTAGCTTGTCGATTCTGGAACTTGGCTTCCATGACATCAACCCTGAAAAACTCTCTATTCTGTGCAAGATGCAAGACGGACGGAAAATAACTTACATTCGAAAGGATTGATTGACTGCTTGACTGATAGGACAATCATCCTTGCACTTCGGTGAGTAACCGTATAGACTCCGATCTCTTTCTTACACAGAAAGATCTCAACGGTAGTAAACGAACACCGTAGCACCGGCGAGGTTCTCAATGAAATTTAGAAGACGGTAAAATTTTTTTAACCTTTCTAATGAATTTTGCTCGGGCAGCGGGTTTCCAGCCTGTTAGTTTCGATTTTGAACTACCAAGGAGTTCTTTTACATGCTTAACTTTAACGCATGACCAACATTTTATCATCCGTCTCCGATAGAACTAGGAACTCGATCAGGATCTCTGGAGATATTTCCGATAGCTCAACGAGGAAGCAAACCGAGTACCTTTCGAACGAAAGCCCTGCACCTAACCCCTAACCAGAGACCCTACTACTTCTTCTTGTGTCGTCACACTGCTACAGGGTTGTTGCCCAGTGTCGTCACACTGCTACCGGGTTGTTGCCCAGTGTCGTCACACTGCTACCGGGTTGTTGCCCAGTGTCGTCACACTGCTACCGGGTTGTTGCCCAGTGTCGCGGTTTTCTGGTGTTTTTGTATTGCGCTGTTCTGGTGGCTTGGGTGATTGTTATTTTTGCTCTTTGACAAGATTCTGCTATGTCATCTAACCATCTTTTTCGTGGTCTTCCTCTTGTCTTCTTTCCCGATGTGCTGTTGTAGAAGACTTTGTATACTGTGGAGTTTGGATGCATTTTTATTAAGTGGCCAAACCATTTCATTCTTTGTTTCTCAATGTAATTCAAACAAGGTTCTGTCCAACTTTCTTTCTTATGCTGATGTTGGTGACTTTGTTTCTCAATGTAATTCAAAGCAAGGTTCTGTCCCAACTTTCTTTCTTATGCTGATGTTGGTGAGTCTGTCTTTTCACCCTACAAAAGGATGAAAATGAAAATCGCGTCATATCCTTTACAGAACGGTAGCCATCAACTACAGTCGTTGATTTTTTAGGCACCACTTATACGTTCGGTAGTTTGCCATTGCTTTCTGAACGGTGAGGTCTATTTTACCTTTCGTAAAAATCCCACGAAAATGAATTTTCTCCAAACTGCCCGCAGTAGAGTATGAGCCATGTACGCTTGGGTTGTGATCGAGCTTAGTGCCACTTAAGGTACAGGTGCTGCCCGCCTGGCCAGCGTGTTTGTAGCGCATTGGACGACGGGTGACAAGCTCCCTATGAGCGCGGGTTCAATTCCGCGGGCTGGCTGAAAAGTCACAGGTTCTCCAGATTTACGGTGTTCGTGGCACTGAACCGAAGTGTTTTAAAGGGTTTTAAAGCTGAAGGATTGACTTCATTACACCGGGTGTTACCCCATATGTCTCGGTCCCTCTCCGCAGAAATGTCACGCCATCTGCCGAGAGTATTACACAAAGCACGAACTCCGTAGCTCCAGCAACAATCTTAGGGATCTCTGGAAAAAACTGCACTCGTGAACAGAACGGCGCGGTCGGATTCGAACCCCCGACCTTCGATTCACAAGGCAAAAGGCTTAACCGTTACGATGTCCATGGCACTGAGCCGAAGAGCTGAAAGCTCAAGTGCTTCTGGATCAGACCAAAAAAAAAAAAAAATTTTACAAACGCTCAACAAAAGGATACAAATAATAAATAAATTTTGTTATCAAATCTTTTTGTTCAATTTTCAACATATTTCTTTTCGTTTGTGTTTTTAACTCATGAACTCGTGAAAAACAAGGATCGCTATAATGGCTTGTTGACGTCAGTGTTGTCTTTTCCTTTTTACAATGTGCGTCAAAGATATCGCTTTATATAAATTACTGTCCGGAGATTAATCACGGCCAGCAAACACGTTTCCTAATCGAAATGCTACATATAGACTGCGCGTGGGCGAGGACCAGGGAAGAAAGCCAGGTCATAAAAGACGATTTAAGGAAATGGAGAAAATGAGGGTTTTAGTTAGAGATATGTAAAGTTGTGGAAGGGTAAGGTAGTGATCTTCTTCTTCTTCTTTGCGTTCGTTCTTTACGACCAATTTTAATCACTCTTTGTGATATGTTTGATCTTTGTCAAGAACGTGTATACGTTGCACATTAGTTTGGTAGGCCCCTAAACGGATAGACTTCTACATGTTTAGGACATGTACATCCGATTTCATCCGGTATTGATAGTGATTTTAATGGATGCAGACCTCACCTTCATCTTCTTTTTCTTCGACTGCTCCATATCGATCACTTGTTAAACTACTCTTTGTAATTTGTATGTGATCTGAGCCCAAAAGGGATTTTACGTTGTGCTAGTTATGCTCATACAAGTAGACAGCACATCCGATTTCTACGATGATTTTTATTTACTAGGGTAACTTTCCTATGTCCCTACCTCAGTCGCCTTTTACGACATGCCGTGTAGGTAGTAGTGTAGTGTGTTCGAGAGTTAGGCGTTAAGTGTGGACATGCCAGACAGTGTCGTCTTCGTGGTAGAGAGAAGATATAGTAATCAACTTCTCATGGGTACTGTGAGCAAGTGGACTTTAGGATGGCTGCTGCAGCGGAGGACAGAGCATGCATGGGAATGCCCAATGTGCCGTGACGTCGATCGCATAACATAACATAACATAAGGTAGCAGTGGTCCTATTCTTTGCTCCTATTGCGAGCACCGGCAACAAACAAGTAGTTGCAGATAGTCTTCTTCTTCTTCTTCTTCTTCGAGTGTTCCATATTGACCACTTGTTAAACCACTCTTTGTGATCTGTATGTGATCTGAGCCTAAGCGCGATGCACGTTCTGCCAGTTATGCGCTTACAATTAAGTAGGCAAGCTCATCCGATTTCTGCAACTATTTTTATTAACTAGGGTAGCTTCCCTAGTCCCGTACCTCAGCACCTCTTTCGACATGTCTTGTAGGTCACAGTGGTCCTATTCTTTGCACACCTTGCTGGCCCCGACGACACACAGGCGATTCATATATTCTTCCTCTTCTTCTTCTTCGAGCGTTCCATATCGACCACTCGTTAAACCATTCTTTGTGATCTGTATGTGATCTGAGCCTAAGATCTATTGTACATTGTGCACTTGTTAAACCATTCTTTGTGATCTGTATGGGATATAAGCATAACAGCGATTGTACCTTGTGCCTGTTATGCACCTACAAGTAGGTGCTCATCCGATTTCTGCGACGGCGCTTTTTATTTACCAGGGTAGCTTCCCTAAGCCCCTACCTCAGTCGCTTCTCACAATATGCCTTGTAGGCCGCAGTGTTACTATTCTTTGCTCCAACTGCAGGCCCCGACATCACACAGACGGTTGCAAATAGTGATAGTGATGTTGTGTGAGGTTGTTTGTGTTTTCGTTTAGTTAGTTAGTCTTTCCTCTTGGGCCTGTGGGCGGCGCATAGGACAGAGGTCATAGCTCTCCATGTCTCACGGTTCGTTGCTATCTGTTTTAGGTCTTTAATGTTTGCTAGGCCCATCGTTGAGCCTTCTCTGATGATGGTTCTACGCAGAGTCTCTCTTGGTCTTCCTCGTTTTCTTTTTCCCTCTGGTGTCCATATGAGGGATTGGTAAGGAGTCTTCTCTCATCCATTCTAAGTGTGTGGCCGATGTAGTTCCAGCGGCGCTTTCTTATAAAATTTGATACATTTTCTTGCTTGGTCTCTTGTCTTATTTGTGTATTAGGTCTGAAATCTGACCATTTGAGGTTCAATATTCTTCTAAGACATTTATTCTCAAAGTTATCTAATTTTCTTTCTAGAGCTTTTGTTGCTTTCCAACTCTCGCATCCATAAGTTAATACTGGAATCACACAAGAGTTAAAGATCTTTAATTTTAAGTGCTTGCTCAGTGAATTGGACTTCCATTTTCGTTTGCGTATTATTAACTAAGTTAACCACCTTTTTGTGTTCTGTGTGATTTGCGCTGATCTCACGATAAGTCTCATTGACTAAATATACATTTTTACTTGATGGTTATCATAACGTTCTTACTTATTTATTCCTCCATGCTCCTCATGGATCATAGCGCCTCAATAACAGTTGTTACTCCACTTTTGTCGATCTATGGCTAGTTTCTTTATGGTCTCCCAGGATAGTCGAGTACCTTTCAGTTCCTCAAGAATACTTCGTCTCCAGGTCTGTTTAGAGTGTCCTATTTTTCGTTTTCCTTGCGGGTTCCACTCAAGTGCTTGTCTAGTGATACTCGACTGTGTCTTCTGTAGGGTATGCCTGACCCATCGTTATTTTCTCATGTTAACTTGTGTCATTATGGGTTTCTGTCCTGTTCTTATCTACAGGTCTGCATTAGCAATGATGGTTGTTAGAGAGAAATATAATATTCGTTATAATTATTTCACTACAGATGAGTATCGGCTTGTTACGGGGGGGGGAATTGGGCTAAGGAGGGAGTGGAAAATGCGAGTGAGGATTGTGGTAGTGACGGGTGGGGGAATGGAGTGAGGGCTGTGGTTGGGCAGGCGAGTGAGTAATTGCGGCAGGGAGAGAGTGGGAAGGTTGTGGGGCGTGCGGAAGGGAGGGGTAGGAAGGCGAGTGAGGCTTGTGGTAGTGAGGGGTTGTAAAGGAGAGTGAGGCGTGTCGTAGGGAGAGGGTGGGAAGGGAGCGAGGCTTGTGGAAGGGAGGATGTGGGAAAGGGAGTGAGCCTTGTGGCAGGGATGCGGTGGAAAGAGAGTGAGGCTTGTGACAGGGAGAGAGTGAGGCTTGTGACAGGGAGAGAGTTGGAAGCGAGTGCGTCTTACGGTATGGGGAGGTGGGGGGTTGGAAGGAGTGAGGTTTGTGGCAGTGATGGGGAGGGAGGAAGTGCGTTTTGCGACTGGGAGGGTGGAAGGGAGCGAGTCTTGCGGCAGTGATGGAGTGCAAAGGGAGTGAAACTTGTAGCAAGAAGGGAGTCAGGCTTGTGGCAGGGAGGAATGGGGGGAAAGGGGAGTGAGCCTTGTGGCAGGAGGGAATTTGAAAGGTTGTGTGTGTGTCACAAAGAAGAAAACCAGTACAGAAAAAGTAGAGGAGGAAGCTGGCTGTTTACCAGCACACAAAACGAAACAAAACAACCCCAAAATCACATCCTTATGACGTCATCGTTTCATGATCTTGCCCAGAACAAATAATAAGGTCGGGGAAAAGTGGGCATCACCAGACAGTAAAAGGGAGCAATTTTGGGAGATTTTTGGGAGAGTGGAGGGAGGGTTGGCTTTTTCCTCAGTTTTAGAAAAAGACCTAGCTATGACGTCAACGTCTCGTGATCCTGTCCAGACGTATTAAAGAAGCTTAAATGAGTTATATCCGAGAGTTACTTAATACAGCCGTCTTCAAGGGAAGGATACACGAGACAAGAGAAAAGCCAGGCACGCCATTTTATTAAAGCAATAATCTAGGTCCCGTCAATCAAAATGTTTTTTTTTAGATACTGGAAATTCAAAATAATTTTTTTTTAAAACTCGCTTGACTTAGTTACGTAGACTAAACTGCGTACCCTTAATTGTACAGTCCCTTAAAGCTAGATTAACAGCCAGCTTAAAGTAACATCGACAAATTAGTTACGCTATATTAATAATTCTTCTCGTAGCGTTATATTTCTCCATATCACTCTATCCTGGGCAACTCACTCAATCTCCTCCATGGAACGGAGACCGATATGTCTTGCCTCTCTCAGCAAAGTTCGTTTCAGGGTCTCCTTAGGTCCACCTCTCTTTCTTGAACCTTTGCATCCCACTTCAATGCCTGCTTTGATATTCTTTGATCATTTCTTCTCAAGGTGTGTCCAACATATCTCCATCTTCTCTTTCTTATAACAGTTGTTACTAGTGGTTGACCAGACATGTCTCTGATTTCATCACTTCTCCTGAATTCGTTACATTTTATGTTCATTATTTTTCACAGATGTTACGCTAAAATTAGTGCCGTGCGGTATATTTTCTCAGTATGATGCAAGCCTTCGAAATGCCGCCCCCGAAATATTTTTTCTTTAACATAACCTTCAATTGTATATTTGATTTTTATGCTTATGCCGCCCCTCTTACGGTCCTGCCTCATGCGGCCGCCTCTCTATATCATAACACGGCACGGTCCTGGCTATAATGTTTATTTCATGTCATCATCATCATGATGCGTATCCTTTATATGACGTTGCTCTCTTTGCAGCACATCTGAAATTCACTCTGTCTCTAGCCATTCCCCTCACTTCGTCGATGGTCATATTCATGGTTTTTAATACCCGAGTGGTTACCGGGGCCCAAATTTGGGTGTAAAGATTAGAACCACTGTTACCTGCCACGCATGTCGTAAGAGGCGACTAAGGAGGTTTGGTTTAAATCGGATGCACGCCGTCTGCCCAGCGTGTTCGTAGCGCGTTGGACTACGGGTGACTATCCCTCTGTGTGTGCGGGTTCAATTCCGCGGGATGGCAGAAAAGCCGCAGATTCCCCAGATTTACGGTGTTCGTGGCATCAAACCGAAGGGTTACGATGTCCATGGCACCGAGCCGAAAGCTGAAAAGCTCAAGTGCTTCTGGATCGGAAAAAAATAGGATGCACGTGTCCTAAACGTGTAGAAGTCTATGCATTTAGGGGCCTACCAAACCAATGTGCAACGTATACACGTTCTTGGCAAAGATCAAACATATCACAAAGAGTGATTAAAGTTGGTCGTAAAGAACGAACGCAAAGAAGAAGAAGAAGAAAAGGAGTTTCTTTAATATTTTGTAGCCATCTTTTTCTTGGTCTAATTTAATGTACAACACTGAATTTGTTTATTTTTAAGTATCTCAAAAACGTGCATTTCACTTAAATCTCTGTTACAACACTGTTTAACATGGGTATCTTTGATGAAGCGAATTAAGAGTTTTGTTGTGCGTTCTGAAGATCGGGGGTTCGAATTCTCACCGCATTGATTGTCTAGGTGGGAGATGGACTGTCTGAGTGAGAGATGTACCGTCTGAGTGAGAGATGTACTGTCTGAGTAGGAGATGTACTGTCTGAGTGAGAGATGGACTGTCTGAGTGGGAGATGGACTGTCTGAGTGGGAGATGGACTGTCTGAGTAGGAGATAAACTGTCTGAGTAGGAGATAAACTGTCTGGGTGGGAGATGGACTGTCTGAGTGGGAGATGGACTGTCTGAGCGGGAGATGGACTGTCTGAGTGAGAGATGGACTGTCTGAGTGGGAGATGGACTGTCTGAGTGGGAGATGGACTGTCTGAGTGGGAGATGGACTGTCTGAGTGAGAGATGTACTGTCTGAGTGGGAGATGGACTGTCTGAGTGGGAGATGGACTGTCTGAGTGGGAGATGGACTGTCTGAGTGAGAGATGGACTGTCTGAGTGGGAGATGGACTGTCTGAGTGAGAGATGGACTGTCTGAGAGGGAGATGGACTGTCTGAGTGAGAGATGGACTGTCTGAGTGGGAGATGGACTGTCTGAGTGGGAGATGGACTGTCTGAGTGGGAGATGGACTGTCTGAGTGAGAGATGTACTGTCTGAGTGGGAGATGGACTGTCTGAGTGGGAGATGGACTGTCTGAGTGGGAGATGGACTGTCTGAGTGAGAGATGGACTGTCTGAGTGGGAGATGGACTGTCTGAGTGAGAGATGGACTGTCTGAGTGGGAGATGGACTGTCTGAGTGGGAGATGGACTGTCTGAGTGGGAGATGGACTGTCTGAGTGGGAGATGGACTGTCTGAGTGAGAGATGGACTGTCTGAGTGGGAGATGGACTGTCTGAGTGAAAGATGGACTATCTGAGTGGGAGATGGACTGTCTGAGTGAGAGATGGACTGTCTGAGTGGGAGATGGACTGTCTGAGTGGGAGATGGACTGTCTGAGTGGGAGATAAACTGTCTGAGTGAGAGATAAACTGTCTGAGTGAGAGATGGACTGTCTGAGTGAGAGATGGACTGTCTGGGTGAGAGATGGACTGTCTGAATAGGAGACCTCCCCAAAAACACTGTCGTTACTGCATGTAATCACACTTATTAGGGCGATGTAGTACACGGGAACCTGTGAAATGTAATAGCCGTATAGATGGTACAGTCGCCGTGAAGCTGTTCAGATTAGGATTTAAGATCCGGGCCGAGTTAGTCGGCAGAAAGGACCGTACCCTAGGGAAAACTGACCCTAGTAAATCAAAAGCGGGCTGAAATCGGGTGGGCGGGCCTAGTTACCATGGGCGCATAATCGTTCAACGTAGATCAATACGTTCTTGTCAAAGGACCAATTATATTTCACAAAAAGAATGATAAAATTGGCAGTGAAGAGCGATTGCAAGAAGAAGATTAGGATTTTTCTTTATTCCCCAACAGAAAAAACGCATTGGTCTAACTGTGGATTGATCCAGGATCTCCCAAATAGAAACCCACGCTCGAAACCATTCATCCTAGACATTCCATAATGGGAGACAATCTGTCTGAAACATGATATCTTTAATCTGAGCAAGATAACGCACTTTGCTAACAAAACAATCCGATTACTACCAAAAACAACATTTGTCAAGCAATAATAAAAAATAAAACTGAAAATAAACTCAAGATTAGTTTTATTCAATTTAAGCCGAAAAGTAACAACGGTAAAAATAATCATAAAATCTTGCGACCAAATTTGATTTAGAAATGGCCTTAAAATGAGTACGATCTAAAAATATGAATTGCTAAATCTGGTCACCTTTTAATTCTCCAAGCAAACAAAAAAGGTTAGTAATCAGAGTTTTAATAATGATTGCGCAGTGAGATTGTTATGATTATATTCTGATGATTGATGTATGGATTGATCTTCTGAAACAAGGTTAGGGAATGTTATTGTTATTCTTTATTTTATTGTTTTAGGATTGTCGTCGGTGTTGGTATCAGAGAGATGAATAAATATTGATTGTTGATGTATGATATGATGGTGTAGATCAGCGTTTCTCAAACTGAGGTCAGCGGGACCCCGGGGGTCTGCGAGGTACTCACAGAGGGCCCTCAAGCGCTTGAAGAAATATTATGATCTTCGACATTTCAAATAGAAAAATAAATATTAAAAACATGTATAAAATGTCATTTTATGCCTGTTGGAATATCTCTGTCATAATCTATATGTAGTATGCTGTGAAATTCGCCACTCCTGTTGTATCGTTTGCTTGATAAAGGACTTTTAGTCGAAACGTTGCTGTGTATTGTCATTGCTTTTGTATTTTGTAAAACTACAGTACTTTGTTATTAGGTGTTTCGCTATTGCTACATAGTTTACTCAATCTTACCCTATATCAATTAATATAAAGAGAGGCGACGATGGACTGGAGAAGATCATTATGGAAGGAGGCATTTCTGCAGAGAAGATCGGAAGACATTCGCAAGAGGAGAAGGGTAAACCACTGAGAAAATGATTCAGGATGTAAATATGATTTGAGAATGGCAACAGCCGAGCACCGACCAGTGTCTATTCCATAACAATATTGAACAGCTTCAAGAACACATAAACTTACTCAACAATAGCTGCCTCAAATACAACATAAAGATCAACATTCAAAAGACAGAAGTCATGACTATAAGCAGAGAACATAAAGATATCAACATACAAATAAATGACCAAACGCTAAAACAGGTGAGAGAATTCAAATACATGGAAGTATCTTCCCATCTGATAGTAGCTGGACAGAGATCGAAACTAGAATCCAGCAAGCCAACAACATTACATACCAGCTTACCCCAATCTTGAAACACCCATCAATTCCAGTAGAGACTAAAAGACAGATTATAAATTCAATCTTTATACCAACACTGTGCTACCAGAGCCAAACATGGGCACTGACAAAAGAACAAGAAAGGAAAATTACACATGGAAATGAGATGCTTGAGGAAAGCAGTAAATAAAACAAGAAGAGACCATATAAGAAATGAGGAAATTAGAAGAACAGTCGGAACAACACCTTCTATTAGATTTATTGAAAAACAGAGACTCAAATGGTTTGGCCACTTGGTTAGAATGAACCCAAATACACCAGTTGCAAGAGCGTACAACCTGAAATGGAATCATCAAGAGGAAGGGGCAGACCAAGAAAAGATGGATTGATGGAGTTACATACATATTAAAACTCCAATACCACATATCAAGCGACCAAGTGTGCACTATCTGGAAACCGATCATCAGTTAAACCTGCTACACCTAACGGCAAAAAGAAAAGCCATAGACGGACAAAAGAAAAAGAAAGAAAAAAAATTGCAGAGGCGGGACATGAAAAACATAAATTCTGTAGGACTGTTAGAGTGGTAACGTTCTGCACTTGAAACAAGCTATTTGTTGATCTTGCACTGAATGTTTTCTCATGTCGTCTTGTCTCGTTGTACATTACATAACATCTAATTCAACCAATGTCCTGTTTGACCTTCTCTGAAGTCGCATATATAAACATCCCGCTCATTAATATTTTTGTTTTTCTAATTCTACTTTCAAATTATTTTTCTTCTTCCCCTTCGACAGCTCCATATCGAACCCTCTTTGTATTGTATGTGATCTGAGCCTAGAAGCGATTGTGGTAGTGTACATTATCGCCTACAAGTAGAGCCAGCACACCGATTTCTGAACCTTTTTATTTATTAGGGTACTTCTAGGCTCCTTCATCAGTCACCTCTTACGACATGCCTTGCATATGAACAGTGGTACTGATTCACGCTTCTCATGTAGACCCAAGCAGACACAACGACGCACAACTTTCAAATAAACAACTTATATTTTTCTTAAAATAATCCCTTAACTTGTTCAGACCATAGGGTATAAAATGCTTATCTCTTTACATTTCTACACTTAGTGTGCAGGTGGTAGGAGGGCCAATTCTTTTCCTCCCGTGTGGAACGTCGTGTGCGGGAGTGAACTCACAACCCTCACGTGTCTGAGTCAATAGACGAACGCATTATTCACTACGCTAATCCGTCGCACAGACTTAGTTTCAACATCATCATCAAGTAGCTTGTCCCTTCCGAAACGTGGCTCCCATGACAGCAGTCTTGAAAAACTCTCTGTCTCTAGCCAGTTTACCAACTTCGCCGATGGTCATATTCATAGTTTCTTTAATATCTTGTAGCCATCTTCTTCTTGGTCTGCCTCTGCGTCCTGGGACCCTACCCTCTAATATCACAATAAGAATGATTAAATTGGTGGCATTGAAGAACGAACTCAAAGAGGAAGAAGAAGTATTTTACTCAGTTTACTGCAAATGAATTTCACTTAAGATCATATACCAACTATTGTAAATATCTAAAAGGGGAAGTCGTGTTCTGTTAATCACGAAATCGTCCTTGAATGATACCGAACAATAAATATACTCAACTTCCCTCCCTGAGAGTTGAAAATCTATAATTCTCCAGGAAGTTCTGAGAGGAATAGTATCAACAGACATCAATTTACCGATGCCAGAGTACAAGAATTTCACAATATAAGTACCAGACATTAGGTACCATCAATTTTTGTTAACCCTTACTGTACTGGCAACAAAGATGTAGACATTATCTAACTTTCATGTTTCATCGCTGCAGTATGCGGTGCCCTCCAACCACAAACAACTCTGCCATCAAGACTTTATGTATCAAGAATCGTGATTTCATCTAAAATAGTAGTTCTCAGCTTGGAAGGTAGGTCTCCGCAGGGAAGCGTGAGGCAGTATCAGGGAAAACGTGACACTTTATAAAAAATTAAGTGGGTTTTGTGTTTTAATTTTTTTTTAAAAATCGATATAATGGAAGACTGCAGTAAAACTATTTAGCAACGGCGAAACACGTAAAAACAAAGTACTCTAGTTTTACAAAATACAAAATACAATAACAATACACAGCAACGTTTCGACGAAAAGGCCTTTATCAAGAAACAGATACAACAGACGTGAAGAAATTCACTTCTTACACAGCATAGACCATATAGAATTAAACAATAAATTCCTAACCGTCTTAAAATGAAAATCTGTGACTACAAACGAATAACGTTGCTGAGTATTGTTATTGGTTTTGTAAAAGCAACAATGCTTTGTTTTTATTTGTTTCGCCATAAGTTTTGTTTTTATACTTACTTGTTTATTCAGTTAAAATTCGTTTTTTAACATTAAAATTGGAAGCTCAAAATTTATTTTAAAAGTTAATCAGAAACAATATTGATTTTGGCTCAAACGGATAATTTCTCAAATTTCGTGTCAAAAATTATTTTATATGTTTACATTTGACATCGCCAATATTATTTCTAGAAATTTCTTTTTATCCTGACGATGTGAGGCAGAACATGATTAGAGAACAGTATGGTTATTTGTGGTTATTACATCCATTAAGTAACACTGTGAACAAAATAATACATTACTAATTAATGTGAAGGTTGAGGCCTTCTTGAATGACGTCAATGAAACAGATGGGGTTATTTACACTAATGGTTCAGTCATTCGCCAACAACGTTGTGCGTGGGCTTTTTCAGCACGATCAGGAGGTAAAATAATAAGAGAGGCCAGTGGGGTCTACGCAGCAACCACAAGTAGATTGTCAATGGAGGTATGGGAGGTTGCATAGGCGGTGACGTGGTTGACATCTTCTTCTTCTTCTTCGAACGCTCCATATCAACCACTTGTTAAACCACTCTTTGTGATTTGTATATGATCTGAGCCTATGGGCGATTGTGCGTTGTGCCAGTTATGCGTCTACAAGTAGGCCAGCACATCCGATTTCTACGACGCTTTTTATTTACTAGGGTAGCTTCCTAGGCCCCTACATCAGTCGCCTCTTACGACATGCCTTGCAGGTCACACTGGTACTATTTTTTGCTTTCCTTGCGGGCCCCGGCACCACACGGGCGGGTTGGCATCTAATAACTACTTTCCTGTTTTTAGCAGAGGGAGCTGATATGTACCGAAATAACATTCTTCACGCATTGAGTCTTTCCGATCAAAGGAGTTTCAGGGTTGTGAATCACACTCGCTGATAGGATTGAGGGCAATTGGTGTTGATATTCCTACATTCCGAAGAGAATGACATACTAAAGATTGATTAATCAACATTAAGTCCTTATGTGGTCACCAGTTGGGAAAAGAAAACATGGAAGACCTAAGACCACTCTTCGAAGAACAATCCTACAAGAAAGTAAACTATTGGGATGTAAAACCATACGAGATCTCTCCACTGCTTGCAACGAACCGCATCACACGGAGATCCAAAACATCTGCCCTATGTGTCGCTTTTGGCACGAAAGGAACAAACTAGCTAACTAATCTACATCGAACTGGCTTGTTGGGCGGCTGGATGAGTTGAAGTGAAGATTGGAGCATGCTATGTGCACGTCCGGAGTTCTATGATGATAGTTCTCATGTAACTGATAACATCGAACTGGAGTGTTGGGTCAGTGGACGCTGCTGGGCGTGTTAGCTGAGATCGGAGCACATATAGACATGTCTGGAGTGCTATGATGATAGTTTTCATAGAACGGACACGCCAGAGTGCTTACCGGGGCCCAAATTTGGGGTGTAAAGAATAGAGCCACTGTTACCTGCCACGCATGTCGAAGAGACAACTAAGGAGGTTTGGATAAAAGAATGCGCGTGTCCGCTAGGGAATGCTAACCCGAAACAAATGCTTGCAGAAAACAGATGCACCAGGCTGTAAGGCGCATAACATGGTGCAACGACCCCTCACAATGAGGAATGGGATAACGAATTCTACGGTCGCCAATCTGCCTCGGAGATTTAGCCATGCAGTAAGAATGTCAGACCAACCATTACGAGGGTGGCCAAAACTTACTGCAGGAAGAGGTCGGCACAAACGTGGAAGCAGAAATCATAGGAATTATATCCTACAGAACTGTCCCCAGTATGCAGACTTGAGAAAGAGGTGGCCCACTTACACTAGCGTCCAAGACAAACTGTGTGGCTGATAACCTGAGGCAGACGGCTGCCTTTATTAGAGAATCCGAAATCCCAATCTAGTGAGAACGCAGAAGACAAACTGTATGGCGTGGCTGATAATCTGAGGCAGACGGCTGCCTTTATTAGAGAATCCGAAATCCTAATCTAGTGAGAATGCAGAAGAAACTGTATGACGTGGCTGATAATCTGAGGCAGTCGGCTGCCTTTATTAGAGAATCCGAAATTCCAATATAGTGAGAACGCAGAAGACAAACTGTATGGCGTGGCTGATAACCTGAGGTAGACGGCTGCCTTTATTAGAGAATCCGAAATCCCAATCTAGTGAGAACACAGAAGAAGATATAACAGACAACTGAACTGATGCTATTGCGTTCAGTGTTTTCGTTCTTTCTTTAGAAATAACAAGTCGTCAACGTGTTTCAGGGCTCAAGAGGAAAGGAGGGAAGAGGGGGAGGGAGCAAAGAATAGTAACAATGCGAACTACAAATCATGTATGTAAGAGGCGAGTCAGGTAGGGGTCTAGGGACGCTACCCAAGTAAATAAATAGCGTCGCAGAAATTGGATGTACTGGCCTACTTGTAGACGCATAAATGACACAACGTACAATCGCTCTTAGACTCAGATCACATACCAACCACAAAGAGTGGTTTAACAAGTGGTCGATATTAGGCGTTCGAAGAAGAAGAAGAACAATTAATTCGACTTTTAATAACTTTTAATTCGAATTAATAAAAAATGGGCGTGTGTGAGAGTCTAGCAACGTCTTCAATGAAGGGGTAGTCATCTGTAACAGGATGAGAACCACTACTGTAAACCATGAGATATTTGTGTGTTTGTTTGAAATATTCCAGACCTCAGATGTTTGTCAGTTTTGCGTAAATTAAATCAATTTGTTTTGACATAAATAATCAAATATGAAACAATAATAGTAGACATTTCGTCTACGTAAACTAGAATATGAAACATAATCTTCTTCTTCTACTTCTTCTTCTTCTTCTACTTCTTCTTCTTCTACTTCTTCTTCTTCTTCTCTCTCTTTTTCTTCTTCTTCTTCTTCTACTTCTTCTCTCTTCTCTTCTTCTTCTCTTCTCTTCTACTTCTTCTCTTCTACTTCTTCTTCTTCTTCTTCTTCTTTTTCTTCTTCTTCTTCTTCTACTTCTTCTTCTTCTTCTACTTCTTCTTCTACTCTTCTTCTTCTACTTCTTCTTCTTCTTCTTCTTCTCCTTCTTCTTCTTCTACTTCTTCTTCTTCTTCTTCTTCTCCTTCTTCTTCTTCTTCTTCCGAACGCTCCATATCGACTACTTTTTTTTTTTTCCTTTTCTTTCCGACCCAGAAGCACTTGAGCTTTTCAGTCTTCGGCTCGGTGCCATGGACATCGTAACCCTTCGGCTCGGTGCCACGAACACCGTAAATCTGGGAATCTGTGGTTTTTCTGCCACCCGCGGAATTGAACCCGCACACACAGAGGGATAGTCACCCGTAGTCAACGTGCTACGAATACGCTGGGCAGACGGGCATCGACTATTTGTTAAATCACTCTGTGTGATTTGTATGTGAACTGAGCCTAAGAACGATTGTACGTTGTGCTAGTTATGCGTCTACAGTGCATGCACATCCGATTTCTGTAACGCTTTTTATTTACTAGATATCTTCCATAATCCTCTACCTCAGTCGCCTTTTACGATATGTCGCCTTGTAGGTCGAAGTGTAACTATTATTGCTCCCTTGCGAGCCCCTACAACAGGGTGCGAATTATTATTTCTAAAAAGGAACGAAAATAAATGTTTTTCACTGTGGGCATTATAACAAAATGTGTTCCCTGAACCAATGGCAGCACTCCGGATATGTACAAAGCCCTTTTGGTCGAAACGTTGCTGTGTATTGTTATTGTTTTTGTATTTTGCTAAACTACAATACTTTGTTTTTACGTGTTTCGTTATTTCTGTGTTAGTTCATCCCTCTGATCCCCAACTTTCTCTTCTTGCTCTTCCTCTTTCCAGTAGTCCTCTTCTTCTTGTTATATTCTGTCCATCTTCCCCATCTTTTGTTTCCCTCCTCATTCTTTTCTCTTCTTTTACTTATTTTTACTCAACTTCTTCATTTTCTTCCTATTTTCTATCTTCTTCTCCTTTTTCTTTCTTTTTCTTTTTCTCTCTTCTTCTTTTTTCTTCCTATAGTCTTGTCTTGCTTCTCTATCCTACTTTGTTCTTCTCATTTTGTCCACTTCTTTTTGTCTTCTTTTTATTTCTATTTTGTTCATCTTTTCTCTTTTTATTTGTATTTTTTAATTTATTAAATTTTATTTTGTAATTGTTTTTTTGGTGGTCTTTTTACTATTTTTATTTTCTTTATTTGCCTTCTTTTTTTTTGTTTTCTTTTTTTATTTTTTTTGTCTTTTTTGTTATGGTTTTGTATGTTTTATCCTTTTTTTTTTTTTTTTTACTTTTCCTTTCGTTTTTGTTATTTTTTGGTTTACTTTTTGTCTTTTGGATATATATATATATATAATATATATTTGGTCTTTTAAAATAATTTTTGGTATTATTTTGTATCTTTTTGTCATAGTCTTGTATTTTTTCTTCCTTTTGTTTTCTTGTCTTTGTTTCTTTTTTGTGTGTTCTTTTTGTTATTTTTATTTTTAAATTTTGTGTGAATTTTTTGAGGTCTTTTTCTGTCTGTTATCTGTATTTTTGTGTCTTTTTGTCTTTCTTTTTGGTCTTTTCTTCTACTTTTTCTACTCTATTCTTTTAATTTTCTTTGTATTTCTTCCTCTTCTCCCCTATTCTTTCTTCTTTCTTAATAGTATTCTTCTACCTTATGTTTCCTCATTACCAAATGGAGCATGTCTGTAAACTATTACTAACATTTATAAAACGATATGCGATACTTGTCCTGGAGACAACATTCTTGGAAACAGGTACGTATGCTAATATCAATTTTTTGTCATTCTTAGTTACAATTATGTTTTAGTTTATTAAGTGTTATATGTTTGTATTTGTTATCTTGATAAAGCATATGTCGAAACGTCGAGTACTGTTTATTATCAAATTTAATCATTAATTTTTCATTTCTTATGTTATACTGTAAAAATAAAGGAACCCTTTCATACCTTGTGGCATATAGGACAATACAGTGTTAGGCCAGTATCGTTCATTGACCGTCGGCACACGATGGATGATGTGATCAGCATCCCTCCGGCCGCCTTTACTTTCCCAGAGCATGTCTGGTACCCAATTGAGGCTGGGTTGACCTGAGAACCGTCGCGGTCGGGAAAAATTCATTCCACGCCCACTATGAGAGTTTAACCCGGACCACCAGCCTTGAGAAGCATGTTATACTGTAAACACCTGTATTTGTTCAATCATCACTTAACATTTATATTAATGTGTCCATTCAGCCTTCCTTATGAGATACAACCGACATTGTTGGTAAACTTATGACATTATTTTCAGTGCAGTTTCTGTAAGAACATTTTTTTGTGGTTTTTAGATGGACTACTTGATCTGATCCAGCCTCTGATAATCTCAAGTAATTCGACACAAGATATGGCAAATATATAAATGCTGACTGCTAATCGTATTTATGAACATAAAAATGCACTTTTTATCACCACGTATACTGAGCTCGTCATTAAGGGCCAGTGGGGCCCTGCCCTACAAAAATCGAAAGGGAATAACTTCCCGGAATAGACAAATAATAGTAAATACTCCAAAAACTATGATTTTTCCGAAGATTTGTGTCTGGCCCAACCAAAATAAATAACCACGAGCCGCCACTGATACTGAGGTATACTGCGGTAAGTTGTAAGATTTTATTGGTCATAGGGGAGACATCCAGGACTGCTTCACGTCCAGTAAACCAGTTATAGGGTAGTTAAATTCTATCTGCGCAAGTGGGGTTTTCAAATAGAAGGTGAGGGACAAAACCATTGTCTACCTCATATGTCATGACGCACATGGGATTCCGGAGCTCGTAAAGGGAGAAAAGAATAGCACCACTGCGACCTATAAGGCATGTCGTAAGAGGCGACTGAGGTAGGGGTCTAGGAAGCTACCCTAGTAAATAAAAAAGCGTCGCAGAAATCGGATGTGCTGGTCTACTTGTAGGCGCATAACTGGCAGAACATACAATCGCTCTTAGGCTCAGATCACATACAAATCACACAGAGTGGTTAACTATTGTCTATTGTCTATTCCCAGGTGGAAGATGTAGTTGGATGTCCACTCTTGCCGTTAAGCGTAGGGATGGAGCTTTAATTTGCGTTCTAGGGCCAGATGTGTCGCCCTTGTTGTGTTGTATCCGTGTTTATGTAGTGTGGTCTTGATATTGTCTATCCATCTTTTTCTTGGTCTTCCCTTAGCTCTAGTATCCGATCTCTTTTTATTGTATGCTGTTATTGGTGGGTGGTTGTATTTCATTCTCATTAAATGTCCAAACCACTGCATTTGTTGTCTTTCGATATAAAGTTATGCCCACTCTGCTTCTGATGTCCTCATTTCGTAGTCTGTCTTTCCTGGTGACTCCCACTGCCTTCCTTAAGCATTTCATTTCACACGTGGTGAGCTTTATGGGATGTGTTGCTGTCAGAGACCAAGTTTGGCACTGATAACAAAGTGTTGGTAGGAAAATACTTTTCATTATCTGTCTTTTCACTTCCATCTTGATCTTTGGGTGTTGTAGTAATGGTTCCAGCTGGTAGATCACTGCATTTGCTTTTTGACAACTTGTCTCTATTTATCTATCTAGTTTTCCGTCCTCTGTAAAAATACTAGAGTGGTTAACAAGTGATCAATATGGAGCGCTTGAAGAAGATGAAGAAAAACAGGTGTTTAGAACCGGCTTTTGTGTGCGCTTCATAAGCAGTGTTTTTCGACACCTCTGTTATCTCTGAGGTCCACCTTTTGCTTTTTATCCACTGTATCTGAACAACATTGCTCTTTGCAACACACTGTGCTTAACGACATGTCTCTATGATTAACGGCAAGAGTGGACTGCCAATTCTATCATCCACTTGAGAAAAGACAATAGACAATAGACGCACTGTCTGTTGGTAATCTGCTTATGTGGCCGAACCATTTAATTAGTTGTTTCTTGATGAAGTTCAGTACTGATGTTGTACCCACTTTTTTCATTATGTCTTCATTTCTAAACTAGTTTTTCTTAAAATAAAAAAAAAAATTCAAAAATGGCTCCAAGACTAGATAGCTACTTCTTCTTCTTTACCTTTCTACTCCCAGCGGAGCACAGGTCTTCAACAATCTTCTTCCAGCTCTTCCTTTCTTCTGCTATCCCTTCCAATCTTTCCATGTTTTACCTATATTTTAAAATCAGGTGGCGTCTGTGGCTTAGGGGATAGTGACTCGGTCTATTAACCTCGCTGTTCTGAGTTCGAATCACGCTGCGGAAGTTTGGTTGCAAATTGTTTCGCGTGGATTTTTACAAAGGACGATGGCACCACCCGTTCAGAAAGCAATAGCAAACTACTGAACGTAATAATGCCTAGAAAAATCACAAACATCGTTAAAAAGCTGGGGTTGATTCGCAAAGTCTTGTAAAGGATATACAATTAACTAATTTTTAAAATATCAGACTCCAGCTCTCTTATCCAGGTATGGCTAGGCCTTCCCCTACTCCTCCTTCCCCGCGAGGTTCCAAAACAGTACCTGTCTTGCAATGTTTCAGTCGACTTTCTCAATGTGTGTCCTATCCATCACCAGCGTATCTTCCTTATCAAGAATACTCCTAACTGGGAGTTATAATTCAAAGAATGGGAATGATTCTGCAGCCTTTTCCAAATGAAAAAATACCACTTGAAATGTGGTGCATCTAGACAAGAAAACTTTACTAGAAGTCAAAGAAGAAGAATAATCAACCAACATAAAACTGGTGTCGTTAGTCGCCACACACTGAGAGAGATATATTGAAGAAGAGATGTCAGCACTTATGGACTTGATGTGCAGTGCTGATAATCTGACGACTAAACTCAACACAATTAAACAAAACCAAAACTAAACTAAACTAAATCTGAATCTGCTCCCATGGACTCGATGTGCAATGACAATGATCTAACGACTAAACTAAACTAAAATAAACTCAATTCAACTGAACTAAACAAAACCAATACTAAACTAAACTAAAATACACTACACTGAACTGAACTAAACAAAACCAATACTAAACTAAACTAAAATAAACTAAACTGAACTAAACAAAAGCAAAACTAAACTAAACTAAAATAAACTAAACTGAACTCACCTAAACAAAACCAAAATTAAACTAAAATAAAATAAACTAAACTGAGCTCAACTAAACAAAACCAAAACTAAACTAAAATAAACTAAACTGAACTAAACAAAAGCAAAACTAAACTAAACTAAACTAAAATAAAATAAACTAAACTGAGATCAACTAAACAAAACCAAAACTAAACTAAACTAAAATAAACTAAACTGAACTCAACTGAACAAAACCAAAACTAAACTAAACAAAACTAAAATATCCTAAACTGAACTCAACTAAACAAAACCAAAACTAAACTAAACTGAATCTGCTCCCATGGACTCGATGTGCAGTGACGATGATCTAACGACTAAACTAAACTAAAATAAACTAAACTGAACTCAACTAAACAAAACCTAAACTAAACTAAACTAAATTGAATCTGCTCCCATGGACTCGATGTGCAATGACGATGTCTCACTACTAAACTAAACTAAAATAAACTCAACTAAAACCAAATTAAACTAAGGGAAACGACCCAAGAGATGACAAATACATATAGAGACTGACTGCTAATCATTTTATGAACATGAAAATGTGACTTTTATTACAATTTTTCTGAGCTTACTGTGGATCTCAGTGATTTTTGGTCATAGAAGACATCAGGATGTTTCCACGTCACCTTATAGTAGTAATTATATTTTCCAAGTAAGAATTGATGAGTGAAAATCATTTCTTCAGGAGCAAAAATTCAACACTCCACCGGATTGTACACATGAGTAATCAGATACTACGTAAAAAAGCGTTCTCAAAATCGATGTATGGTAACATTGAAATCGAGTATACAACAATTCTCAGGCAAATCCATACAACACCTTAACATGATCGATATGGAGGGTTTGAAGATAGAGAAAAGTGTGGGATGCCATTGACTAGTTACTGGGTGATCTCCAGTATGATATTGAGATACTATAAAATTTTTTGAACTAACTAAACTACTACATGATATCACATTCATATGTGAGTTGGAAGTGCTCATTTATAATAATAGAAGGTTACAGTTTTATTCTATACTTGTAGGAATCTAGCGGTCATCTTATTGCGATATTTCTGAATGAACGCTGCTGCTTGGTGCTGTGTATGGATGCTTTTTCACTGATGGTTAAACAGGCACTTGAAGTTGCACTTGTAGTGCTGCTGTTGAATGACTTGCGACTTTGTATAGATGTGCATAGTAGAGTCTTGCTGTTGGATAATCAATTTGTTTAGTTAAATGTATTAATCTGCATGATTTGTAGCTGTGAATTTTAAGTACTTTTATGCAAATTGTTATGCCGTTCATTCAAGAAAATATGCGAGTTAGAATGCATTTCAGCTTACATTAATTGCCGAGTCTTAAATACTCAGCAGACTCTGTAGGCTGGGGAGTGAGTGTGTATGATTATGTGTGTTGTTGGTGTGTGCCTGGGTAAATCTGCATGCACCATGTATACAAAATTGCATAGGACGGCCTGACAGAAAAAAATACCAAGCAGCAAAACCCAGGCTATGATCTACAATGCAGGAAGTAGTGAAGGTTGTGTATGACGTGTTGGACTTATTTTATATAAAAATATATATGTAGTGTGTATGCCTGTATGTGAATGAATGGCATATGTCGTTTAGCGTGGTTTAAAAGCTGTATCAATGCTATGCGACTCGTGTATGTGTGGTAATATATATGTGCATCTTGTAACGCGATGTTGCGTGTGTGAATACATGGTACAATGCTATAGCAAGATCAAATTGTGACTTGGTGTAATGAAATGTAGCTTGTGTACATATTTGCAGCAAACCGAGTTACTTCACTGCAGAGGATGACAATAAGACAAGTGTTCCTTCATATTGACAAATGTTGCTAGTGTACGTGGCACGTTGCGACTACCTTCACTATCATGTCAATCAGAGTGTGGAGTGTCTGGGGGTGAAAGTAAAGAACAAGTTAAACAGGAATGGACGTTCTAAGAATGTGATGTGAAGTTCCTAGACACGTTGAGATATTCACAATGATAGACATATGCAGTCGGAATGCAATGAAGATATTCAACTGAACTGAAACTTGGCGTCTGGCAGCGAGGATGGATTTCTTCTGTCCGCCAGAACAATTATCAACCTCTTGGATATGTCTGATTCAGGAATGATACAAATCATATGTTTGATTACTAACGAAACTTACGAGGACGTATCTCACATCTTCCCTAATCTCGAAATGCGTCTATCATCTACAATTCATGTGGGTCAGTAACCACCGGTGATGTCTAATGTAACCTGAGCTGGAGGATCACGCTGCGACATTGGTTCAAAGTTTTGCTGGATTTTACAAAAGGACATACACACTTAAACAATGCAAACTACTAACGTAATAATGGAATCACAACAGGAAAAACTTTGGTTGATTGCAAAGTCCTAAGGATTACATCTGTTTAAAATCCTTGAAAAATTGGCCTCCTACCTTGTAATAGTTTAAAAGATCAAGGAATTCATATAATGACTTAAAATCGCCTAATTTTCATTTTCATACTGGTTGTTTCTTTCTTTTGCCCAGGATATTCTAAGTCATGCAAAAATCCAGCTGATATCCAAGGTATTTTCAGAAACCTCATCTTCAAAGGTCTCCTTAATGGACAGACTATAATCCTGTATTTCATGACATTAATGTTTTTCGGTTGGTATACCAAACTACTAAGCCTATACTTTACTCCAGTAATTTATGGTCATGGAGCATTCAGGGATGTTTCACTCCATTAAACCAATATGGGTAGGTAATTATATTTAGGCTCATAGGTGCTCAAGAGTGGGTGGGAGGGGGCAGGGCGGGGACAACAGATCCATTGTCTACACTCTTATTTCGTGACGCCCTTGTGTTGTCGGGCTTGAAAGGGGACAAAGAATATTAACACTGTGGCCTACAAGGCATGTCGTAAAAGGCGACTGAGGTAAGGGTCTAGGAAACTACCACGTAAATAAAAGCCTCTCAGAAATCGGATGTACTGGTCAACTTGTAATCGCATAACTGGCACAACGTAAGTTCGCTCTTAGGCTCAAATCACATACAAATCACACAGAGTGGTTAACAAGTGATCGATATGGAGGGTTTGAAGAAGAAGAGGAGGGATGGGAGCACTTATGGACTAACTGGGTGGATGTCCAGTCATGATGATCTGACGACTAAACTAAACTAAACTAAGCTGAAACTAAACTAAACCTAACACTAACTGAGGTTATCAACATTCAACATATTGTTGTTGGTGTTGGTATTGTTGTTGCTGCTGTTGTTGTAGTTGTTGTTGCAGTTGCTACTGTTGTTGTAGTTGCTATTGTTGTTGTTGTAGTTGCTGCTCTTGTTGTAGTTGCTATTGTTATTGTTGTAGTTGCTGATCTTGTTGTAGTTGCTGTTGTTGTTGTTGCTGTTGTTGCAGTTGCTGATGTTGTTGTAGTTGCTACTTTGTTGTAGTTCTACTGTTGTTATAGTTGCTACTGTTGTTGTAGTTGCTGCTACTGTTGTTGTTGTAGTTGCTGCTACTGTTGTTGTAGTTGCTGCTACTGTTGTATGCTGCTTTGTGATTGCTGATGTTGTTGTAGTTGCTGCTGTTGTAGTTGCTGTTGTAGTTGTAGTTGCTGTTTTATTGTTTGCTGATGCTGTAGTTTACTGCTGTTGTGTGCTGCTGTTGTTGTAGCTGCTGTTGTTGTAGCTGCTGTTGTAGTTGCTGTTGTTGTTCAGTTGCTGCGTGATTGTATGTGCTGTTAGATGCTGTTGATTACATTGTGACAGAGTGATGATGCGAATTTAATCAATTCAGACAATATAATTGCGTGTCTTCAATACTCATGACTCATTGGTCGTGTCTGTGTTGTATGTATGTATGTATGTATGTATATGTGTGTGTGTGTGTGTGTTTGTGTGTGTGTACGCGCTTGTGCTAGTAATGTCTGTTCGATGGCACTCATGTGATACAAAATTGCGATGGGGACGGCCTCCAGAATTCTATAACTTATTAACGCAGCATTGACAGATAACATACCAGGCTCATGATGTATGGCCGCTGATGCGTGTGTATATGTGTATGAGTGTGTGTATGCGTGTGTGTATCGTGATATATATATATATATATGTATGTGTGTGTATGGCGTGTATGTGTGCATGCATGTGCATATGTGCGCTGTGTGTGTATGCGTGTGTTTAAAAGCGTGTATGTGTTGCGTGTATGTCTGTGTATGGTGTATGTGTGTGTATATATATGTGCATATGTGTGTATATGCGCGTGTATATGTGTGTGTGGTTGTGTATATATGCATGTGTGTGTGTGTGTATGCGTGTGTACATATGTGTGCATATGCGCGGGTACATGTGTGTAATGGTGTGTACATATTTGTTCATAGTTCATAAGTACGGTTCCAACTTCACTGCAACGGGTCACCCATAATTGCTCCGTTCCTGTACATATTTGTACATATTTGTGTGTCTATGTGTGCGTGGGACGGGGTAGCGTAACGCATAAGCGTTAGCTTATCGATTCGGACACATGAAGGGGTGTGGGAGTGTGGGAGTAAAGAACAGTACAACAGGTATATGGTAGGTTCATCAGCAACATCGAACTGGTACGGTCAGTCGCTAGACGCTGTTGGAGATATTGCAAAGATGATCAGAGCACCTATGGACATGTCCGGAATGCAATGAAGATATTCCAAACTGAAACTGAAACTCTGGTGGCGTCTGTGGTCTAGGGGATAGTGACTCGGTGTATTCTTCTTCTTCTTTGTGTTCGTTCTTTACAACCAATTTTAATCACTCTTTGTGATATGTTTGATCTTTCCAAGAACGTGTATACGTTGCACATTGGTTTGGTAGGCCCTAAACGCATAGACTTCTACACGTTTAGGACACGTGCATCCGTTTTCATCCAAATCTCCTTAGGCGCCTCTTACGACCTGCGTGGCAGGTAACAGTGGTTCTATTCTTTACATTCCAAATGTGGGTCCCGGTAACCACTCGGGTGACTCGGTCTATTAACCTCGACGTTCTGAGTTCGAATCACGCTGCGGACAGGTTGGTTGGAAATTGTTTCGCGTGGATTTTTACAAAGGACGATGACACCACCCGTTCAGAAAGCAATGTAAACTACTGAACGTAATAATGCCTAGAAAAATCACAAACAGCGTTAAAAGCTTTGGTTGGTTCGCAAAGTCATGTAAAGGATATGCAATTAACTTTTGTTTAAAACTGAAACTCGACATGATAGGAAGAAAATTGGCCCTCCTACCCCCTGTATACTAGGTTCTAGAAATATGATGTGACTTCATATAATAAGACCTTAAAACTCTGCGCGTAATTTTCAATTTTTCATATCTGTCGTGTGTATTCTTTTCTTCCCCTTCGACCCAGGAGTCATAGATCCGCAACCAATACCTTCCAAGCCCGCATATCCAAGGCTATCTTTTCCAGACCTCCTCCTTGCAGGGTCCTTCTTCTTCCTCGTGAGGCAAGCTATGAATTTTCCTGGTTGTAGTTTCTGTAGCTATCTAATGTTTTTACGGGGTTGGGTAGCTAGCCAAACTACCAACCTTCTTATTCACCTCCTACAACATGCGTGGCAGGTTACAGTGGTTATATTCTTTACACCCCAATTTGGGCCCCGGTAACCACTCAGGCGTGTGTCTAGATATATAAATTATGGACTACATAAAGGAAAAGAAACATACGAAAAATGGAGAAAAAAAAAAATTAAGAAAATTATTCAGATCTAAAACAAATTATCCATCTCATATTAGTAAATAAATGGTCCGGATTTAAAATATGCAAATATACGTAATTTGTTCCGACAAATTGGACAATTTATACAATCTCAGTTGAGCTATTTTGGACCCGACCTCATAAAAACCAAAATTAGCCTAAATAGGAGACGCCTATGTTCGTGAATATTGGATTATATTTTGTAATTTGTGTTATGCAGACCGGATTTTGTTTCCGCTCGACGTAGATCGCAAAATTATTTTTAATGCTCTTTTTTTTCTTCTATTAACTCCTTCGTCCATCTAAGCCGATCTACCGGCTCGCAGTATGTTTTAAAATGACGTAAAACCATTATCCTGGATAATTTATTATATATTGGAATATTAATGCGTCCGGAAGGGAAATAAATTTACGGTGTGAAAGGGTTGAAGATTGGTTATATTTAAATCGTTCGCCCGCTTTGAGTTTCGGTGGAGTCATGGCGATTAATATTCGCCACTGACTGATTTATGAATGTAGGCGTAGTAGACCATCATAGAAGGCGGTATCTCGGTAAAGAGGAGAAAAGGAAAATTACGGAGAAGATGGAGGCAGGATGTAACTGATGGTTTCAGCATGATGGCTGCAGAGGCAGGACATCTAGTTTATGAGAGAGACATTTCGAAGGACTGCTAGCGTGGAAAAGGTCTGCTCGGGACAAGCTATTTGATGAGGTGTAGTCATGGGACCCAATATGAGTCATTGACTGATTTTTGCGTTAAGACTTGCTATCATTATCACAAATGTCTTTAGCCCTTCTGACGAGATTTACTGCGACTTCAGAGGTAACTGTAATTAAGATCCCATAGTAAAGGGTACTAGAGCCAAGGGAAGACCAAAAAAAAGATGGATAGACAATATCAAGACCACACTAAATAAATACGGATATAACGCAACAAGGTCGACTCATCTAGCCCTAGAACGCAAATTAAAGCTCTCATCCCTACGCTTAACGGAAAGAGTGGACAGCCAACTACATCTTCCACCTGGGAATAGACAATAGAATAATAAAGGATCAGGGTCTTTTCTCTCTCTCTCGCGATCGTTCTAAAGCCATTTTTATCATTCTCATCATCATTGGCCTCTTTGTCTCAGGAGACAATAGGTGTTGCGTCACGTAGTATGTTCTGTGCTGTCTCAGTAGACAATAGGTGTTGCGTCACGTAGTATGTTCTGTGCTGAATCACAATGTTTCATGTGGCTGTAATGGCCTATTCTGGAGTGGTAATCCTTGCCACAGTTGCTGCAGGTAAAACTGGAGACTAGAGACGATGCATGGGATGTTCTCTCTGCCCTCTGTGCTCTCTTTTGCCTCTACATGTGATGTTGTTTTTCTTCTTTTCTTTTTGAGCCGCCCTCACTGCCGCTCGCCATGCTTGCCTATCTTTGGCCAGCCGCTCCCAGTGTTTTTGTCTATGCCGCATGAAGTTAGATCACGCTTGTAGGTGTCAATGAAGCATAATAATGGGCGCCCATGCTATCATTCTATTGTGATATATAAACAGCCAAACATTAGAACGTGATGTACGTGCACCAGCCTTCAGCACATATTTGAGCACAGTTGTTTATCCTTGGGTGGGGTGTTCGATTTCAGCCAGCGTTTGTGTGCGGTTCGCTCTCCGCTAGCCTTTGACTGTCCCCAGCCGAAACCCAGAAGCAGGGTCTTTTGTAATCCAACAGCATACTATTAATTTTGGCTAAGCGTGATTCGAATCCCGGAATTTCCACGTCACGTAGTCATTAATCGAGCATGTTATCGACATCGCTGTTAGCATCCCTTCAAAGTTTGCTTTCCAAACAGCTTCCTAACATTGTAAACACTGGTTGCATAGATCATTTCTTGTAATAGCTGCACTCAGTGTACGCATTTCCCCTGTCTGATCCTCGTTCTTTTCTCAGAATAATAATAAGTCTCGTTTTTCTGATCGGATCATGTGTCCAAATGAGCAGTTGCATTTAACCTTTCTATACCATGTTTTGAACTTATTTTCTCAAGTTCCTTGAGTAATTAGTAGCATATGAAGCTTAAGTTCCCGTTGTTATTTCAGCTTATGCAATTAGTATAATTGGAAGCTTAAGTTCGCGTTGTTGTTTGAACTTATGTCGTTAATGTAATAGAAATCTTGTATGAATAGAGTCGGGCTTGCGATACACAATCTCACGGATCTTTTTGTGAGACAGACACGACTGTTAAGTTTATACAAGAGGCGGTGAAGTTTATACACGAGATAGCGAAGTTTAAACACGAGACAGTGAAGTTTATGTAACAGACTGAAGTTTCTCATCCTTTACTTGGGGATCTTCTTCTTCTTCTTCTTTTTCTTTTTCTTCTTCTTCTTCTTTTCTTTCTTCTCGAACGCTCTATATCGACTACTTGTTAACCACTCTTTGTGATTTGTATGTGATCTGAGCCTAAAGGTGATCGTAAGTTGTGTTAGTTATCGCCTACAGTAGACCAACATCCGATTTCTGCAATGCTTTTATTTACTCGTGCTTCCCTAGACCCCTACCTCAGTCGTCTCTTAAAACATGACTTGTAGGTCACAGTGTTACTGTTCTTTGCTCCCCTTGCAAGTCCCGACAACACTCAGGGCCTTGGGATCTAAATTCAAATACCTCTGAATCGTAGTAAGCTCGACAGAATAGCGAGAACACTGGTTTAAAAAAAGTAAACCTAAGCACAAATAATATGCTAGAGGATATCCAGGCTAATATGCTAGAGGGCCACTAATATGCTAGAGGGCCACTAATATGCTAGAGGCACTAATATGCTAGAGGTACCACTAATATGCTAGAGGCCACTAATATGCTAGAGGTACCACTAATATGCTAGAGGGACACTAATATCTAGGTACATAATATGCTAGAGGCCACTAATATGCTAGAGCATAATATCTAAGGCCACTAATATGCTAGAGTACCACTAATATGCTAGAGGCCACTAATATGCTAGAGGCCACTAATATGCTAGAGGTACCACTAATATGCTAGAGGTACCACTAATATGCTAGAGGTACCACTAATATGCAAAGCACTAAGTAGAGTACCACTAATATGCTAGAGGTACCACTAATATGCTAGAGGTACCACTAATATGCTAGAGGACCACTAATATGCGTATATTAGGCCACTAATATGCTAGAGGACCACTAATATGCTAGAGTACCACTAATATGCTAGAGGTACCACTAATATGCTAGAGGAACCACTAATATGCTAGAGGTGCCACTAATATGCTAGAGGTACCACTAATATGCTAGAGGGACCACTAATATGCTAGAGGTACCACTAATATGCTAGAGGTACCACTAATATGCTAGAGGTACCACTAATATGCTAGAGGTACCACTAATATGCTAGAGGTACCACTAATATGCTAGAGGAACCACTAATATGCTAGAGGTGCCACTAATATGCTAGAGGTACCACTAATATGCTAGAGGGACCACTAATATGCTAGAGGTACCACTAATATGCTAGAGGAACCACTAATATGCTAGAGGTACCACTAATATGCTAGAGGAACCACTAATATGCTAGAGGTACCACTAATATGCTAGAGGGCCACTAATATGTCTAGGGGACCACTAATATGCTAGAGGTACCACTAATATGCTAGAGGTACCACTAATATGCTAGAGGTACCACTAATATGCTAGAGGTACCACTAATATGCTAGAGGTACCACTAATATGCTAGAGGTACCACTAATATGCTAGAGGTACCACTAATATGCTAGAGGTACCACTAATATGCTAGAGGTACCACTAATATGCTAGAGGTACCACTAATATGCTAGAGGTACCACTAATATAGAGCCACTAATGCTAGATACCACTAATATGCTAGAGTACCACTAATATGCTAGAGGTGCCACTAATATGCTAAAAGTACCACTAATATGCTAGAGTACCATAATATGCTGGGGTACCACTAATATGCTAGAGGTACCACTAATATGCTAGAGGAACCACTAATATGCTAGAGGAGCCACTAATATGCTAGAGGGCCACTAATATGCTAGAGGTCCACTAATATCATCATATATGAGGGCCATGGCTACCGCTAAATCGATAGCAGGCAACGTCAAAAAAGCGACAAAAAAGCGAACTCTGGTGCCTATTTCCTATTTTCTTCTTCCTCTTCTTCTCCTTTCAACTCCCAACGGAGCACAGGTCTTCAACAAACTTCTTCCAGCTCTTACTCTCTCCTACAATCCCTTCCAATTCTTTTCATGTTTTACTTATCCTTTTAATCAGTGGCGGCTCGTGATCGTTTTTGTTGGTGGGGCCAGATACAAATTTTCAGGAAAATCATAACTTTGGGTTAGGTTATATTTTAATTTATTAAATGATAAATAAACGTTACACATTATTTTTCATGGGCCCGGCACTTTGGCCTTAATGACGATCCGCCACTGTTTTTAATATCAGCCTCCAGCTATCTTCTCCAGTTCTGTCTAGATCTTCCCCTACTCCTCTTTCCCTGGGGTTCCAAAACAGTGCCTGTCTTGCAATGCTTCCAGTCGATCTTCTCAATGTATGTCCTATCCATCACCAGCGTCTCTTCCTGAGCTCTTTTTCCACTGGTATCTGCTTAGTTCTTTCTGTGAGTTCCTCGTTCGTAATCTTATCATACAATCTCAGTCCCTCTATTCTACGTAAACATCCATTTATGATATTCCATATTTTACCTGAAATAACAATTTTTTTCTGAAAAATCCATTTAGTATAAATTTCAAACTCGCACCGTCCATTCTGTCGTAATCCGATCTAGACTGCATTATACAGTCCATTGTCCCCAACAAGATAATACCGCAGCCATTATCGGACAACTCATATGCCAGATTTCCGATACGGATGTTACAAAGGTATTAGCAAATGATTTGCCAGTCAGCTCGAAAAAAAGCCAAAGAAAGAAAAATAATTATTATGAACGAGGTTCAAAAAAAAAATATCATTACATTTAGATAAGATACCTGATGGATTCTGTGTTAGATTTCTAATCTTTGTCTGTTACTTAATCTTCTTCAGTTTTTTTCGTTGTTAGCTTGAATTATAACTTCATTAGGTTGCAATGACGTTGGGCATGAAACGAGTTATGGACAAATTATTGTTTGACATTAGCTTGGAGGTTCGGGTAACAGAATTGTTGATCTAGGGAAATAGTAGCACTGTGATCTACAAGGCGTGTCGTAAGAGGCGAGTAAGGTAGAGGTTTAGTGAAGCTACCCTAATAAATAAAAAGCGGTGCAGAAATTGGATGTGCAGGCACATAGCTGTAGACGCATAACTGTAGGCGCATAACTGTAGGCGCATAACTGTAGGCGCATAACTGTAGGCGCATAACTGGCACAACGTATAATCGCTCTTAGGCTTAGATCACATACAAATCACAAAGAGTGGTTCGCCCGAGTGGTTACCGGGGTCCAAATATGGGGTGTAAAGAATAGAACCACTGTTACATGCCATGCATGTCGTAAGAGACGACTAAGGAGGTTTGATTGACATCGGATGCATGTCCTAAACGTGTAGAAGTCTATGCGTTTAGGGGCCTACAAACCAATGTGCAACGTATACACGTTCTTGGCAAAGATCAAACATATCACAAAGAGTGATTAAAATTGGTCGTAAAGAACGAACGCAAAGAAGAAGAAGAAGAGGTGCTCTACCTTTCCACTGAATTCATACCTGGTGAACGATGAAACCTAATCATCATTATACTTATCCTCCTCCTCCTCCTTGTCATCATCATGATCATCATCTTCATCATGATTATACCTCTAAAGTCAGAGTAAGGCTCGCCTCATTGACAAGGGACACTTGTGATAAGGAAAGCAAGCCTTCACGTAAAACTCAATCAGAGATGTTATTTAAGGAGCCCTGGCTACGTCTGAAATAGTAGAGGACTAATGACCAAAAAAAAAAAAAAAAATCAGTTAGAGGCACCATAGAAGGTT